>CM035235.1:743650-878650 GCA_020226215.1 Sindora glabra
GGCCGTTTTTAGCCTTTAATGGATGAGATGGTGAACCTATGCCTCGTATTTGAAAATAATAAATATGCGTGACATGGCTTTTTCATTATTTAGTTGTTACGTTGAAAATATATATCAGATGGAGGGAGGGAAGATCATAGATCGTAAGGATATGGGCTTGCCTTTATCAAAATAAATAAATAAGGGTATGGAATTGCGTGAACAAAATATTTGGTGGGAAAAGTTTATGATATATTATTGATATAATAGTACATTTATATATTATTAAATTTAATTATTAATTTATTATTATATAATATATTAAATTTAATTTTAAAATATATAATAAAATTCAATAATATATTAATATATTATTACATTAATATTATACGGTAATCACTCATTATTGGCTGGGGCCACATAGTCGCCCATGGGCAATGGTTGTCTTGTGTCTATCTTACCCTATCTTAGCCTGTGAGCACCATTCACCCACTTATCTACATTTCCAGGTCTCTTTATTGATCTGTGACACAGCACGGGGCTATCATATCTAGAGCCCCATTTGCCAATATTTTATATTTCTTTTGGTTACTTGTATTTGATTAAAAAATTAATATTTACGGAAAGCATTTATTTATTCAAATATTACATATGATATTATGTGATGAAACTAATATTCATAACTATATAGCTGAAGTTTTTTTTTCTTTTTTTACCGGGGGAGATTATAATATATTATGAATGTAATAGTATATTGATATAATATTAAATTTTATTATATATTAAATTTATTTTTTAACAATTAAATTTAATGTAGTACATATTATTGTAACATGATTATTTTATCAAACATAAAATATATAGATATAACAAAAGTCATTTATACACAAATATGAAAGATTAAAAGTAAAAATAAAGCTAGTATTTTGTTAATGCCTAAAAATTTTATTTATTTTCCTAATTTATATTCAAACTTTTTATATATACATCATAAAAAATGTTATAATAATAGCGCTTATATGTATAATTTGTGAATGAGTTATTCCTCACATGTGGTATTAATATTACATAGAAGTCCAATACTTTATCATTAAATTATTTTTTCAAATACTAAAGTAAGTAAATTAAAATTAAAAGAATAATATTATAAGAAATTTCACTTTTTAAAAAATTAAATATTTCACTATTGAATTTTATTTTTTTAAATATCAAAATATGTAAATTATAATTATAAAAAATATAAATTTAAATACAGTAAATATAATTCAATAGTAAAAATCCTTAATCTCTCAAAAAAGTGAAATTTCTACGGCATTACCTTTTTAATATATTTTCATGTTTCCCGCTAATGGCATGGACTAGTGGCATATTTGTGACCGAAGATCAACAATTTGTTCAAATTTATTACATTAATAGTTAAAGTCATATATATATATATATATATAAAGGAATGTGACATTAAATATTGATCTAATGTCCGAAGTTCAAAGCCTTAGAAAAATTCACATGGTTCTTAAAGACTCAAGAAAAAGGATTAGCAACAATCAAGCCTAGATAGGTGGCACCAAATGTCCCATTGGACACTTTGCTTCCCATAGACACCCGCATCAAGAGTATTATGGTTGTTATGGGAGAACACGTTCAAACTAATCAAAGTCGTCTAAACAAGTTAGCTTTCCATGGTTTGAAGTTGACTCCATAATTAGCAAGTTATTTTAAAACATGATTTTAGAGTATTCTAGATACGTTAATTATTCATAAATCAATCTTCATATGTGTTTATCAAATAAGGAAAATATTATTTAACAATCTTTTCCTTTTTTCTCTTTCTCTACTATTTTCTTCCATTCAAATAAATTATTAATATTGAGTTCTTTATTTCAATTAAAAAAATTTACCTTTGTTTCAAATATCATTTTTATTGCTCATATTTTCAAAGAGGGTAACAAAAATTGATTTGCATCATATAATTTTTTTTATATGTTTTGATCTAAGAAAATCTAGTTCAAATAAGTAATTTGATTCTAAATGATATAATCGATCTTGCAATTTCTCCTAATGTTAGTTTGTAATTTCTATCTCTATTTTATACTAACTCCTTACATTAAAAAAAATTTACCTTAATATCAAAATGTCATCTTTATTACTCATATTTTTAGAGAGGGTAACAAATATGCAATCTGATTTGCATCATATAATCTTTTTATACTTTGATATGAGCTATTTCTCAAAACCTGGTTGAAATAAATAATTTGATTCTGGGTGATATAATCGACCTTACAATCCCCCTCTTATTTCTTTTTCTGTTTTATACTATACATTAAAAAAAAAAAATGGTCATCTAACAGATGTTAGACAATTAAAGACAGCAAAAGGAGAAAGGTACCATTTATATATATGCCTGATCCCTACCTAATAAAACCCTTATTGTTAGTCAACATCTTTGGACAGAAAGGCCATGCTACCCACTTCAAAGCCCGTTGCGTGTATTTATTAATATTTCAATCAGATAGGTTCTCCATATATCCCCACTCTTTTTTAAATGGCAAAGCTTAATTAATTGTGATAATTTACTTCAAGTGGAAATTTTAGTTACGTATTTATATGGCCGATTATTAGTCAACTTAATAGGCTAACGGTTTTCACACACATATTTAACTAATTTCGTTTTTAAATATATACTCCCTCTATTTTTTTATCTATCATTTTGGAGAAAAATTTTTATTTTCTTTTATTTTTACTTTAGAAATTCAATGAATCATTAATGAATTTTTTTTTAATTCTACCCTTACAATGAATAGGAGAGAGAATAATTGAAAGAAAAAAATATAATACTTCCCCTATTCCTATTTATCTATCGTTATTAACTAACTTTATATATATTAAGAAAGTAATTTAATTTATTTATTATTAGTAAACTTTACAAGATTATCTTTATGCATAAAATTTAAGATAATTAAAAATATAAAAAAATATAAAGAATAAATATAAGTGGGTTAATAGTGTAAATAATAAAGTATTTATTAATTAAAAAGAAGAATAAATTTAAAAAAATATTTAATATTTTATTAAAATTTTAAAATGACAAATAAAAAGAAATATTTTTTTTTAAATGCAACAAATAAAAAAGAACGAAAGGAATAATAAAGAAGAGAGATAGAGGATAATTTTAAAAACTTAAATTGAATTTTGATAGAATTGCAGTTATTTAATAATTTTTTTAATTTATGTACCAAACCTTAAATCAATGATAAAAAAAACAGAGGGAGTATATATATATATATATATATATATATATATATATATATATATATATATATATATATATATATGCGTTGGTCAATGTTTTTCAACTTTTGTATTCCTGCATTCTATCTCAATTTTGGGTTTCCCAATGACTGGGCACACCCAACAAGAGACCCAAGGTGCCCGTTGGTTGTTAGGTTCGAATCAGACTACGTTATTTTATTTTCAAACCCTTCATCCCTTTTTGAGTAGTGACATTTATCCCTTGTTTATTGGTATTAAATCGATGGAAAGAAAATCGAAAGAAAGAAAAAGGGTAAAAAATTAATATTTTTATTATTTAATTGTAATGTTGAAAAAGGATGAAATAAAAAAAAGAAGTAGATAAAAAAAAATTAGGCCTCCTGAAAAATTTTCTTGATATATATGAAGAAAATTGATTTATTATAAGTTTTACTCTTAATTTTATCTCATTTGAAACTAATTTATTAATTTAGAAGGGATAAATTTTTCATTCAACTTAATTTAATTCTTTTTTCCATCTTATTTTTCCATCAAAATAAATAAAGAAAAATTATTTTCTTCTTTTCTTTTCTTTATCTTCTCTACATTCAAGCAAGAAAAGAAAAAAAAATTCTTCTTATTATTTTTTTTTCTTTCTTTTTTGGCATCCAAGCAAAGGATTAACGATAATACACAACTATTAAGGAGACTGCTAAATAAATTTGGTTATAGGAAAAATTACATTCTTTTTATTAAATTACCTTTTTAAAAATATTCAATATTTAGGGAAGAAATAGGAATAGTTGCAAGGTGAGAGCAGTGTCTAGGACCGAGCGAAAAAATTCAAACCGTAAAAAATTGACTGAATCAAATGGTTAAAAAACGATCTGCAATCTAGAGTCAGTTTGAAACAGATAATTTTTTTTTTTTGAATAAACTTGATTTATATTTAAAAGAAGTTTGAAATCTCTTAATCATTAGCCGAATTTACTCGAAATATCCTTTTTCTATAATTTAGAAAGTTTTTGTATTCTATTATTTTTTTACTTTTATATTATCTTTTAGTAATATAAAATAAATAATACATAATAAAGTTATAGGTTTAATAATAATTATAAATTTGTAATGATTGTAAGTTGTTTTCGTTTCAATGTTATATTTTTCATGTTAATAACTACTATATATGGAAATTATAAATCTATAAACCATATGTAATATTTTTACGTAGATATTTGATACTCATACATGTTGCCTATTAATAATATTCAAATATAAAATAGTCAGAATCTTATATTATAAAAAATGTAAAAAAATAATATGGTTGTAACAAAATTAATTATAAAAATATTTAATATATTTAAATCGATGCTAACCATCCAAAAACATTAAAAATGAATTTAATATTTGAGTCAATTAAAGTTAGATCATTGAAATAAAATATTCAAATAATTAACTAGGTTATAAAAATTCATCTAAATCACTTTGAACTGAATCATGCATATTCCTAAAAGTATTATATTTATTAGAGAGATAATAGTAATTATTTTTTAAAGTATTATTTAAAATTAATGTAAAAAAATTAAGAAGGAAAATAAATAAAGAAGAACCAAAATTAATCTATTAATAGCCTAAAAGTACAGAGTAAGGAAGTTATATCCAAGAGAAACCTTAATCTGAAAGCAAAGTTTTTGTTAGGCCCCTTCGATAACATCCAACTAGAAAATACAGCGTTTGTGTGTCAAATTGATTGAGAGAACCAACGCGGGTGAAGTATTCTTATAGCAAACGAAAATGTTACCCTTTTTTTTTAATATATATATATATATATATATATATATATATATATATATATATATATATATATACACGTGCTTTGTTATGTTAGTACCTCCATTTTAGTGAGACAAGTAGAAATAGTGATTTTTTTACAACCATCGAATTCATATACATAACCATTAATATCAATAACAAACACCAAAAACTTAATTAATTCCTATAATTAAATTATTATATTTTTTATATAATTTTAATAATTATTAATGTGATTGATTTATTATTATTATTATTATTATTATTATTATGAACAGGCAAGTGGGGGGAGATGCAGAGGATTGGATACTTTGCCATCATGCCAGTGGCAGACTGTTGAAGGGCACAATTAGTTGCGACAGTTACAAGTGACTACTAATATATCATATAAAAATAAAAAATATGTATTTATTATAGTCCCCGAAAGTTTATAAACAGTTTGAATTGAGGTAATACGAAATTTAAATTTAATCTATTTAAACTTCATTCATTTAAAATTAAATTCAAATCAAATTTTGTGCGATCCAAATTCCGGATTATTCACGAACGAGTGACTTAACTTATTTAGATGACAGAATGTGAGAGAAGGATGTTACGAGTATATATGTAAATAGCAGGTGAAATTAATTAAATTTAATGTAATTTCACTTGAATGTTATTGAATAATTATAGTGTGCATTAATTAACAGTTGATTTCGTGTTTATGTAGTTGCATTTTAAATGTTACTGAATAACTTTGCTATGCAATAATTTGTATTCTATTTCATGTATAAAATAATAATAATAATAATAATAATAATAATAATAATAATAATATTATAATAATAATAATAATAATAATAATATTATTATTATTATTATTATTATTATTATTATTATTATAGTAATTGAAATCTTTTTCTTGGAATGTGCATATTATGAAGGACACTGGACAGGTGTACGTTATTTTTTTTGTTGATTATAAATAATGAATAAAACTAAGCCTTTGAAAACAAAAGTTTGGACTCCTTATTAGAGTCGGAAAGGTATCTCATATGCTAGAAACAAAATGAAAGTACTCTAACCCATGGTTTATAACTCAGTGACAACGAATCATTAACACATACATACATATAATATTCTAAATGCGAATTGAGGACATTAAGAAAATATTCTAAGATTATTTCAGGTATTAAAGGCTCTAAACCATGGTTTTAACATATGATTTGCAGAAGCAATATTGTTATTTTAAATGTTATATTTGTAATTTTGCCATGCAAGAATTCTTATATTTGTTATAACTTTACTGATCGTAGTTTAATACTTTTTTCATTCATTTTTAAATGTTACTTTAAAAAAATTATTTCTATTTATTTATCATTTTAAAGAATTAAAATTACATATATTATTTTTTAATATCATTTTTATTATTTAAATAAAAAATGCAAAATATTTTTACTTATGAATTAATTTTTAATAAAAGATATATCAATAAATTATGATTCATCTTTTTTAAAATTAAAATTATTCATTATATTTTTTTAATTTTTACATATTAACATTAAATGATATTAAAAAAATTGAAGGAAGTAATAATTAGAAGAAAAATTTTATAAGTATCGGTATGCCACCGAATTTAACGCAATTTAAACTTAAGAGGAAATGATGAAACCTTTGGTCCACGAGAGAAGACGAGGGTTGCGTGAGGGAAAAACAATGTCCCAAGGAAGCACATGGCATGGGAATAATGGCTCTGTCCTTGGAGAGAGCGGTGGATGCCACCAACCATGAGGGCTAACTTGTCTCTCCAACCCACGCACGCACGGTCTCGCCTTTCTCACCGCCTATGTAGTCATATTTCCACAAAACACCAAACCTAATTTATTATTGCATTGATTCCAATTTAAACTCATGCATATCCATGCATGTTGACTTATTAATGTTAATCATTACTCAATAATCAATGACTATCCCTTGGTGTAATAGAGCTAAAAGAAGTCTATGATACAACTACATTTTTTTTTACACCCCAAATATTATTGTATTTTTTTTAGAGCTGATATTTTCACCGAAAATAAATTATCGAAATTGAGTTCCAAAATAACAACAATGCATACATGCCATTCATCTTATTATGGGTCCGATTTTTGTTATTTAATCACATGGTTATAAAGCAATCGATTCGGTAAACATTATTGAGAGATTTAACATTTTCTTGTATGAGATTAATTTTCATCAAAAGGGAAGTAATGTATAATAATTTTTTTTAATAAAGATGTTTGCGGAGATACTACTTTAAATTAGTTAAATTTATCAATAAAATGACATTCTATTAATATATTTATTAATTAGTAAGTATGAGAGTGAAGGATTTAAATTATTTTTTAACTGTTTCTTTTTTCATTATTCTTATTAAAGTATTTCTCCATTAATAATAATGGACGCTTTGTCAACAAAAAAAAAAAACTTTTGGAGTGAGAAAAATTTATGAGGGATGTCCAAATGAAAAAAAAAAATCGTTGAACTTGAACTTTACTTGCATTATGCTCTTTTTGCTTAGGATCCAAAATTCTCCATATTTTAAGATGTATGTGTTGACAAAGTGAGAGATGGTTCTAATTGAGGGCATCCAATGTTGATAGCTAACTTAACTTTCCAATTCAATTTGTCGAGTATGAAAGCCTGTCTATGAAGACTACTTCTAGATGCAGCAAAGCAAATAATTAATAATGGGGGCCAAACATTGTGTCTTGAAAAAGTAAACCTCACCGAGCCATGAAAAAAAAAAATGGAGGAAAGTAAAGTTTACGAGGAAGAAGGAGGAGACATGCGTAAATGGTCAAAAAGTGAGTGACTTTGAAACAAACAAACTGTGATACAGTTGAAGCGTAGCTGGCTAGAAGAAAATTTCTTACGTACTTTTATCACACTTTTTTTCTAAATCATAATCGATAAATTTAAAAAAAAAAAAAAACCACCTAACCATTAACTCAGACACACAAGAAGCTTCGTATAAAGATTGATTTCTTGTGCAAGTGGGACAGATCGGAGAGTAATGTCATGTTTGTGTACATAAACATTGAGGAGGGATTCCAATATCTTTATATGATATGGAGAAAATTCATATTTATATGGATTTCAAGAAATTTTACAAAAATAAATTCTATTTTTTATAAATTCTCATTTACATTAAACTGAGAAAATTATTGAAAAGAAAAATTCATACAACTTTTTGTATAATTACAGGCAAAATTTGTATACACCTCTAAAAGTTTCAAGATTTTATGTGTTTCAACATTAAATCTTATAAAAATAATTTACAAAACCTCTAAATACATACTGAAATATAATAAAATTAACTTCCGTCAACGTCACACTCTCGCATCCTTATTAGAACAATGTGGGCCAAAAATGATATAGAGAAGAACAAACTTCAACGCAGAAAGAGGGATCTAAGGGCGAAGATCACGGGGAGTAAAAAGGCGGGGGCCCACTACCCACGTTGGATGCCGTGGTCGTCATTGTCGTGATGCTGGGTTGCACCAACATCATCAAAACTTGCTGCTCTCTCGGCCGCTGATTTCGCTTCCGCATTCACCATCATTTTGTTTTTTCCTTTCAGGATCTCAAGCAGCATTTAATTGGCGGAATCATTTTCCCATTACCGAAAAGTTGTAAGAGGATATCACGTTTACATGGTTATTTCAAATTTAGAATAATATTTTTCGAAATATGCACATTTTCAAGAAATATTTTTAATTTGATATTTTAATAACATATTTTCATAATAATATAATATATTATTTTATTCATTTTTTATTAAATTTTTATTATTAATATTTATTTTATTATTATTTATTATTATTGATACCGTTAATTATTATTAATCATCATTAATTATAATTAAAAATTATTTATTATTTTAATCACTATCAATCACTATTTATTATCTATTATTATTAATTATCATGGTAGCCTCTCATTGTGAACTAATGTGTGAACCATCACACAATACTATGGATTGTTATTATTATTATTTATTTATTATTAATTATCTCCTGCTATCACTCCTTATAATTAAATACTCAATTCTCAACAAAGAATTTATTTTATAATATAATAATAATAATTTTAAATCAAATTGTTAAAAAATTACATTTTTAGAAATATAAAAATTTACGAGAAAATATAATTCTATAAATTAAAAACCACTTGATCACTATCCTTTTTCCCTTTCCTAATTGTACCCTCCCAGATTCCATGTGCTGTCAGATAGGCCCAACAACATATACAGTGCATTTACATTGCTCTTTCTGTCCATCCCGTACAAGTGTGAGATCTTTGACGAGAAAATATTCTCCAAAGATCGTCTTGATTCGTTTGTCCTTTCTCAATAAATTAATTTATGAATTATTAATTAAATTAACATAATATAAATTAAATTTTAAATATATTTGATGCAGAATAATATAATATACATTGAAGATAAAATATAAAATTAAATTTTAAATAAAAATAAAATTATAATTAAATATAAAATAATTAAATAAATTTATAAAATTTAATATAATAGGTTTAAACGGTTCAAAATTCAATTTTGAGATCCATTTTAATCATTTATAACATTTTTCTTTGATGCATTGATTTACTTAAAAAATAAATTATGACCTGATAAATTTTATAAGATAATTTATAATTAATAAATTTTTAAATTTAACTTTTTAATTAAATAATAATTTATATTCCAATTATGTAAATAAAATCTATACTCAACAATTTAGTATAAATAAATAGAAATGAATAAGTAAATAAATAAATATTATTTTTTATAAAATATAATTAATTAAATTTTAGATAATTATTATATTTTTATTTTAAATATCTTAATTATATTAATATATTTTTTTCTCAAAATAGATATAAATTAATTTAATTTATGTATTTATTTACATTAATATATTTTATATCATTTTATATTTTTTCATTAATTTAACAACTAATTTTATCAATCATTTATAATATAATTAATTAATTAATTTATCATCTGTTAATTAATTTATTTATTAGTTATTTAAACTTAAAAAAAAGGCTACATCTTTTTTTATTGCAAGCAATAATATTTGTATCCACAGCTCAACTCAAGTTCACATGTAGTAAAATTAATGTGTAAAATAAAAAGAATGGTTGAACGAGACAATTACTATGGGGAATAGAATATTAAAAAAGAGAAAAATTCTTGTAGCAAAAGTCATCTCAAAATTCCAATTTTTATCCATTAACATAAAAAAATTTATATAAGGCTGCCATACATTCTATTAAATCAATACTTTATTAGTAAAATAAATGAGTTAGTGAGTCATTACTTCCAAATATATATTTAATTATTATTTTTATTTCTTTTGACATGCAAAGTGCTCATATTTCAATATCCTTAATCTAATATTTTATTTTACTCTCTCTGATAGTCAAATGGACATATAAAATGGGTTACAAGTTTGTGAGTTTTATTGGCTGCTTACAAATTTGAGACGATCACGAACTCTTTATGTGGAACTTGTTTTCTACACAGACTTATATAGGTAAGTTTACATGATAACAAGTTTGCCTGCAAGCTTAATTTTATTTTTTTAATTTTTTAAATATTTAGATACTTTTAATTCAATCTAAACAAATATCTAATAATTTAAAATAATTTTTTAACTTTATTTGATTAATCCATTATATAAAACAAAACAAAAAAATTTAGTTGATAAGTTAAAATTTACAAAAAAAAAATAATTTTTTAAAATCTAATCTAATCTAATATTCCCTTCAAAGTTTTATACTTTCCAGCATATTTAGGATTTGATCTTTAATTTTTACATATTCACATCTAATGATTTAACTATTTCTAATATTATTCCAATAAAAAAAATTAATATGAACTCCTATGGGCTTGCCTTGTTCTATCTTTTAAAATTGTGAGTTTACTAAAAAAATTTAATACGAACTCTTGTGGGTTTGCCTTGTTTTATCTTTTAAAATCACGAGTTTACATGGGTAAGGCCACACAAGTCCACAAACACTTGAACCCACCCGTTTTATATGTTTATATTCAAATACTATCTAATTAAGTGCATGTTAGTAACTCCTGTCAAATTAAAGACCTGAGATCATAACATATAGAACTTTGTCAAAATTTTACGTTGGTAATAATTGAGATAGAAATTCATGTGTTATTTGATAATTAATGTTCTAGGTAGGATGTTTTTCTCCCTAAAGTAGATCATATATTTTGTCATTTATTACTATGATAAGATGAACTTTTCTAATTTTTTCTTTCAATAATTATTAACTTTTACTCCTTTCAAAATTTTGTATTGTAATTAAAATTTTTCATCTATAATTTTACAAATAATTATCAAAATGGGCCTATTTTATTTTAATTTATATATAAAAATAAAAATTAAATCTTATAATTAAGAGATTGAATATGATAAATTTAAAATTAAGGACACCAAGGTTGTAATTAAGCCAAAAATAAATAAGTATAGATTTACTAAAAATATAAATTCTTTAATAATTGAAAGTTTTTATTATTAAAATTATTTATATATTTTATGAATTATATTTTTCTTTAGAGAAAAATACATTGACCTAACTTAAAGCTTACCAAAATTATGTTGATCTCTACTCTATTTAAAAAGTTACACTAACCTTTCCTCTCTAGTTATAAAACAAGCAAGACATAAATTATCATTATAAAATTGCAAATAGATGTTGGCCAAAAGTAATATCGATGTTAATTTTCATGTACTCTTATCTATAAAATTATGTGAAAGTTTAAGATGATGAGTTATAAATATAACCAATGTCTTTACAGAAGTAGTAATATTTTGGAAATTTTGAGAAAACTTCAACACATTAATTTTATAAATAATTGATATCTAAATATTACATAAAGTCCAAAAATAAATTCAAAAATTAACATGTTGACTTTTCACTTACCTAATATTTGAATATCTGATATTTATGATGTTATAGGAAAATGTAAAATTTTAAAGATGTCTATTTTGTACATATTTGTCATTTAAGGGGCATTTCAAGCATTTTTCTTTAAAATGTAAAACTTCTGGATGCCAACTTAGGGCATAACCAATGTCTAATGATATAACAATCACTAATTCAATTGGAAACCATTGGTACATAATATGTCATTTTAATTAATAATTGACGTCTATTGTTTTTCATTATACTTGCAAATTTCACTTTCACATTTCATATGATACATTTCTAAAATGCATTTATTATGAATTTTGTTGAAGTAGTCTATCTATTCTTTGATTTTATTTTTAAGGATTGCATGCATTATTTGTAGCACATTTATAAAATTCCACCTAGACCCTAAGTGTTTATAGAATTGCTATAAAATTTTTTCTCTCACTCTTTAATATTCTAACTATAAATTTAGAAATGCTAATAATCATATGGAGCATTTCCATTCATTTTGGGCAATATTAGAGAATGACTAGAACTGTTATCATATGATTTATGGCATCTCTAAATGTGTAGCAATAATTGGTGAGTAACAAAGTTTTCTTCAAAAAAGATAAAAATTTAAATGTTTTTAATGATATCTTTCTAACTCACCATTTTTAAATTGAAGTCTCTAGTGATCCTTTACTTTCCTTACTAATGTTTGTATGAAAGAATTGAATTATATTCGGTTCTTCCCATTCATATTTGTGTAATTAAAATGGAAAAAATAAAGCAAAAATTTGAAATTTGCATTGAAAATGATGATTTTGATTCAATTATGTATTGATAATTTGGTGTATTTTTTTTGGTAAAATACATAGATATTGTAATGATTTGAAAATAAATAAAATCTCAATATATATTTACAGGATTATTTACTCTTTACTCATTTATTTGTACTTTTATAATAAATTATTTAATAATACATAAATTTTACATTAAATTTTTATAATCGACAATTGGATTATAAAGTTTATCAAATAAAAGATATCAAGACATAAATAACTTTCTATTTGAAATAGTTAAAAATAACTTTCTCTTTATATTCACAATTTCAATGCATATAGATAAAGAGATTGATAAAAAAAATTCTCTATAATAAGACATCAATCTTTTCAAATAACTAAAGTTTAAATAACTTATAACATTGATTATTTATAGAATAAATATAAAAATATTTTAAACATTTCTAATGAATAAATCACAAACTTTATTATGTCAGTTTTGGATTTAATTGATATCTAAAATGAATGAAATTTACAAGGTTACAAGAAAATCGCAAATATTTAAAATATCAATTATCATGACAATTTATGTTACAAGTTTACATGTGGTTATCTACTTAATTAAAGGAGTAAGGTATGACCATCATTAGTTTCTTGAGATATAATAAAATTTAAGACATCATTTTTATATTAATAATTAGTGTCTAAATTTCTGCATATTATTTATAAATTTTATCCTCACACCAATTTGAAATATCTCGTCGATGTCTTAATTTTTGTTATTTAATTCAAAAGTTTGTGTTGAATATAAAAATAGCTTACCTTCTATTTTATGCACCATATTTAAAAATGCTGCAAATTTGTTAAAATACTTATCTTCTTTGATATATTAGCTATCACATATTGATAAGGACTTGCAAAAAAAATTTATAAAAATTCATTATAGTTATATAAAATGGTCAATTAAATCAATGCTCAGTGTTAATTCAAAATTTTATATAATTTAAAATTTTAGTTACAGTTTTTGAAGTTGTGGAACAAAATTCAGCCATGTTAAAAGCGAGGGAATATTTTACATTTTGTAAAGTATTAATAAAATTCTTTAATGTAAGAGTAAATAAAATTTAGTATTGCATAGCATTTTCCACTTAGATGGAATAACGAAGTTGCTCCGCGGTTCGGCACGCTACTTCGGGAAAATAGTGCGGCACATTTAGGGATATTCATAACAAAATTATATTTAACCTAAAAATAAAAAATAAACAGGAAGTATGATTTTACTAGATATTTTAACTCTTTGAAAATTAAATTTTCTCATTCTTAAATTAGCTATATGCCGTGAATTTTATAATATTTACTAGATATAAATTTCAAATTAATTTTATATTATTATTTAGCTATATATTATTAATGGATAAAAATAATTAAAATATTTTTATTGAGAATTAAAATTATTAATTTTTTAATAATATATAATTTATTTATTATTAATATAAAAAATTTTACACTGAATCAAGTTTAAAACCTTTTCTTGATTTTTATATTTTACATGAAATGAATTTAAAATCTTGAGCAACTACTCAACCTACTAGCCATTAAATCATGCACAGTAATTTATCTTAATTTAACAAATGATCCAATGATTAAATACTGAACAGTTCAAGAATCTGATATCTCCGCGGAGCTACTCGACAAAAGAGATCGACGCATTTTAGTGTGAAAGCAAAGAAAATGATTGGTCTCTAACGAAAAATTCCAACGAAATTTGGAAAACAAAAATAAATAGGGCAGAGACCACCAATTTATTATTGCACCACTCGCTTCTAAGAGCGTGCAATAGGAGATTCCGACAACTCAAGTATTCAACAGCGAAAATCAATTGGGAGGTGCTTGTTACATGCAATTGCCAATTGAAGTAGAGTAAGAACACAAATAATATATATCAGGTAAAAAAAAAAAAAAGAAGAGGGAGAGTGCAAATTAATTAAATAATGACAAGGGTACACAAATTTTAAAATTCCAAAGAACACCCCTGTAATTTTGCATAAATAGTCCCCCCCCCCCTTCGCAAGAGCCAGTCGCCTATCATCCCCCATCTTCCCCCTCCCTACTTGTTAGTTTTCTTAAAAAACAAAATGGTTTTGGCCAATGTGGTCTGCATTGCATTTCTCATCTCACAAATGTGGATGGCTGAAGCTAGAATTCCCGGAGTTTACACTGGCGAAGCATGGCAAAGTGCTCATGCCACCTTCTACGGCGGCGCCGATGCTTCCGGCACCATGGGTTTGTATTTGTGGCACATTTTCATTTAAGCATAAAGTTCAATATTACTTCACTTCCAGATTGCAATTATAGTTACAATCACTAAATCATTGTGATTAATAAAATTATGGTCAAATATAAAAAAAAATGCAATTATTATTTTATAAAATTGGGATGTGTTCTGCAACAATAATATTATATGAAATATTGTGATTATGAATTGCAATTTAAATCTTAACCATAACGTGTTTAGAAAAGTAGAAAGTGTTTTGTTCACTAAGCTAGTTAAGCGCAGGTGGAGCTTGTGGGTACGGGAACCTATACAGCCAAGGGTATGGAGTGAGCACAGCAGCATTGAGCACTGCCCTGTTCAACAGTGGGCTGAGCTGCGGGGCCTGCTTTGAGATAAAGTGTGCGAACGAGAAACAATGGTGCCATTCGGGGAGTCCGTCAATATTTGTGACAGCCACAAACTTCTGCCCACCAAACTATGCTCTTCCAAACGACAATGGGGGATGGTGTAACCCTCCGCGCCCGCACTTCGATCTTGCCATGCCCATGTTTCTCAAGATTGCCGAGTACCGCGCTGGGATTGTCCCCGTTGCCTACCGCCGGTACTTATCATTTGCTTACTCCCATTTTCCGATTTCCATATTTAGCAAATTCGCTTAAAATAGATGCAGGACTAATAATATGTTCACACCTTACATCACATTTTCCTCTTCTCTTTTCCTTTTGTTCTCTCATATTTATAATTGAACCTTTTTACAGGATTTTTTATAACATTTGAGAGAAATACTCTATGCTATGTTTCAAAGAAAAAAATAAAGGAAAGAAAGTAAGTGGAAAAAATAATAAGAAAATAATTTTATCTTTTCTTATTCCAATGTAGAGAAAATAAGTACAAAGAAAAAAGAATAAAGAATTTTTTTTAATTTTTTTGAGAGAAAAATAAAAAAAGTTAAATTAAATTATATGACAATTTTATCCTTAAAATTAATAAATCAATTTTCAAGTCAAAATAAAATAAAGAATAAAATTCTAATAAATCAATTTTTCATTTATTTTTTATTCATATATAATAAAAGAAAATTTTGATAAACCTCACTTTCTTTTCTTTTTTTTTTACTTATTTTCTCTTCAGTCCTATTTTCTATTTTATAACAAGAAAAATATTACTTTCCGTTCTTTTTTTTTTTAATCTTCCTTGCACTCATTTTCTATATATAAAAAAAGGATAAATCTAAAATAACAATCTTAGACTCATTTGGTACCCACTTCCTCTTTATATGTCTTCTGTGTTTGTTGAACCCCGCGTTCATTTGACGACTGGTTGACTGAAAGTGAACATAGAAGGTGGGAGTAACATGAAGTTTTTGTGAGCAGAATACAAGTAGGTGCAATCTCTAGAGAGATAGTAATTCGGCGAAAGGTTTAATTAATCTCTATATTATCTTTTTTTTTTCTTTATATGCCTCAATGTTCAACAATTTTATTAAATTACCGACAAATTTGGAATTAAATTGAATTAAATAAATTTTCTCAATATATATATATTTGATACTTGCTAAAATACCCTAAAAATTTAGTATTTAAAATGATGTGGTAAAATATAAATCATTGAATGAGGGTACCAAAAATTTTGGTAATGACTTGATTTAAGATTTAGTCATTATCAAAGATTTTAGTAATGATTTGATAATCTCATCCAATAATTTGTATTTTATTACATCATCTTAAGTACTAAATTTTTAAGAATAATTTAGAATTTTCTCATATATTTATTCATAATATTTGAATTCAAAATTTTATTTAAAAATATCAATTTTTTTTTTATCATCCCAGCTAATCTGCATAAGTTATATTATCTTTTTTCCAAGTCTTACAACAAACGAATTTAATAAAAAAAAAAAAAAGTCATCGACTTTCTATCAATTTCAAGTCCCTTTGTCGAATTAGCAGGAGAAATATGAACTCCGTTACTGGTTGTCCCAAATACCACCGATAGTCCTTTTCAGAGTAAGAGTAGCATGTGAACTTTAGAATTATTGGGCGCGGGCTGCGGCTATTTGGATCGGACCTTGTCTGGCAACCGTCCTGCTTGATTGGCGTCTAGTCAGAAAATCCGATTGATTGACCAAAATGCCCCCATGATGTTGTGTTTTATCAAATTCAACTTTTTTACGTTCCCACTCAACTCGTTCTCTCCAGGGAGGCTCAATTTTGCTATACGTGTGTTTCTATATCTACTCCCACATATGGAAGTGTGCCTAATCTTAATCAAAAGAGGGGGAATTAAAAATAAATATATAAAATATGAATTGGATTTTTCTATTTTGACCAGGAGGAGATGAAAGTGAGTGTTCTAGCCTGTGAATTTAGATTTTATTTTTGTTAGAATATACTAAATTGGAGACAATTACGCAGGGTGCCATGCAGGAAGCAGGGAGGGATAAGGTTCACCATCAACGGCTTCCGTTATTTCAATCTGGTGCTGATCAGCAACGTCGCCGGCGCAGGGGATATCGTGAGGGCTTACGTGAAGGGATCGAGGACTGGCTGGATGCCATTGAGCCGAAACTGGGGTCAAAACTGGCAATCCAACGCAGTCTTGGTGGGCCAGTCTCTCTCCTTCAGGGTCACCGGCAGTGACAGGCGCACCGCCACCTCCTGGAACATTGCTCCTTCTAATTGGCAATTCGGTCAGACTTTCACCGGCAAGAATTTTAGAGTGTGATCATCTCGTTCTTATATTAATCAAGATAAAATTAATAATTTTATTATTGAAATATTCGATAAAATGACTTCTTAATTATGAAAAATTATAATTTTATTTTTAAATAATAATTTATACATATAATTTCATCATTAAATTATATTAAAATTAAGGATGAAATTATAAGTATAAATTATTATTTACAAATAAAATTATAATTTTATATATTTTAAGTATTATTTTATCCATATTAATTATAAGATGATAAGTACAATTCCAACTTTACCCTTCCTCGTTGGAGGCTGGAACTGGGAGGTGCATGCTTTCCGATAGAGAGAGAATTAATTATTGCAAATTGTAGGGAATGCTGAAGTGGCTTAGAGAACAAGTGGTAGCCCGCGGCTGAGTTATTGTTATATATGTATAAGCAAGCGATCTTGTAACGTGACCAATATATAGTTCAACTTCAAAAAATGTGATTTTCTTTCAGTACCCACTTAAATTGCTTTCTTCTCTTTGTTCCTGCCATGTCTTGGAATTCTGATCTTATAATCAACCATTTTAAGTGGGAACTCGATTCTCTCCACATTTTTCATATCAATTTTGAAAAAATAAGGGTATAATTTTTATTTTAAGGTTAATTTTATACTATATTTTATATATCATTTTATCACTGCCCCATATTGTTGCACCTTAGCAATCAATATGCATAACATGGGGTGGTTGAAAGTTAGAGACTCAGAGAGTTTTAAATATTAATAATATTACATATATCAAAAATAAAATTTAAAATTAAATTTTAAATATAAATTAAGAATTATTATTAAATATAGAATAATGGAATAAATTTATAAAATTTAATTTAATATAAATAAAATTATATATATAATTCAATTTAATATATATATAATTTAGAACTTAATTTCAAAAATTTATTTTTACTGCCAATAATATTTTTAATTAGATATTAAATAATTGAAGTTCTATTAAGCCACACGAGGAGGAGGGTGCTGGGCTCGCATTCTTCATCTCTTTGTTTTTCTCAACTGATAACCATTAAAAGCTTTGGATTTGGATACCTACTACTTGTACACTGCATCAGACGAATTCTTAGCAGCATCCAATGTATCTACAATTTTAATTTTTAAAATATTCAATTTGTGTCAATTTCATTTCAAAGTAAGATTTGTATCAAATTTTTATTTTAAATTTTAAACTTAAGTAAAATTTTAATCCATGTGAAAGCTAAAAACTTGTATCAATTTAATCTTTATGAGAAATTAAATTTTTACTTGAATTTAAAATTTTAAAAATTAATTTAATATAAATCTTATTTAAAAAATTAAATTAATTTAAATCTTATTTCTGAAATAGAATTAATTCAAATTAAGTAGTTCGAGGACTAAAATATGGTTGCAATTTCAAATGATATATACTAAATGAATCAAAAAAAGGAGTGCATTATTAGATAGAAGAGCGAAAATGTTAAATGTATTGATGCACTATAAATAATAGTTATCCCTTTTTTAGTTAACTTGATGCATACAATTAAATACACCTAATGTGTAACTAAGATTCTTTGGCACTTAGAGTCTGTTTTAACGCACTCAAAAATTAATTTATAATTTATTAATTTAATCAATATTTTAAAAAAAGAAGCTTTATTTTGATAAATAACTATAAGTATTCTATATTTTGTAAGCTAAAAGTTAATGAATTTAGATATTTTATTTTTTTTATCATATTAGAAGGAGATAAATATAAAACTTTTTATAAGAATCATTAAATAAAAATGAATTCTGCATCTCACTATACAACAAAAATTTATACATATTTTTTTTTTCAATGTGGCAAGACAAATAAAATGTAAAGAAAATGAAGGATCGAAATTTAGATTTGCATGAAAATAATGTACAAAGTCATTTGTGCCAAACACTCTTACCCACATCCCTATTGAATTCCATTTTCTTCTACTTTGATATTTGTTTTCGTTGACCATTAATTACTAAAATAGATAAATTTATTTTTCATAAATCATAAACAATTATTTACCTATACCTTTCTTGATAAAAAGAATTTTTTATATTATTTATAAATAAAAATACAAAACTATTCCTATTCAATTTAACTAATGACCTCTTTGACATTTTTATCCTTACCATCTAAAAATATAATAAATATAATTTATTAATTATAGAACATAAATATAATTATTTTAATGAAATTATTAATTATATAAAATATAATTATTTTATTCAATATATAAAGAATATAACAAGTATTATAAGAAATTATATAAAATAAATATTAAATATCATATTATAAATATACATTGAGAATATAGTCATAAATATATTTATAATTATAATAAAAATTTAATTTAAATAAAATTATATTTTATAAATATCTATTGTATTATTTTATATTTATTATCTTTATTATTTATTATTTTAATATTCAATTATAAAAAATATAATTCTTACCTATTTTATATAAATTTGATAGAATTAATTATTTTCTATAATAATTATTTAACTAATATTAAATAATATTTTTCTTCATTTAAATTATGTTCTATTTTAATTATATTAAGATGATTTAAACATCTTAATTTTTTTATATAAACATATTTTACTTTTTTACAGTAAATTAAAGAATAAGACACTATCAATTTAGAAAAATTATGATAAAAATATATATTAAAAAGATGGATTAAAAAAATAGAGACTGTTAAAATTTATCAATATTTTTTATTTTTTATTATAATTTTGAATGATATATTAATTATTTTGATAATACTCTCTTAGAAGTTTAGAATTAAATTAAATAAAATATAGAAATTATTTTTTGAAAAGTATCAATTTTTTAGTATTAACCAAACAATTTTGAATATTTTGCAGAAATTTACAAAAGAACTTACTTCTTAAGAAATTCAAATTCTTATGAATTTTTTTTTATGTAAAATGACTTCTAAAAAGCATGTATGCCCATTTCTTTGGTTGAAATGCGTAATTAGGTTTTGTTTGTTTCATTAAAAACATTTTTCATGGGAAATTGTCATTTATGTGTATATATATATTTATATATACATTGATAAATGATTGATATATCATTTACATTTATAATTTTTGAAAAATAATATATAAAGTCATGTAAGTAAAAGGAATTTACTTTTCTAAAACTTTTCATATTTGATATTAAATAAATAAAACATTCTCCTTTATAATCTTAATATTTTATAAATATATTTTACCAAAAATATTTTCCATCTCATTAATAAGATATAATATAGATGCATCAAGAAACAGCATTGAAAAAAATATTTTTATTGATTAGAGTAATAAATATCTATTAAATTATATTTTTAATTTAAATTATTGATTCCAATTTGTAATTCCATCTTTATACTATTTTAATAAGGTTATAAATTTTATTTTCATTTGTAATTATCCCTTCGCTATTACTGATTTTGAGAATTTTATTTGTAATTATTTATGTAATTAAGAGGTTTATAGATTTATGAAGTTATATATAACTTGACAATGAAGAAACATTTTTTGAGATGATAAATTTTTATATTTGAAATAAATATTTAACAAACATAATAAAATTAAATCTGCTAAAATTTAAAATATAAATGATTGAAATTATATATCTTATTTTCTTAGTAATTTTATATATAGGTTTATACTTTTTTAATTTTCATACTATGACTGTACAAATAGATAAATATACGTCATGTTGGACAATTACAATAGAAAATTTTAAATTAATTGTGTCAAGAAATTAATTACAAATGAAAGCAAAATTCAAGATCTAATTAGAAGAAAATAAATGTTTGGACAAGATTGATAAATATTTGTCATGTTGGACAATTATAAATAAAATTTTTTAAATTGATTCTAGTACAAAATGAATCTTTTGTCGGAGGAAAATCTTATTTCTTTTATAACGTAAAAGATTGGCATATTACTTATCTAACTTAATTATAAAATTATGATACATAATAGTATGGTAAGAGAGGAAAATAATTTCTTCTTTAAAATAAAGTAGGTTAAATTCTACCATTCTTTCTACATTTAATACTGAATAAATATATTATTTTTTACCATTTAATATTTTATTACTATATTCTTAAAAAAAATATTTTCTAACAAAATAAATAAAACTTTAATGTGTAACTAAGATTCTTTGTAAAAGAAAAAAAAAGTAGGGTTTTGGATATTTTTACTATAACTTGCCTCATTTCATATCATGACCTCAGAATGTAGGGGGTGGACAAATAAATTTTGAATTGAATAATTAGGTCTTTGGGTTGAGTTTGGACAAAAATTCAAGTCGGATAGGCCAAGTTTGGGCACTTCATTACAAAATTGAGGTGGATAAAGCCCAGCCCAATTGTATATATAAAAAAAAATTTGTATCACATATGTTAATATGTAAGTCCATTTACTGTTTGAAGCAACTTAGGTTGCTTGGTAATTTTATTTATTTGAGTCCAAATCTCTACGTTTATTTCGTTGGACTACTTTATTATTTGGGTTATTTGTCCTTAATGTATGTAACAGACCCAAATAAAAAAAAAGACCATAGATTGAACTAAATTGGGCTAAGGTTGGGCTCTCTATTTGAAAATAGGGTCAGGTTTGAATTCGAACTTTTTATTTAAAAAAAAGTCCAAGTTAGGGCCAACTTAGGCACCTAGTTTTATTTTAATTTTTACGTAAAATCAGGCCTAAGCTCTTATATGTCCACCCCTATTAAAGTATGTTTAACACCCTCAATAAATTAATTTATACTTTAATCAACAAGTTACAGCTAAAAGAAATGTCTGATGGATTATTAAGAAAAAGAAGCCCTATTTAAGTAGTTCATTTCTTATAAGTAAAAAACGGATTTGGATATTTTTCTTTTCCATTTGATTATATATTTGTCATGTTACAGGGAGATAAGCACAAAATTTTTTTATAGGTCCTATTATACAAAAATAAAAGGGATTCTTAATCTTGCTGCACTTATCTTTCTCTAACATAATAAAAAATAAATTCTAAGTTAACAAATAATTAGGTTATAAGCTATTAGCACCACCACTCTTACCCGCATCCGTACGAAATTCCTTTTTCTCCTGCCTAAATACTTTCTGGAATTCTCATTTTCTGGTCTTGGTTGAATTTAATTAAACAAAGATGCCTTAATAATAATGTTAGAGTATATTTACTTGAATGGAATGAAATGAAATGAAAATATGAATGATGAAAAAGTTTGTTTAGTATGTATTATAAAATAAAAATGTTCATTTTCTAGAAAATAGTCATTCCATCAATGATGAAATCTTCGTTTCATAACTAAAGTCATGGAATAGGTTATTACATCATCCGTTGGATGATATTTTTACATATATATCTCTCATATTTATCATATATTACCTTTTTTAATGTACAATAAAAAATACTAACTTTTTGAATCTATTTCTATTAAAATATTTTAATAATTATATTTTTAATAATAAAAATTAAAATAGGATAGTTTTGTATTCTTTACAAATATTATGTAATATAAAAATTTAGTAAATTAAAATTTTTATCCTTCTATTATAGAAAATTTTTTGTTAATTATAATTTTGATGATGAAATTTAAATTGTAGCAATTTTTACTATTGATCATATCATATATTTTAGTAATATTAAATTATTTAATAAGATATTTATTATTTTTATAATAAGGTTATTATTGTTATTAATTATTTTTCCCATTTCATTCCTATATTATTTTATTATACCAATCATAAAAATGGAATGTAATACTTTTTCCATTCCTTACTATACTAAATATAATTATAAAATAATTATTCCATTTTTTCACATTCCTATTCACTATAAAAATTTTACTATTTAGTGGTAGAATATTAATGATAGAATTATAGTTGATAAACAATTTGCAGACCCTAAATATATGCTATGATTTTAGCAATGGAATTAATGGCGAGCATTGGAATATTTGTCATTAATTTCGTAGCTATTTTTTTAAGTTATTTTTTTTAAGTTATTGAAATTTTTAACTAAAAACTAAATCTATCTCTAAAATTTAGTAATGGAATAAGTGATATGATGATTTTTTTTTCAATTATTGATCAATTTAGTGATGGAATTGTCCACAAAAATTTAAAAAAAAAAAAACTAGCGGTATAATAAAATTTTATGAAAATTAACAACAAGAGTATTAGAATTCATCACTAATAGATATGCACTATTTCATTAAAATGAGTTAGTAATGGATTATTTTATCACTAAACTAGATCTTACATCAAAACTTGATGTTAAATCTTTATTTTTTCCTTTCTCTCTCTTCCCATGCCACTCTTACATTTCTGCCTCCGGCTAACTCTTCTACCATTGCCATTATTGTCTTCACCACCAATTGCTTCACATTTTAATTTGTGAATTTTTGTTAATTTGTCAAGTTTTTGGTATTTTTCAATTTTATACTAATTTTAGCATTTGAAATTTATTATTTATTCCATATCTTACTTATTTTGAATTTAATTTTTATAATTTAAGGTTTTTTAGTATGGTTTTTAACTTATATTAATATCCTAATTAAGTGCTGTGTTCTTTTTGAAAAATTCATAAAAATTAGCTTAATTAATTTAATATATATGATTTAAGGTTTAGGGTTATTTTAATTTATTGATTTGTATAGTTTTTAGTTTAATTTGTTAGTCTTAATTGGATATTGTGTTCTATTTAGGTACTTATTCTTTTTGAAAAATTTGTCAAAAATTAATTTAATTATTTTAATTTTTGTATGATTTAGGGTTTAGGGATATTCTAGTTTATTAGTTTATATGATTTTTAGCTAATTTTTATTGATTTTTAACCTAATTTGTTGATTTCTAACTTAATTTCTTAAGTTAGGAAATTGAATCAGTTTTTTTTGTTAAGGTATAAAATTAAAAATAGTTTTAATCTTAATATTAGTGTTAAGTTTTAGTTGACCTAGTATTTATTAAGTTAGGAAATTGAATTAATTTTTAATTAATTTAGCAAATTAAATTTACTTCTTAGGTAACTTAGTATTTGTTGAGTTAGAAAATTAAATTAGTTGTTAAGTTAGAAAATTAAACTTACTTCTTAGTTAAATTAGGAGATTAAATTAGTTTTTAGTTAAAATTAGTTTTTAGCTAAGTCAAGGAATGGAAATTACTTCTTAGTTAACTTAATATTTGTTAAGTTAGAAAATTAATTAGTTTTTTTTAAGTTAGAAAATTGAATTAGTTTAGTTAAGTCATTAAATTAGTTATTTGTATTATTATAGCTTAATTTGTATTATAATAATTAATTCTTTCATTTGTTAAATGTTGTAAAGTATTATATTGTTATCACGTGAAAGTAGATTCACTTTTACCAAAAGTGGTGGCTGTAAACTCAAAGGTTACAATATCAGCTCCACAACTCCATCATTTTTTGTCATTTTAAGCACCAACCTATTAATACTTATAACACCAACAATAATGGTTGGTCCGTAGAGTTTAGTATCATTACTTGGGCAGGAGTCTCAAGCTTCCTAACCTATTCTTAAGGGCATTTTTCAGCTTACTTTTTAGGATTTCACCTAGTAGATTGTAAAGCACTTAGCCATTTATTTGGAACATCTATTAATGCATCCCTAAGGTATAGGCTTAACAGATGGTAGGATTTGAATGTATTTAAAGGGTGTCTTATAAGTATTGGTTAACATTTAGTTATTTATTTATATTAATTTATTTTGATTTCTATTGTTTAACATCTGTATTGAATTTCTACCATTGCATATAATTGTTTTTGGTTGCAAGTTGATTGTTGCAACTACTCATGATCTCATTAGGGACATAACAAAAATAATACAAGTGCACTTCATAAAGTTGGTCTTCACCTACACTAGCGTTTCTTAAAAATTTCAAGACAACTAGTTCAAAATTAGAAGGTAAATTTAAAGTTAGGTATTATCATATATTTGTATTTATATTTTAATTTAGCAATTATTAGTTAATGATTCAATTTTTGCAAGCCACGTACAAATGGCATATCAAGGAAGTGTAAATGATTTAAAAGAATTTTGCCATAAGGTTGTAGCTAATTACAAGGACATGATGGACAAGGCAAGGAAGGTCTTGTTAAAGAAGTTCGAGCATATGCTAAGCAAATTTTTAAGGACCTTAAGAAAAAGCGGGTGGAAGATATTGACTTTAAGAAAAAGTAAGAGATTAATAAAAAAAAGAGCATATATTATTGGAGGAAGTCTGCATACTAGCAAATTTATCTCCATATCTAAGCATAAAAAGAAAATTATAAGTTTTAATTTTAGTGTAAAGTTAATTTTAGATTTGTTCCATTAATTACGAAACTTACTTTTATGTCCATACATGAATTTTTAGGTAAATAGCTTCAGCAAAATGCCTATTGACCCAGAGGTGTTCTTGCACACTCGTAACTATATCACTTTAGAAGGCATCTAAGAGTTTTTAGATAAGAAAGTAGAGATGACCTAGGTAAGATTTAATTTATATTTTTGATATATATATTACATTATATATTTTTATATATCATAAGCGTTTAACTTTTAGTTTTAATTTTTAAAGTGAGTATTGTAAGATATTGGAGGCACAGTTTTCTCAAGTATGAATTAAGGATGGTGATGATAGCTTTGCATATGTCAGCAAGACCTCATTGTAGATAGAGATAACTGGTGGCTACAACAAAAAGGGTCACATTTATAATATAGGATTGGAAATGTGCAAGGTTATTAGACAATTATCTGTTATAGCTGTTTTGACCTTGTAACTTGAACTGTGAAGCACTATCGAATGGCATAAGAAAGGATGATAGTTAGGAATAGCAACTTACTTCTCAATAGTTGATGTATTGTTCAAGAGGCTGGAAAAGGCCACTATTGGTTTCAAATAGTAGCTACAACCAATTCACTAGGAAGGTAAGCTTTATGAGAATGACTAGCAGTGAAACGTTGAAAGCTAACCTCTTAAGATTTTTGCATATGCATTATAAATTTAACAAGAAGCAATATGGAAATGATTTGAAGGTAAGAAATAGAAAGCATGTCGTATTATAAGTATCTAATTTTAAGTATCTGCAATCAATATTACAAAGTAATAAGGAAATTGATGGAGATGTTACATATAGGATACAAGTTGGATGGTTAAAATAAAGAAAGATATTATGGGTTATTTATGATTGCAAAGTACTTGTCAAGCTTAAAAGGAAGTTTTATTAGACTGTTATATGATTAACTATATTTTATAATAGTAAATGTTAGGCTTTAAAAGGATAATAAGAGTAAAAAATAGGGATAGCACAAATGAAAATATTAAGATAGATGTGTGATCACACAAGAAAGGATAAGATACAAAATGAAAGTATACGAAGGAATATTAAAGTGACACCTATTGAGGAAAAGATAATAGAAAATCGATTAAGATGGTTTGAACATATACAAAAAAGGCTATTGAAAGCAACAATGAGAAGAGTTGATCACATGATTTTTGATCCTATGATCACAAAGTATTAAGGGTTATTTATGATCACAAAGTATTTGTCAAGCTTAAAGGGAAGTTTTATTAGACCGTTATATGACCAGTTATACTTTATACTAATGAATGTTAGGCTTTGAAAGGATAACAAAAGAAAAAAATAGGGATAATAAGAATGAGAACATTAAGATAGATGTGTGGTCACACAAAAAAGGATAAGATACAAAATAAAAGCATGGGAAGGAATATTAGAGTGGTACCTATTGAGAAAAAAATGATAGAAAATCAGTTAAAGTGATTTGGATATGTGCAAAGAAGGCTACTGGAAGCACCAGTGAAAAGAGTTAATTACATAATCTTTAATCCTATGAAAAGATATAGAAAAAGGACATTACGAAAAATTATAAAAAAAAAAAGATCTTTCAATAAATAACATTCCTCAAAATTTGATTTTGGATAAAGCTTAATGATGTCATGTGATTCATATAGCTTACCTTACTTAGTGGGATAAGACTTTATTATTATTGTTATTGTATATATATATATTAGACATGATTTTTTATATTAGTTTTTTTTATGATATATAAATAAAATATTTATATTTAATTTTATTTTATCAAATTCAATTCGAATATCTGATTATTGATAGGGTTAAAGCTTTATGAAATTTGATTGTTGCAAAATATTTGTTATTTGGTTTGCTACAAAAATAGACAACATGTTAACAAATGTTAGTGTTTAATTGGAAAAATAATAAATTATTATTTTAAAAAATAAATTAACAATTGAGTTATTTGAAATTAATAAATGTGCTTTTTTGAAAAATGTAAAATTGTGTCTCTTTAATTAAAATTTTATGACTTTTGCATATGAAACTTTGTATTTTTTTATGATTTAATGGTATTGTTTCTTCAATGGAAGACTTTGTGTTTTTATGAAATTCCGAACTTATGTTTATTAGATAAAACTTTTTAACCTTGATAAATACTTCAAAGTTTCATATTTCAAAAAACATGAAGGCATGATAAAATATAAGTTATTTTGAAACATATTTCAAACACATGCAACTATTACAAAACTATTTCAAAGAGAAATATAAGGAAAAACTTCAATTTACTTTTTGTAATTTTCCAAATTTCTATTGTATATTAAGATGTTAATTTGCATACTATTTTCCTAAAGCAAACTTAATTCAAGTGAGGATAAATATTTCCTCAAAGAAAGTGTTGTACTTCATAACTCAAAATTTTGACTCTTATCCTTTAATTTTCCCCCAATAATAAATATATCTTAGATTAGTGATGGATTTGAAGATGTCATTGCTAATTTTGTAGGTATTATTCAATTTAGTAACCGAATTACCAACAAATCTAAATTAAGGATGGAAAATTTTGTCACTAATTCATAATTTAGTGATAGATGTAGTGACAGATTCAATTTAGTGATGGAAATTCTATCAATAAACATGAAGTTAGTGTAGATAAATGTATCACTAATTTCATTTGTCATTTGTTTCATTCATCTTTTACTTGCAAAATTAGCAATAGAATGATAGATAATATAAATCTATTGCTAATTGTATTTCAAATGTACTATTTACTAACATCTTCTTATTCATCACTAATTTCATTACAACATTAATTTTTTTGGGGTAGTAATTCTTATATTTATCCTATTTTATTTCATATTATGATACCAAACACAACATTAGTTTAACTACAACTTAATCTACTTGGTTTTTGCCTCCTCATGCCATTGTACAAAGAAGTTTGTTTGTATAATTAATGTTGTAAAACTTTGATATAAAGTTTTTCAAGTATCCATGAAATAAAAATGATTAAGTGCATCTATTACACATAATAAAAAAGAGATAATATATGTTAAGAGCCTTTTGTTTGAATAACATTCAATATTTTATGAAGATTTTATATATTTTGTTATATTCAAAATTCAATTCCTAATTTTTTTATGTATACATGTAGTGATTTAACCACTTTTACTATGAAAGAAAGAGAGAGAAAGTATATACATTTTTTTGCTTAAGATGTATACGTAATTGAATACAAATTAAATGCACTGATAAATAATATTAGAAAAACTTGCTTAATACTTAAGGCTTGTTTGGTACAAAAGATAAATTAATGATTTTTCTATAAATCTATTATAACATGATAAGATTAGAATAAAATTTATCACTATTAATTTAAACTTAATTGTTTGTTCACTTTAATAATTATTGTTAACCTAATTTAGCCTTAACCCATTTTATTCTAAAAAATATCATTAACTTTTGTTTACGTATAAAATAGATAAAATATAAAATATATCAACTATTATTAATTAATGTGATTATAAAATAATAAAAATTTTGATTATCAAATAATATAAAATAATTATGATATAAATTATTTTTAAACAATGCTAATTTTCTTTAAGTAAAATTTTTAATACTAACATGTTATATATATATATATATATATATATATATATATATATATATATATATATGATGACAAATGTATGGTAGTATAAATTTAAACTATCAAATTATTTATATGGCTATTTATAAAAAAACTTGATAATGTACTATTTTAAAGATATTTGGAAATTAGCTGTTTAGATGACTTTTGATTAGTTTAACTATAATCAACTAATTATCAGCTAATTTTATTATTTGGCAATTAGTTAATTGCCTTCTAAATTGCTATTTTTAAAAAGTTAGGAGTAGTATTTTGGAATTAGCTGATTTAAGAAAATATTAAATTATCCTTGATTAATTTTCATGTTTTCATTTTATCCTTAAAAAAATTATTAATATATAATATTTATTTTTACATGAAAATTAATATTTATTTTTATATAAAAAATTAAATTTTTATAATTTTCATTTTGTCCTTCTTAAAAAAAACTATTAATTAATCTTCCCACTTCGCCCACTATCAATCTGTAAAAAATTCTAATATTTAAAATAAATAATTATAATTATTGATTTCTTAAAAAAATTGAATAACTATAAAATTACATTAATTTAAATTTAAAAAATATTTACTATATAATAAATTATAATAATATATTATTTACAAGAAAATATAATTAATTATATAATATATATAATTTAAAATATTAAAATATTATTAAAATAAAAGAATATTCAAATAGCTCATAAAATATATTCATATCATTATATATCATTTTATGTATAAATAGTTAATTATAAATAGTTAATTTTATTAAACATTCTTATTTAAATAATTAATATAATTAGCTAATTAAATTAATTAATATAATTAATTATTATTTAATAATTAATTAAATTAACTTACTATTAATGTAATCGGCTAATTGCCAAGTAAAGTTTTTATCATTTCACTATCTTATACTATACTATTGTATTTGTTTATTCTATTATGTCCTCCAAACAAGCTCTTAGAATAATAAATATAGATTAAATTTAACCTTTAATTCATATTGTTTGTTCCAATCTATAATTCTATCTTTATACTATTTTAATTAGATAACAATTTTTTTTATTTACAATTCTCTCTTTATCATCACTATTTTTGGAATTTTTATTTGCAATTATTCATAAATTAAAAGATTTGTATTAACCAAAAATAAAAAGAAAATTGTGAATTTATTAAGTTACATGTGATATGATAATGAATAACCATAAAATTATATCCACTAAAATAAAAAATATACATAATTGATATTACTTATATTTCTCTTAGTAATTTTGTGTCTAGAGTTATACTTCTAATTTATATATCATGATTGTACAAATTAATAAATATTTGTCATGTTTAATATTTAGAAATATAAATTTTTAAGTTCATTGTGGCAAGGAATTAATTGCAAAAGAATTTTAATTTTAATATTTAATTACAAGAAAATAAATGTTTGAATAAAATTGATAAAAATGTCATGTTGGACAATTTAAAATAAAAATTTTCAAATAAAGTGTGGTCACGAATCAAAAACAGAATTAAACTTTAGAATCTAATTACAATAAAATAAAGAGAAAAACACTTTGACTTCCTAAATTTTAATGGAATTACATGTATCCCCCACGAATTTCAAGACCGATGCAAAGCTCTATTTTCTTAAAACAAAAAAAAATGTTTAAATGCAATTCACTATTAATATAATTTTTTTAATATTATCATTGAATAAAAAGATAATATATCATTAACAAATAAATAATTTTAATCAATATTAAAGATGTTTTTAATAATTTTTATTAATATAACAACACATGAGTAGATGATATAAAATTAATTTATATTAATAATGTACCAAATTTAAATTCAATAAAAATATAATTATTGATTCAAATTAAACAATTAAACAATATAAGATATTCTAGACATTTTGTGCTTAAATATATACATTTTTATTTGTAAATAAAAAATAGTTAAATTATTAAATACTTACATATAAAGACTGAGAATTGAATTTTAAATATAATAAAAGATATAAAACCTGTAATAATATCTAATGCCACTTAAGTTAAAAACTTTCAACAATTAAATATATGCTTCACTTATGTTTTAATAGATAAAAACTTATTATATTTACATTAAATATTAATTTTTCATTAATCATGAATATTTTAAGTATTTGAACTTAATTTCTATGCTTTTTTTTATATAAAATTTCATTAAAAGTTACAAATTTTATATGAAAATGAGAAAGCCTTAAAAAATTTTTAATACAACTTTAAGTAATGAAGTTGCAATTTTTTATATGTACTTATTACAAGAAAAATTCATACATACTTCTTCACAAAAAATTACAACATTTTTATGTCATTTACATTAAATTTTTAGAAAACTTAAAATTTTCAGATATGTATTAAAGTATTACCCTTATTTACATTGGTGACCAAATCTGAGTAAACAAGATCAATAAATAAACTAAACCAATCTAAAATTATGCTAAATCTGCAGTAATTGACAGCTTACAATACAAGGGTAAATGAACGTGTAAATTACCGTTATTAAATCTTACTTGCACCACCCTTTTAATATATATATATATAGATATATATATATATATATATGTCAAATCAATAATGCAATAGCATATCTCAAGAAGACATAAGATGATGGCCATGTAAATTACTATAATAGAATCAGTTGTCCCACAATATTGACCCGCAAACTGTTAGGATAACTACACTATTTTTGCATTCATAGAAATTTAATCAGCGAACAAAATCTTATTTATTTAGTACTCGTGCTAACTAAACACAAGCTGCAAAGGAAGATCGCAAAACACAGAACAGAACAGTAAGCACACTAAACCATTCAAAAGTAGCTCGGACGGCAGCATATCAGTCCCTAACCATGACTTTCAATTCTTCTTCACAGTGGCAGAATTGATGATATCAATGAACTCCGGCTAATTAGTTAAAAAGGAATAAAAAAATCAGTTGTGGTAAAAGTAAGAATGCAACCAGTATAAATTTAAATTATAGCAAAAACAAAAATAATTATCACCTTCAAAGAAGCACCACCGACCAAAAATCCGTCAACATCTACCTGTCCAGCCAATTCTTTGCAGTTTGCTCCATTTACAGAACCTGCAATTGATGAGGCATTTTTATATAGGAAAACTGCCATAGGTAGTTGAAAAGTGAAAGCTTCATAAAACAACTGGAAAACCACAAAAGAACAACCTCCAAAAAAAAAAAAATCTTGTGTTGCTTTTCGATATATTCATCTGACATGTTTCCCTCTTCATAACAAAATTAATTTTCTGACATCACACCACCAATTGCACAGTGTAAAAGAACAAGTGAAAAGGTCAACAAGGAGTACCTCCATAGATAATTCTAATAGATGCAGCAACTTCAGCACTGACATTGCTGTGAATCCATTTCCTCAATTCAGCATGGACCTAAGTCAACCATCCAAGAAATCATCAGGATAACCCATTAGGATAATGCAAAAAACAACATTTTTATCTAATAATGCCAGGCCAGGGACATAGATGGCTGAAAGAAGGAGACATGTCATCACACTATAACATGGTAACCAAAATCTGAACTCTATAATCAAGAAAAAAATTAACATTTAAGCACCTTTTTTAACAAGATTTAAATAAAACTACACATTGTAACCAGGATCTACACTCTATACCCATGAATGCATGGGAATCTTGACTAAACACAAGAATAGGAAGATGTACCTCTTGAGCCTGAGCAGGAGTAGCAACCTTGCCTGTCCCAATGGCCCAAACTGGCTCATATGCCAAAACAACATTATCCCAATTTGAAATTTTTGCTGCCAAAACAATTTAAGGTCAATTCGATGAACAACTCAACTCACATATTGGAGGCCAGAAAGTAAGAAAATTAACAACTCAATCTGTCAATTCTACTAGATAGAGAAGTTTATCCAACCACATCCACAGATCTATTTCATTCACAACAACAGCCAACAACATCCATCAAAGTTATAGTATTAAATTTTCAAATATGAACAAAGGTACCTGCTATTGCTTTTGTTTGTTCAGCAACAACAGCCATGGTTGAACCAGCTTCACGCTGTTCAAGAGTCTCTCCAATGCAAGCAATAACTTTCAAACCATGTGAAAGAGCATAGGCAACTTTATCTCCCACAAACTGTTGTAGACAATATCGATTTAAATATTAAAGGGTCAACTTGATTGTTAACACAAGTATTTCTGGCAGAGAGAGCTTATAAGAATATATTTGTCAACAACACCAGAAGACTTTGTACCTCGTTTGATTCATTTAAGAGTTGCCTTCGTTCAGAGTGACCTAGAATGACCCCAGGGATTCCCAAATTGACAAGCATTTCGGCACTGTCAACATAACGTCAAAATGATACTAAATCAGATCACAAAATTACAAAAGGAAGTAGAAATAAAGAGGAAGACACAAGACTATCAGTGGTGGGCAGGGGGTGCAAAGCATAGACATGCATTAGACATTAAACGAGCATTGAAATTCCAAAACAGAATCCTTCATTACCAGGACATGTCATTAATAATATAACTTACCAACATAAATAGCATGAATAACAATCAACATATTGCATGCAAAGCATATGTATGAAATAAAAGAGACAACTAGCTCAAGTTACCTAACTTCTCCGGTAAAAGCACCACCTTTGCGAACCCAGCAGTTTTGTGCCGCAACATGGAAGTCAGACCGCAATAAACTTTTAACAACAGGAAGAAAGACGAAGGGAGGGCTCACAACAACTTCTGCAAAAAGGAAACTCATTTATTACCATTGAATAATGAAGATAATTATACCATGAACTTCCTTCCAGCATGACTACAGGAAACATTATCCACATGATAAGATATTCAAATTATAAAGTATGCCCTTACTCAACGAAATTTTCTATAGTTCCAAAAAACTTTCAGTAATAGCAATAACAAAAAGAGTGACTTCTTCCTAGAGTCATTGATTAAAATTTTGATAATGCAAGGGGGTCCATAAACATGTCACTGCATTATTATCTCGATAAATAGTTATAGTTCATCAGTACAATCAAGAGAATAGTGACAGTGTAGTAACAATCCTCCAAGTCTCACCAAATACAATTCCATATCAGAAGCAATACTTCAGCATTTTGCAAGACATAAAATTGCCATGATGCAATACAGTGTGCTAACTAAGCACAAATCTAGCCGAACACAGAAATTAAGTCCTCACTAAAACTCACCCACAACATCCTCTCCAGGGACTTCAGCTTCATTCAAAGTAGTAACAATCTTCTTCACCTCTTCAGTGGTTCCATTCTGCATCATAATTAACTCAATAAAAAATCAGTCATGCAATATTAACAATCATTCCAGAACAAGGTTTGCATACAAACAGTAGTAACAGACCCAGAAATGAAAAATGAAAAAAATGAAAAGCCAGTTGGCTCGTTTTGTATGTGTATTCGAGTAAAGGATCTTTGATCCCAATGTTGTGACTTCAAAATGTTTGTTTAATAGGGGAAAAGGGGTATCCCAGCTTTACAGATCATACGATCCGAGAATCACAATCAGTGCTCCGATCTAATTGTCAGTAACATGAAGCTACAGCATTGATAAACATTTTCGGAGAAATCAAATCACCATAGTTGATTGTCAATTTAGCACAAAGTTGATCGAGATTAAAAAGATATAGAAGAACTGGTGATGACAGTGAAAGGAAAAGAAAAACATACGCATTTCCAGTTGCCGCCGACGAAGAATTTCCTCCCCATAATTTTTCTGGGTTTCGATACGACGAGAAACCTGAGTCCCAATGCCGATGTACGACGATAGAAGCGATTTCCTGGATTGGGCTATTCAGCCTTCATATGATGCTGCTGTACAGTGCTTGGGCTGATGAAGTAATAACAAATGAACGGAAAAAAAAAAAGTTAAAAACTAAAAAATAAAAAGAAGGAAAAGAAAGGACCAAGTGATACTTAATCCTCCTTGTTATTTTTACGAAAATATTTTTATATAATATAATTATAAATTATTAAAATTTATAAAATATTTTATTTATTTAATATTAAATCTCAAATTTTAAAAAATAATTTATTTTTCAAAAAAATTATTTTTTATCATTGTAATTTTAAATATAATTTTTAATTACAAATATATATATTATATCATTCCTTTATCAATACATATATAAATAATTTTTTATAAAAAATACTTTTTTACGAATGCAAAAATGTTAACAAACTTTATATAACATGTCAACTATAAGCTAACACACCAATTAAATGCAACAATGGGCAAATTTTGAACAGTGTTTTAACTTGTAGTTGACTTAGCACACAAAATTTGTGGAACACCCTTTTTTTGGGATAAAAAATATTATTGATGTTTAATCCTCTGCTTGTTCTCATACTAATTTATTTAGTTTTAATTATTACAAGTTTAAAAAAACCGAATAAGAGAAGATGGTTAAAGTCTTATGTATCTCTTCCATTGTTGGTTCACATTTGTCAGAAAGATGCCTTTTTAATATTTCTTTCTTACGTTTTATTCGTCGCAATTAATTTTATTAATTTATTTTTATTATATTTTGCAAGATTATTATTTATAAATAAATTTTAAAATAATTAAAAATAAATAATAAATGATAGAATAATACAATTAAATTGAGAATGTAAAATAATGAAATATTCATTAATAGAAAGAATGATAAAATTGAAAAATATTTAATGTTTTATTAAAATTTTAAAAATGATAGATTAAAATTTTAAATTTTTTTAAAATATGACAGAATAAAATAAATATTTTTACATCCTATTTTTTTATTTATTCTCACAATTTCTTAAAAGAAATTAGATTTTATTGTCGACGTTTACGCCCTGCCTAAATCTGATCAGCTTGACCCAATTGACCTCCCCAAAAGATAGTCCAGTTCATCATTGGTGGTTCATTGGCCACCAAATTATTAGGTCTATCATCTAACCAAACAATGACCAGTCCATGGCTAGTCTGGGCCCAATTACATGATTTATCAGTATGTATAGATCTAAGCATTTAACACAGCAGTAGATTATTAGGTCACTTCTTTATATAAATACAAATATAGGTTTTGCAAAGAAACTTCACCCTCACATTTTTTTTTTTCACATTCTATGAAATTACTAACTTAATCACCGTAGAGTTTATGGCAAATCTTCACTTGCCATCCTTCGATGATATTTTCATATTTTACAAGTACTCTTGAAAACCGAAATCCATCCCAAGGAATTAAGAATTATTATTACACCTTGTCAAAAAGGATAATCAATAAATTATATTTATTATAATTTTTAAATAATGATGGTAAAAAATTAAAATAATTATTAATTAAATTAAATATAAATAATTTTATATTTCTATTTATAAAAGATATGAGAAATATATTTTTTAATAAAAAAAGTATGAATAAACATCTTCTCATATTTCATATTTATTTTAGACCAATCAAATAATTTAAAGATTTTTTAATTTCTAAAAAATTATATTTTTTATATTACTTTTAAAGATTTCTGCTAATTAAAACATCACATGATTCACAATTCAGTGTTAATTGACTGAGCGCGTCTTTGGAAACCGGAGAGAAAGTTACGATGTTGCATTGGCCCTGGTCCTCGCCATTCAAAAGAGAGATCGCGGCAGCAATGCTTCTGTGGCTGTCATTAACTTTCTGTGACAAGAAAAGCGATGTTGATTCACGTACAATAATAGTTTCCCCTAAGTTGGAATAGGGTAATTATTTTGATCTTGTTTGACAATTAGTTATTTTGAATTTGTTTGACAATTAGTTGATAGTTGGAGCCGTTAACCGATTCAATTAACTGTTAACTGATAACTGGTAGTGTTAACTGATTTGACCAGCTAATTTGACCAATTGATTGAATAAGAGTGTTTCATAAAATTAATTTTTTATGATTAATTATTTGTGTGTAAAATAACATATAAGGGTATTAGTATATATTATGAATTATTTAAGTATTTTGTTATTCTAATATTTTAAATCTTACATGTTATTTAATAGATTAAATTTTCTTGCAAAGAATATAGCATTATAAATTATTATATATTAAATATATCTTGAAATTAAATTAATATAATTTTGTAGTAAATATAATTTTTAAATTACTACAGTAGCTTCTCTTTTGGTTTCAGTGGAGCAGCTTCTCTGTTGAGCCACAGGAGATGAAAGAGAGTAGGGTAACAACTGAGGTATTTTTTATGAAGGGTAATGTGGAAAATATGAAATTTTATTAAAGATATTTTAGGTATTTGATAAATATAAATTTCTTAAGCCGAAGCAAAATGCTGCTTCAATCAGCGTTTACAAAAATAGTTATTTTATGATCAAAAGTTATTCCCATCAACTGTTTACCAAACAACTATTTAAATTAAAATTTGAGTGGATCAAATAAGCTAAAAGTTGTGTGAAAAATTATTTATCAAATACAGTCCTTATAAAAAAAAAAGTTACGAAACTCACTGGATTGAAACAACTCACCTACACAAAAATAATAAATAAATAAATAAATAAAATAAAAAAGTAACCTCGATTCATATTGTATCACAAAAGTTGTTTAAGATTTTCATCTTTTAAGGAAAAAATACGACATTTTTGTCGTAAAATTAGCAAGAAAATTTAACATTTTTCATGACATATATTGTGATAAAAGTTTTTCGGATTACATATGGAAGCATTATCTAATTTACAAACAAATTACAATGGTCCAGGGAAGCCAGAAAGCATCTTTTTTATTGTTAACAAAATCATTGAAGAATCTCTCCCCAAGTAAATTTTACATTCTTAGACCGTGAATAACTAATGTTGATAATTGATAAATTATGATAAAATGAAAAAGGGAGAAATTTCGGTGTACCAATCGTACAGTGCATCAATCTCTTTTAAAAATCTAAACTTTTTTAATTGCATAATATTGTGCAGATGAAATAAAATCTAACAATTTTTAGATACCGGTATATTATACATTCGATGCGTCTTAGTCCCTACCAATAGAAAATGATGCTAACCTAACGAGGCCATAAGCTAGTTGGAAAATATTATGGGGACTGGATTATAATTTTTAAAGAATTTAAATAGAATTATTTTAAATTTTGAGAGGATTATATAAAATTTTTGTAGGAAAAATTTTCCCAATCCACCCCATTACACACTACTCCTCCCCTGGCCATCTTCAAGCATCAACCGACAATGTCATAATATGAACTTTTTTCTTCAGAAGTAATAAGTCATTCAGTAAAAATAAATAAAGAGTTTTTTTAATAACATTTTTTTTTAATTTTAATATCATGCTACTCATACTTGATGTATTATATATTAATGCAAAAAATAATTTTAGAGGAAGGCTGCATATGTAAAAATGTAGTATCTTGAAAAGGTAAATTCTAAAGTATACTTAAAAAGTTAACACCGTATGATAAAATTATTAAATTATTATTAAATTTTTTATAATTTTATTTAATAATATATATTTTATCATATCACGCTGACACCAAACAGCGAGACGTACCTCAACAAGCACCTCTTGAAAATGGTAGAAAAATGAAAAACGAGAAGTTGTATTTCGGTGTTGGATTGAGTGGACGTTATCGTTCTGAGGTCTCTCAGCTGACTCGGGATAGGAACTTTTGAGTTTTGACGAAAAGGCAATCCCATCATCTAAAATATATTATGCCAACTGTCACTCACTCACTCACAATGTGTATTTATATGCGACACGACGGTTGACGGATGGATGAAGGTTGGCCGTTGAAATAAAAAGTTGGCTGACGCACTTAATAATATAGCGAGATATTTAATATTATTTATTTTTTTTTATATTATGAGTTTAAATTTTTGACATTGCATGTATATTAAGTATATTATGGCCTTGTTTGAGAAACAGTTGATAGTTGTAGCGGTTAGCTGGTTTGACTAACTGTTAGTTGATAGTTGATTGTATTAGCTGATTTGACTAACTGATTATATTAACTGTTTGAATAAGAGTGTTTGGTAAAATTAGCTGTTTATATGTAAAATGACATATAAGGGTATGAGTATATTTTATGAATTATTTCAATATTTTTTATTTTAATATTTTTAAATTTTATATATTAGTTAATATATTAAATTTTTTTATAAATAATATATTATTATAATTTGTTATTAAATTATTAAATATTTTTTAAATTAAATAATTTTTATAAATAATATTATATATTTATTCTATTAAATAATTTTCAAAATTATTATAATTTATTATTAAATTATTGGATATTTTTAAAATTAAATAGTTTTTATAAGTAATATTATATATTTATTCTATTAAATAACTTTTAAAATTATTATAATTTATTAGATATATTATAAATAATATATTATTATATATTAAATATTTTTTAAAATTAAATTAATCTACTTTTTATAATTATTAAATTTTTTAAGAATTTTTAGAAAGGACAAAATGAAAATTATGAAAATTTATTTAGGGTAATTTGGTCATTTTTCAGATAAGCTAATTGAAAAAGCTACTCCCTTTAACTTTTTCGTTTTTAGCTTTTTAGGGCCAATCAGCTGATTCAATAAGCTGATTACCAAACACCAAAATCAGTTTATTGTCAAGTCAACCAGTTGATTTTGGTCAAACCAGCTAAAAGTTAATGAAAAAGTTGTTTGCCAAACACCCCCTATTATTTGTGCAACTGAAAAAAAAAAAGGTGAATTTTAACCAAAATTTATAAGAAGAATCATAAAATTTATTTATTTTTTATAAAATAATATAAATCATTATATTAGGTACAAATTTTCTTACCAAAAAAATGCAAAAAAGATTATAAGTTTATCATTCAAAATTACACCTAAGAAAATTGATAATTTTTTAAGTTCTTATAAAAATTACAAAATTTAATTAAAAAATTATAAAAATTTATATATATAAAATTATAATTTTTAATAAAAATTAAAATTTAAATATCCACACAATTCTTCTAAACCGCCTGTGGAAACACGAATCTTAAGGGACTAGTTCAGTATAAAGTACCGACTTCATTTGCCAAAAAAACAAGAATTGGAGTATTAAAAATGACCCTGAGAAGAAAAATCCATTAATGGCCCCACTTGGATCAGCATTTCGAACAACCGATCAAACCTCAGTTAATTAGTTTGATCATATAATTACTACTGCATAGATTTGAGTGTACATGTTTCTTAAATTAAGGACTGGAATGAAATTATGTAATGGGCGAAGTGTCCTTCTTGTCTTGTCCAAAATAAATGAGATGTTTTTGTTATACGTCCATCTCCAAGGACTGAGACAAATGAGATATTCGTAGAGACATATGATTGTAGATCAGAAACAGAGTCAGAGAAAGAAAGAGAGTGAGAGAGAAAGTGGTGAGTTGGGAGGAGAAAGAGGAAGAAGAAGAAGAAGCAGGAGAAGAAAATGCCTTGGAGCAGGATTTCAGGGTCGATATCGAGTCCCAAGGTTGATGTCATAATTGACATGGGCAATCCACTCCTAAATGTCACCGTCGATGGTTTCTTGAAGATTGGAACTGTAATTTCTCTTATTCACTACATCATCTCTCTCTCTCATCCACTTATTACAACATTTTTCAGACTGCCTTTTCTTTCATTGCTTCAGGTCGCAGCCACAAGAGCTGCTGCTGAGGACACCTATCATATTCTCCGAAAGGGTCTTCTTTCTTCCCCCCCCCCCCCCCACTGTACTATGTTTCTGCATTTTATGATCTCTGATTGTTCCAGCAATTATTATATCTTTAGGATGTTTATCTTAGTTTACTCTGTAATTACTGCACTAAATTGTTTGCTTAATCTTGATCTCGCGTCAGATTAGTAGAAAGTCAGCTTGATTAACATTCCCTACTCTTTATTCTGTTTTGGGTTATCTGAAATGATATTTTGAAACTAACAAAACATCCTTGCTCCAGGAAATATTTCAAGTCATGATTTTCAACACATGGTAAGTTCAGCGTTCACAATTTAAAGTTGAAACTCTTCAATCATGATCGATTCTCTTGGATGTCCTTCCATTTAACAAAGTTTAGATGCATTTTCTAAAGCAGTCATTTGATCCAATATCAACACTTGGTTAGTATAATTTAACCAATTTTAATAATCCATCGAGAACTAACCATTTCCTGGAAGGGTTGAGGTGTTGGTAGGATATAAAGAATAATTCAGGGGAAGAAACAGAAAAACTAGCAATTGTTTGCATTTTGGTTGAGTTTGTTATTCCTCAAACCCTGCTTATGGAATATACCACAATTGCAGCTGAAGAAGATGTGTAAGGAAGGCGCATATTGGGGTAAGACTCAAGTTACATGATATTTGTTTGATGTGTTCTGGTCATTCTGCAAATGCACTATCTCCATTAAGAATCTGGTTTGTCTCTGACAGGAACCATAGCTGGGCTATACGTTGGAACAGAATACGGGGTGGAGAGGATCCGAGGCAGGAGGGACTGGGTAAATTATTTCCATATGTTAGTTGGAATTCCATTAGTCTCATCACCACATGCACTTGGTAGCAAATTCGCTATGTCATGCTAGACTACCTATGCCTTCAATTGACAACAAATTTGAAGCTTCTCTTAAAAGTTCATATTTGCTTCCAATGGCTTTATTGTTAACTGAGAAATATTGCAGTGCAACTTGCATTCAACTGCTGGTTTTTTGTTATTCCAGCTTTCAACTGATATCATCTTAACCATATCCTTTGTGCTGCAGAAGAATGCCATGATAGGGGGAGCAGTAACAGGAGCTGTAGTATCCGCAGCCAGCGGCAATAAGAAAGACCGGCTTGTGACCGATGCCATTACAGGTGCAGCAATTGCCACTGCTGCAGAATTCATAAATTACCTTACCTGAATGAATAGATGAGATGTCTCTAGCACGGGTTTCTTGCATGTTTGAAAAGGGGACTGCGCAGTGAACAGCCTCTTCTGTTATTGTCTTTTATGTATTGTGTGATCTGCAAAACATCAAGTTACGTTGATGCAATTACTTCTGAAATTCTATAATGGGTTTGCTTTCCTCCCGGGAAACAAGTGGTGTGACTAATTATATGAGCCCACAGGCTGTCTGCATGATAGCCCTACTTCAGTGAAATAAAGAGTCTCCTGCTCGTGGTTAGTGTAAAGTTGGCCACAGAACGATGGCAGATGTTGCATTTCATTTTTTTTTCCCCTTCTCATTGAAGTATGTTCTGTTCACATTAAAACCAATAGTAAGTCAAAAACTGGCATGAAAAATCTCATGGCAATGATAAGGCCTGTAATTGCCAAAGAAATTATGTCTGTTGAAGATCTGTTTTATGGTTTTTTATACATCAATTTGGTTCCTAAAAAATACAAGTTATATCATATTTTTCCAGAAAGGTTATTTTACATCACTAACTAAAATTTTGGAGAAAACTTGATGTATTATTTATCTTTTAGAATTAATTTGATGGTTTACTCTCTTTTTTCTTTTTCTGGGAAAGCAAGCCTGTTTCACACTGAGTTCATCCACCTGTATGGCAAGCAAGCCAATCAAGAAATTCTTTCAGAATCTAATCGTCTCAAAAAAATGATACACAGCGTTTAGAATATATGTAGAAGCAGAACGTATGCATACGCAAAACTCATCAACGATTACAGACCAAAATCAGGTTTGAAACTGCTCAGCAAGTTTCATGAGGCTGTAAGTTTCAGCATCTGGTCTAGCCCCTCCGAGAATCATCCTTCTCAAAAGATTTGGATCATAAATCTTAGCTTTTACATAAGCCTTAATCAAGGTATTATATACAAAAGTGTACCTACAATACTTAGCCTTATGAAGTTCTTCAAAAAATCTCTCAACATTCTCCACATCTCCTTGCTCGGCAAAAATCTCAACAATTGAAAGGGTGGTCTCTAACCATGGGATTGAATGTTTGACACTCTTGCTAATCGTAAAACGCATACCCAACTTCAGTGTTTTCAGGGCTTGCTCTGTCATACCTGCTTTCAAGCATCCCAAAGCAAGATGACGATAGGTTATGGCATTTGGTTTGCACCCATTTGCCTCTATATCCTTGTAAAGTCTAATTGCTTTATCAATGAACCCATATTTGCAATATACAGATATCATTGAATTGAATTGATCTATAGATTGCAATCCTTCTCTTGACTTCATCTCTAACCAAAGCTCTTCGGCTCGATTTGGCTGTCCAATTCTACCAAATGATTCAACTATCAACAAGTAACTTTTACATCTAACATAGGGGAGTTCTTGAATGATACCCCAAGTTCTCTCTAGCTCCTTTTGTTTTCCCAAATAACCATATAATATGAGCAGGATTTCCCAGGTTGACCAGTTATTCCCTGCAATAGATTTCTCTACAGCTTCCGTGTATGCTTCAGCTGCAGTATATAATCTGGCTGTGGCATGTGCGCTTGCTAAAATGCAATAGCATATCTCATTGGGCTCAACTTTTGCTTGCTTCATTTGACTGAAGACCTTCACCAAACCTTGAATATTATGTTCATTAGCTTCTATTTTCATCAGAATATTGTACGTGGAAATGTGAGGCCTAACCTTATCTGCTTTCATCTGAGTAAGTATCTTTGGAATCATTTTTTTGCCGCTGGGTGAGGAATGTAAGATTATGAGCCGGTTGAAAACCAAGTGGGAGATGGGATAACCCAATTCCCTCATTTTTTTCATGTATTCTAGCGAAGGCCTTATGGCACCTTTATCTAAGCAAGCTATCACAAGATTGTTGTAGAGCAACTCATTCTGAAATTCAGGAGTAATATGAGAGAAGAGTTTCTCACCATGAGATATTCCATGAAGCTTAGTAGTAAACTCCAAAAGATAAGAATAATCTAGCTCTCCTGGTCTGTAGGGCCGCTCTCTGATCACCCATTCCATCACCTGCCAATAATCATATGTACTAAGAAGAAGAAACATACCACACTAAAAAAATGTTCAAATTGTTAGGTTCTACAACAACTAAAATAAAAAGGAACTGAAAAATGCTAATTAGCAGCTCAAGACAACTCATGTTATTAGGTTCAAAATAATCCATCCAGACTTGAGGCCCAAAAAGAACATATTAGAAACACTTAAAAAAATTGATAATGAGGCAGGTGCCCTGATAAAAGTCAAATTCACAATATTTTTATTTAGTAAATTTGAAAATTTAACGGAGACAACAGACACACACAAACAACCAGATAAGAAAAAGGGACCATTACCTCAAGGGCACGTTTGTTCATCTTCAGCCTGCGAAGGCGGTTAATGACATGGAAGACTTCGCCTCTGTGAATGGCAAAGCCATCTCCCATCCAACTGCGGAAAGCAAACCCAACTGATTCACTTTTGGAGAGATTCTCAATTCTCCAAGATAAGCACTTTGGTGGGTTTTCTGCTTCTGCTTCAGAATTATTCAGTGTTTGGGAGCAAAAAGATCTGAAGTTAAGATGGATTTGAATGGCAGTTAGAGCAGAGGGATGAGGAGTCTGATGGAATGCTTGAATGAAACTCTCACGTAGAATGGCTCTCAGAATTTGCATGCTTTCTTGGCAGGAAAGCTATTGAAATGATGTGGGAAGTGCATCTCATAAGTGAGGGCTGAATCTTAGGGATTCAGATCTTCTCCCGTAATGGGAGCTACCATTAGAAGCATAGCCACCATTCATTTACTTTTAAAAGATCCCCACCCTTCAATTGATATTCACCACTTAATTGTGTATTTTTTTTTTCTCTTCCTCAAATATCACACACACAGTTTCAATTAAATCTTCTGGTTTGTTTGCTATCTTGTCACATCTCACATTTCAAGTCAGCAACTCCACTCCTGCAACAAACCTATAAGTTTAGGCCATAAATATTTTTGGAAGAGGCAGTAAAACAATAGACCAAAACTTTTGATATTCACTTTCTCATACCATAACACTTTCCAATCAAGTAGTTCTTGAGTTTTCCATTTCACTACCACAAAGACTCCGTTTATAAGCTTGTACCACCATCAAGTCCTCTCAATGACATATCTAATTTTAGGGACCATCACACAGGAATTTAGCTAATCCATTATATTATTAGTTTTCATTTACATACTATCACAATTTTTCAAAAAGCTAATATTTTCTTCCATAAAAATTTACAGCCTCTGCTCTGGCCATACTTCTGTTGGATTTCATTTTTGTTTACTGGATAAAGGCATAACATAAATAATGTTTCTTTGGCAACTTTTTTGACAATGAGAAATGTATCTCATGTTAAAGGCAGTGTTTGAATGTAAAATAGAGAAGATCAGAAGAATATATTGCTCAGTGCAGATTTAGTACATTGGACCGTCAATATTCTTCTCATGATATAATGAAAAGTTCAGCTCACTTATTATATCAGGCGTTCATTGAGAAAGTAGTCCTAATCCTACTGAAACAATTTATCAAATAACTGATGTGCAGTGTTTAATAGTTTTGCTCAGGTCACAGATTTTGTGTCTGCTACCATCATGTTTCAACTTCAGAATGGCAAAAAACATCTGCAAACAGATAAAATTCTACCAGAAAAAAAACAGCGAGATTCGATTCTGAGTGCTCCAACCTTTGAGTCTAAGACTTACGACGAGGAGTAATGGGTCTGATACTTAATATGACGAACTCGCATTTGCGCCAATAGTTCTGATCGCATTTTCAACGATCACTCTTCCTATGGCCCCCACCGTCTTCGGAGAAGATGGCGTTGAAGGCAGTCTCGGTGACCAGATTTCTGCATTCTGACTGTATGAAAGGAAGAAGAGAGAGAGAGAGAGACAAAATGTGGTGTATCGACTTATCTGTAGGGAAAAATAAAATCGCTTGCATTCTACCCAAAAAAAAAAACTTTGAAAACCTATAACTAACACCTTGAATTATATAAAAATCTAGAATTAGAATTAACCCTCTTCATTCTCACTGTTAATTTAGTTAGCAGCAATAAAAAAATAATTTAGCTAGCATTTTTAAAAGGCAAATCCTAACAAGGCTGCATTAATCCCCAATAATTAAGAGGCAAATGCTAACAACATATTAAATATTTTATTTTTAATTTATATTAATATAATAATTAATAATATATTGAATAATTTATTAAAATAGAAATAAAATATTAAATGTGATTATATTATTGTTTATTATATTATTAAAAATAAAAATAAGGTATTTAATTTGGTTAGTTGAGAATGTATATTTAATAATTAACGATAGTTCAAGAGAATGTTGTTAGTATTTTTTTAATTAACATTGCAGTGAAATAATTATATTTATTATTTTATTTCAATTTTAATAATTAATAATGTATTAAATAGGAAAGAGAGCAACGTTAATATATTTTTCATTTATTTATTTTTTTATTTTCTTATTTTTAATAACACAATCAATAAGAGAGAGGAAATTTTAAAATTAATAAGTAAATATAGTTAATAAAAATTAAATTAAAATTTAAAATCATAATTAAAAAACATGAAGATAGAATTATAAATTTAAACAAAGCATAAAGTTTAAAATTTTAATTTATTTAAATTATTTTATAACAATTAATTTTGCATAAATAATTTAATATGAGCTTCTACAGCGTTGGTGCAATATTAGTTGAATTATGAGCTTTAGTTTTTATAAAAGATCAAATATATTTTTTCTTAAAATATTTTTTAAAACATACACTTACCCTTTTTTTAATTCCAGTATAATCACGTAAACTATCAAATTTGTACATTCCTAATCATCTAATTTTCGTAGATAAAAGGAAATCAGAAACAGGGAAAAAGAAATAAATAAAAATGATGATAATGTCCCTTCCTCTTATTAATTGTGTTATTAAAATAGAAAAATAAAAAAATAAAAAATGTATTAATGTCCCTCTCTTTCTTATTAATTGGGTTACTAAAATATAAATAAAACAACAAATATGATTGTGATAAGATTTCATTGCAATCTTCAATTGGATTAGTTGCAGATTAATAACTAATGCTTATTTACAATTCCAAGTACCATTGTTAGCATTTGCTTTTTTTAAAAGGAAATCAGAAACATGGAAAAAGAAATAAATAAAAAGGATGATAATGTCCCTTCCTCTTATTAATTGTGCTATTAAAATAGAAAATTAAAAAAATAAAAAATGTATTAATGTCCCTCTCTTTCTTATTAATTGGGTTACTAAAATATAAATAAAACAACAAATATGATTGTGATAAGATTTCATTGCAATCTTCAATTTGATTAGTTGCAGATTAATAACTAATGCTTATTTACAATTCCAAGTACCATTGTTAGCATTTGCTTTTTTAAAGTTACAAATTTCACAAAATTTAGAATTTATACTCTTTATTCTTATCTTTAATTTAATATAGTTAGCAGTAATAAAAAATAATTTAGTCAGCATTTTTTTAAAAATTATGCAATTTCTTTATAAACTTTTTACCAAGAAATATAATATTATTGAATGTTTTATCACATTAATTTTTCGTACATTATTCAAATATTTAACTTTGTATTTAATTTAATTTTTATTGAAATAATATAACAAATTAATATATATAATAATATTAAGTTTTTAAAATATAAAATTTATATAATTTAATAAAAAATCAATTAAATGAATGATAAATATTAATTTCATATTTTATATGATTTAAGATTTTAATTTTTAATAGATCTCACCATTAAATAACGTGACTCTTTTCAAATGGAGAATTACGATATAAAGGTATTAATAATACTATAAAATTAGTATTAACATATTCTTTACCTTTCTTTTATTTATCAAAATGCCAAAACTCTTATTATTATAAAAGCACATATAAAATTTATAGTCAGCACTTCAACAGTAAATAGGAAAAGTTATTACCAATAGCATGCTGTAGATGTCATTCGTGTGGCATTTTTCCTTTGCCTTTTTTCAACCTTCTCGTTAATTTTTAATTTTTTTTAACTTGCAGCAAAATAGTTAGGAAAAATGAAAAATTTGCTTCAACAATTGCACTTTAATTTCTCCAATAGCTTCTTCTTTTTGCGTTGGTGCATGCTATGATATCTTTAGGAAAATCTTGAGTTTGAAACTTGGGACATGTGGTAAATTGCTATTAGCCCACATGTCAAATGATGTAGAAAAATAAAAAATTTTAATTATGAAAATCATTTGAAAAAAATTGCAAGAGTGATCCTACTTTCAAATCTTCTTGGTTTATGGCCTACATGGCATAAGTTATTTTGCCAAGTTATATCTCTTTCCTCTCAACAAGGAAAGCTAGTTTTGTCTATATAAAAGTATGATGATTCGGGCAGAGAGCATTTTGTATCTAAACCCTTCCATGGCAACCTTTTTCTCCATGTCATCATGGCTGACGGACAAACTCAAACTTGAATTGGAAACAAATTGTAAGATGGAAACATGGAAATGAAATTGACAAAAGGTAAAAAGGATAAATTTCACACATAGCAATTGTAACACAGACAATTGAGGGGCAAATAAGTCAAATGATGAATTTGGATAGTAATGCCTCAAGTAATAGCAAATGAGTTTACATCAATAAAAGTAAATTGAAAAATAAAACCAAATGACACAATTGATTAGCATCGACTCACAGAATTCAATTCAATAGAATTTTAAACGAAAATTAATATGAATAAAATTGATGAAAATTAAAACTTACAGAACATTAGAAATTCAAAGATAACACAAAATCAACAACTTAAAAAATTGTAAAACAATAAAACATAGAAAAAATTGCAATTTTAGACAAAAATAGATCGAAAGAATTGAATTACTTCCAAATACAACCAATTACTAATCAAAGAGGGAAGAAAAAAATGTTCAAATTTATGTGAAATTCATAGGCAATAGTGTTGGCTTCACAAAGTAACATCAATTGCAAAGAGACTATTTTTTTATAACTCAGATGATACATTACAGACTCTTGGAAGTTAATGCTAAAGGGAAAAAAGTACCTGAGCCATATAGATCTATTAAGGCCACCTTGTTTTGTTAGCTATAAACTTAGTTAGATGCTAATTGGAATTTCAATGTGCTAATGTTTCTTCATTATTTGCCCACTTTTATGCCATATAAAGCAATTTTCATGTTACCACCCATGGATAGGTATAGGAATTTCAATGTGTCCATGGTGACACATTATGTAATTTTCTTACTCAACAAAAAACATGTATGAAGTACAAATTATGGTTTCGTGGCGTGATTTTTAATATTTTCCTCTCACACATAATTACCGACTTACTATTTCCTATTAATTAGACTTAACTTTACACATAAATTCTAGAATAAACAAATTAAAAGCAATAAGATGATTTACCAAGTAGGGATGATGAAGGCATTATAAGTTGCTTTTTATTTTAAGGAAATTTCAAATCTAATGGTTCTTGATGGGTCTTGTTGCCTCAAAAACATATTCCTAATAATTATCGTCATTGCCTGCTCAATAATGCCATAAAGTAAACCTATCTTATTATTTAAGTTGGATCAAAAAATTTTATCCATAAGTTTACCTTGCTAGAGACAATTAAATTTTTAATTAAAGGTTACAATTACATAAAGGAGATTAAATGCTTCTCATTGTGCTACGTCACCCTAGGTGCTAAATCTCCCAAGGTGCCTTAGAATTCCTCCTTTGAGCTAGGTAATGATTATCAAACTAAATATAAACAAAAAACTTCGATAAGCAAGGACAAAAAAAAAATTAAAGGGAAGAGTATTAAATAAAAATAATTGAGATGTATTAAAGACAAAATTGATGAAATATGGTTCACCCCCTTCTTCATATGATTTACTTGTTTCTTTACCAAAATTTTAGTGGCAATATGTTCTAGAATATTTCGAGAAGGAATCCTCAACGAAATAAGGAAACTACTCTAAATATGATACATTACCAACCTCTAAAAATTGAAACTTTTGTTAAAAAAAAGTATGTAAAAACCTTAAAACCTATAATTTTCAACATAAATTCAAAAAAATAATAACAAAATGCTGAGGTCACAAGTAGTCGAGTAGGTATATAATGATGTCATCTCTCAAAGAGTAACTAGTTTTAGGTTCACAAATTTAATGGTTTATTTCTCCTATTGAAAGGAAAATGAAATAGAGATAGAAGCAACCTTTTATTCCTTTTGTTGATCTTTGACAAAAGTTTCTTTATGAGAAATGCCAAGAAAGTCATCTACGAAGAAGCTATCAAAAGAAAGAACATTTTGCATATGAAACAATAACAACCAAATTTGGGAAAATCAAAGTTAATCAATCACAATTCCATAAAATAATTTTATTACATAAACTAAAAAACAATATGAATTGAAAAAACAATTGATTTTGGATCTGGAAACTAAGTTATTAAAAAAAACACTCTTTAGTGGAAAAGTATATAAAATAAAACTTGAGAAAAAACACACACATTAACAATGAATATAAAAAGTCAAATTGAAGATCAAAACTTGTTTTGTTTGAACAAAATTCAAATAGTCATCCATCTATTTTAACACCAAAACTTAACCTCCCTTATGCACTCCTTCCTTTATCGTACCCTTCTTGAACGCTACCAAGTTCACTAGCTTTAGGTTGCTTATGTTTGTGTCCCATTTTGAGAGTAACAATTCATAACTCTTTTTATTGTCGTGACGTATAATGATGATGACTAGAAAACCAACACTAATGAGTATAGGCTTTTAGTAAACCCAAGGATGCAAAATAGGTGAGGTGAGCCTAAATAAGTCAGGTCCACGTGGGCTTAAGCCTACATAGGCTAACTCATATAGGCTTGCATTTTTAAGGAAATAAAAATAGTAATCCTATCTCGCCCTATGGTTATCCTATATAATTTACAGTTTACAAATTATATTAGGTTAAGTTATTATGCTTTCAAGATATTAAATCATTATCATTATAATTAAAAAATTTTATTTAATATATAAAAGTAGCTCATAGGTTGGTCCACATAATATGTAATCTACAAATTGCATTAGGTTAAGTTATTGGATCTTCAATATATTAAGTTTATTTCCATTATAATTAATATATATATACACACACATACATATATATTATATGTATAAAATAAAAAGGTCATGAGCTAGCTTGTTAAGCTTGCAAAAATACGGGTTTAAAATTTTAAGCTCGACCCACCTCATACTTGCAAAGCCTGTAAGCTTAGGCTAGTTTTTGCATCCTTAATTAAACCTCACCTTCCTAACCATAACTATCGATTTCAAACTAATTTCTGCTTAATTTGGTGGTTGGGATTAGGAATGTTAAAAATTTAGTCAATCGATAAGGATTTATTGTCAGATATCAATAATAGGTAGTCAGCAGTGGTAGTCAAAGAAGTTCAAGTGGTTGATTAGAAGTAGATGGAGCCATGCTAAACTGCTAAGGATCGAAAATCCACTGATATATATAGAATATGACATCATTCCAATCTTAGCTAAAAGTTAAGTTCTAAGGTTTATAATACACATATCTTTTTCCATTTCAATTTCAAGCCCTAACCTAGAAGGACACCTTAGCAAAGCTCCTTTCCTATAGTTAATCACTGTTCTACCTTACCAACCACTAGTTCTCAATGGCACCATTAAAGAAATCACTAATTAAAACCACCTCTCGCTGTTGCCATTCAAAATTTTGAAGTTTTCTTGAGATAATTTTACTAGTCCACTAAACAATAGCTTCATTCAAAAGGTGAAAAAATTAGTTCCTTTTCTCTAATTTTCATGCTTTATGTTATGGGTTTATTTTAGGTTTTGAATTTTTTACTTGAAGAAAGCCTATTAATGCAAACTATTTTATGCATTTTATATTTTTTAGGTTTCATGTTGTTTTATTTGTTTGTTTTCAATTTTCAAGTTCCTACTTTGATATCTTAATGAAACATTAGGATGCTGATTTGACTAATTTATGCTTTGCTTTCTTTGTTTGCTTAGGGTTTCAATAAAAAAATTGAATTTACCTCTTTTGAATTGATCTTTTATGCTTTCCTCTCCTCTTTTTAGTGCATTTAGCCTAGATGTATTATATGATGAAAATTGGCCTTTTCAAAGTTGTTGGATCATATTTTGCTAAGTTTTGTCAAGTTTCTAAAACATGGGCTCCCTAACTGACCCAAACCTCTTAGACTCACAATTATTTAATGAGAGCAATTAAGGTCGAATGAGTGAACTAACTCGGTGTTGGAGATGAAAATGCAAAAGTAGATAGTAGTGGTTAGTTGGCCAAATAGGCCAAAACTACTAATAACCAATCACTAATTAGTCTTAACTAGGATTTAGATTTAAAATATATAGTGTCAACGTAAAATTATGGAATTGAGGATATAAATGGAGTAAAAAGATTTGGTTCCAAATTTATGGAAGTGGAGATATGGATTTAAATCTATAGTTAGTGAGATGAATGTAATATTTATAATTTTGTAAGAAATATTTATTTTTAAATAAAAATGAATTGTTTACTTATTGTGCCAATCTTCAATAATCATACATAAACATTACAATTACATATTTATAAGATTAATGGCTTAAAATTTACACAATCTATGGCTCAATTTCCTTATCTACTATTAAAGTCCTTACCAAAATTTATATATTTATAAAAAATCATTAGAAATATAAGGGATATTTTATTTAAATAAACATAAAATTGGTGATTAAATTAAATTAGCTTTTTTTAATAATAAAAATAATATACTTAAATATAGGCATAACCTTAGCTTGTATAACTCATCTTTATTTTATTAGTTGAGGCCTACAACTGCTTTTTCTAATTTAACAAGTCCTTATTTTATTAGAACAGAATTTAACAAGTTTCTATTATTTTCTTAAATAGATTTCCTCCGTCATTTGAGCGGACCTATTTTCTATTCTTTCTTTCTTTACAATATCTTTTTATACTATTTTTCAATTTCTAATTCTTATTACATTTCTTATTATGGACTTTTTTAAAAATAATATTTATTATGCAATTGATTAAAATGTACATTCAATTACATAATGTTTTTAACAAGTATCATAATATTATTAGAATTTAATTTGCCACTTCATTTTATTTTACATAATATATATTTTTTAAATAAGTATCATATTTCTTTCTTTTTTTTATTATATTGGTCACTTTATTTTAGAATGCTAACCAAATGATGATGATGATGATGATAATGATAATAATAATAATAATTTAAACATATCATATGTTTTTTAAATATTCATTATGCTAATACCAAAAATCTCTTAACATTTTTAATAGTATGACATTATTTTATTTTCCAAGTATGCTAACATTTTATTCACCTAGAGTTTTTTTTTTAAATAAATGTTTATATTTAAATACATAATGATATATTATAATATTGAATAGGCCTTAGGGTTTAAGTTTTTTGAAAACCTTTTTTATTTGCTCAATATAAGGATAGTTTTAAAATTTAGAAAAATTAATATGAACATTCTTATCATAAGTATACTTCAAGAATGATATAATTTTCATTTTGTCTATCAATTTATTAATGGAATAAAGATTCCATCATTTAATTTTTTTAAGGGAATGGAAATTCCTATTATATAAAGGTCATTTGGCTTACCTCATGAGAAATTCTATTTCCCAAAAAATAGGAAAAAGATAAATTATTTAGTTGACTATTATCTAACAAATTACAGGAAATAAGATTTCTTGAAAAATCCTACTTCTCATAAAATATAGGAAATTACTTACCTATCTCCTCTAGGTAAGTTTTATTTTTTATGTTATTTATAGATATAATAATAAAATTATCTTCATTAAATTTAATTAGTAACAACTAAAATTTATTAATTTATATTATAATAATATTAAGGATATAATAATTATTTTATTAATGCTTCGTAGGGTATTTAAAGTTAAATCAAATAAAATATAAAAAATTATTTTTTACGAAGTATTACTTCCTATATATCAATTAAATAATTTTGAGTATTTTTCAAGAAGTTCATATATGAAATTATTTCTTTAAAAATTTAATTTCTTATGGGAAGTTACTTTTTATATAAATTAAACGACTCTATAATATTTATCAAACAAATTTTTTACTCATTTCTATTCCATTCTATTTATCCAAGCGTTTAGAGTATTTAAAATTGCATTAGTTCAAAAACAAAAAGGAAAAATTAAATTGTCCAACATTATGTTTTTCTTTGGTAAAACAAGAAAGACTCGCATGACCAAAGGAGATTAAAAACCAAGAAGAAGAAGAAGAAGAAGAAATGTATTTAGTTGTGCAATAACATGTAAATTGCAAAGAGTTGCACTAGAGGCTACTTAGTTAATCTTATCCCAAATTTTAGCCCTTTTGATATGCTTAGGCTGATGAATAAAGAGTTATTCCACTTATCTCTTAGCTACACAATTTTATTTCAATTGCCACCTCTAGTTTTCAAAATTCAAATTCTATTACAACAAGTGCATTGTTTATTATATCAAAATACATAAACCTTTTGCTACATTACGTGAACTAAAAATACAAGGGTTCCCATTTGTTTATAAACAACAAAGTATTCCCAATCACATAAATGATTATTTATCGTTAAGATTGGTTACTATTCATAGACATTATTATTTAAATTTTTTTTGTAACTAATATAAAATATTAATTAAAACCAAAATTAAATGCATAGTAACTCGTCATATTTTTACTCTTCTATATTTTTTTTTCTGTGTCTTATCATACCATGATAACTATGAAGATTATATTTAAAAGGAAAATAGAAGAGGAAAGTATAACTTATAAGTATTTTACATTTGACCTTATTTTATTTTCATCATATTTTTCACTTCTTTTTCATTGTTGAAAATAAATCAAAACGTAGTATATTGAATATCTATCATTAATAAAATTGAGGGCAAAATTTTCTTTTGTCTACATGAAATTTACATTTTTTTTTCATTCTCATTGTGAAATATTTTTTTTATCAAATTTATCTTCACAAAATATTAATTTGTTCAACTTCATCCATAAAAAAATGAAATTGAATAAATTAATTTTGTACAAAAATTAGATAAAAAATAGAATTAGACAAATTAATATTTTATAAGGATAAAATTGATAAAAAATTTAAAGAGATGGAAAAGGAGGGATACTCTAAAATTCACTGAAAAAGAAGTCTTTTTACCTTGGGATAGTTAGGCATTTTCCTTATTTTCAATTTTAGAATAAATTTTTTTAACTCTATAAGATATTAAAATTAGACTTAAATGTAATTTTAACCCCTTAAAATATGAATTATGTAATTTTGATATCTCTTTTTTAAAATAATTTATTTTTGATCCTTTTAAATTATTAATTGAATTAATTTTATTCCTTCCATCTGTATTCCGTTAATTTTCAACGGAAATCACCTGCGTGGCTGCCAAATCAGGCTCCACCTCAGCAAATATATTAGTTGAAATTTTTTGTTCCTTTCCCATCCTCGCCTATTTCCTCTCCAAACCCTTCATCTTCTTCCTTTTCCCTCTTTTGCGTTTCCATGTTTGTCTGCCTGTGAAGTCCGATCCAAGTCGGAAAGGCTTTGAAGAAAGGCAAATGGAGTTGAATCAAGTCAATGAGAAAGATATCATGAGATAACGGGTTTTCTATGGTGGTTCGTCTGAGATTTAGGAGGAAATTTAAGGAAGTTATATACACATAGGTTTTACGACTTGGTTTCAATTACTGATTACTCCGCTCCTTTCTTTCTTTTTTTAATTTCTCACATTTAAAAGAAATTTAGTTTTTTATTTATCACTTTAAAATTTTAATGAAATATTTAATATTTTTTTAATTTTATTATTATCTTTTATTAATAAATATTTTATTATTTTATATTTTTAATTTATTAATATTTATTTCATCATATTTTTTTATTTTTAATTATTTTTGTACATAAAAAATAATTTTAAAAAATTATTAAAAATAAATAAATAAAATTATTTTTTAATATATATAAAATTGATTAACCATAACAAATAATAAGTAAGAGGACGAGTGTTTTTTATTCACATCTGCGAGTTAGGAGGAAGTCTGGTACTCCTTGTCTTCATTCCACATTCTCCTCCAAGCTTCCAACACCATTAATTTTTCAACTTGTGATTATACTGTGAGATTATGAACTGGAATTGGAACCGGAATTGTATTCCTAGAAACAAATCAACAAATTTAAATGAAGAGTGAATTATAATGGGAAGGATTGTTTGCAATTCCTAATCCTTCTTCCCTTTCTTTTGAAATTAGTTTTCGATCTGCTTAACTTCTTTACAGAGATGAAGTAATTCTTGAATGAAAAGATGACAGCCAAACAACCATTTTTCGACGGCCAAAAAAAAAAATCTACTTTTTAATTATTTTGCTTTATTTTTCATATTATTTTCTATTTTTATGATAATTTTTAAATTAATTCTTTTTTTTTTCTCTTAATGTGTTGCGACGTCGGTATTTTGCTTTATTTTTTGAAATAAGCAATACCAGAAGTCAAGGTGGAAATAACAAGACCACACCAGTAATTTCGTTAATTTTTGGAAGAAAAATTAACGACAAGACCAAAATTAATTTAATTATATGTATAGAGGATCAAAATAAATTATTTAAAAAAAAGGGGATCAAAATTGCATGTTTCATGTTTTAGAGAGACCAAATTTGCATTTAAATCTTAAAATTAACATCTATGATCCATTTAATTAAATAGTTAATTAAATTATATGATTGTTTTGGGAACATTTTCAACAAAAATCACAATTTTTATATATTTTTTTACCATAATATATTTTTCACATATAATTTTGAATTCATTTTTAATGCATATGATTAAAATTTAAATAATTTAATTATTTGATGAACTTTTCCAATAAAAATCACAATTTTTATATGTTGTTTTACCAGTATTTTTGACAAATAATTTCAAACGTATTTTTCAATGTACAAGATTAAAATTTTATATCTACTTTAATTTTAATTTATATAATATATAAATTATGTAAAATAAAATAAAGTAACAAATCAAAACTTAATGTTATTATGATATTTGTTAAAAAGGGCTTAAAGTTTTGTTAAATTAAATATATTTCTAATTAATAGCACGAGAAATTTAATTTTGATGTTTTATATTAAGTTTAAAAAGGTAGATAATATGAAATGTAATTAGAATTAAAATATTGAAAAATAGTTAGATTTAAATTTATGTAAATGGATTTGAAAAGATATTCCAAAGAGAATGAATTAAAAAAAAGAACGAGATGGTAAGAAGGTCCGTCAAAATGGGGGAGGAAAATTGTTTGGAAAAATGAAACAAACACTTCTCAAATGAGAAAGAGTGGCTGCAGCCCCGAAGGGCTCAGCCAAATTCTGTTTATCTTATTATATTGTTGCTAATGCGATCAAATTGTGTCATCGGCATTGATGCCACGTGTTTATATGGAGGCACTTTAGTACTCTGGTTCCAAACCATTGGGTTATCTTGATTGATAAGGAAATATTTTTAATTCTATTACATTAAGTTTATTTGTATTTTAATAAATAGAATATTTTAACATTATGATTGAGTAGTCACTAAAATTTAGAATATAATTATTTTACTTACCAAAATATATGTAAAAGTAATATTAAATTTAAAATTTTGAATATTTGATTGAACTAGAAATATTTTCAATGAATATGATGTTGAGGGACAGTGAACAAGATTATCTAGTTAGATTGTGCAATACTTGGAAGAGAAACATGTCATGCTCAATGAATTAATCATGAAATCATTTACATTACTTACATGCTAATCTCCTACAAAACTTCACATTCACAATAAACACTACATTGACATGAACTAATGTAATCCTCTCACCATACCAACATATATATACATGATAATTGAATCCCTATTCTTTTGTCCAGCTGCCGAAAGCTTACCTTCCCTAACTACGGAATCCCTGCATCAGCTGGGAGAATTTCAAGCACATAAAACAAGCCAACATTGATCTGGTATAATAAGCAACTCTTATGAGCAGATAATTTCATTCAACAGATCTTCCACAATCATCTCTTCTAGTTCAAGTGCTACAAACTCCTCTTCCCATTGAAGATTCATCCAACCACACTTCTTTTCCAAATCTCGACCCACAACATCGTCTAGTGTCAGGTCCAGCTCTGGCTTCAAGTTCAGATAGGAGTTCACTCTAGTCCATACTCCATTAAGAAGATGGTGTCCCTTAGGCATTGAATGAAGGGAGCGGTTGAAGGAGAAGGGTCTTGGGAAGTAGGTTGATGATCTCTCATATATTTCGAGGAGCACCTCATTAACTAATTCAAAAAGAAGCTGGTGAACATTTGGGTAACAGATCTCCTGTCCAGAACATTTAGTTTCTCGAAGCAAAGAAGCTTCCAAATTCTTGAACAAGGAGGGCTTTAGCAGCTCGTCTGCTGTGTGCCACATTTGGATATGCTCATTTCCCATGAAGCCTGAGAGTTCAAGGAGGTTTTTCACATATTGGAAGTTGGAATCGTTTTCTCTATCAGATTCATAGAGAAGCAAAGTTTTGTCACTGCTCTTGTCTGCACCCTTCAGTATTGCACTAGCATCTGTCGTGGAGTCTGGTAGTGAATGTGTCCTTCCCATACTTGATGAATCAACCTCGGACTCATCCACGCTAGATTCTCTAATAGCTGTTTCTGTATTTGGCCATAATTATCAATTATCAATATATGCAAGAGAAGAGATTTACCATAGTACTTCTTGCAATTTCGAAGTTGTTCAAAATAATTCCATAAAAACAAATATCATAGTAGGTTCATAATGGCATTGCCTTTCAAGGAAAATTTGAGTCAATTTTATTGTCTAAATATTAGCATGTATTTATTACCTTCTGCAGGGCTGGTTGCATTGTCTTCACATTTGGTTTCAAGAACTGACATTACATCTTTCTCAGGATAGATTTTCAGGCCTATTTCCTCTTCTTGGCGAAAACTTTGATCTCCCACCCCATTCTCTTGCGTGTCCTCCCTAAGGTCACTTATGATTAGCTCTTCATGTTTCACTTGTATATCCCTGCTACTGCTTTGTACCACTTCCTTTATTTCAGTCTCCGTAATGGGTTGCAGCTGCTTATCTTTATTCACTGCAAGGCTCGCTGATCTTCGAGACCCAACAAAATCAGTTTCAGCATTCGTCTTACCATCCACAGAATTTCTTCCAGGAAGCCCTGTATCATTTGGATCACTAAAAGCCTCATGTAGAAAGAAGCCAAAAGACTCCAAATTAGGAAGAGACAGATTCCTTTTCGACAACTTTGGAGCAGCCCCACTAGTGTTAATCTTATCCTCGCTTGTCAGTCTTAAGCTTTTAGACTTTGAACTATGCCACTTGATGCCCTTCCTGAAGCTTTGTTCAAACAACTGAGTATATCTATCCAGTGATTCATTTAGAGAGGATGATCTTCTCATGGAGTGAAGCTCACGTTTGCTGGAATCATAGTTAGAAGCCTTGGTCTCATTCAAGCTCATTTTTTCTATATAATTTTCAGTCATACAATCTTCTAAATTTTGTGACACTTTTCTCCTACTACTGGGGAGCCTACTAAGTTCAGAAGAAGCCCTGTGGTGGATTGCTTCAACAGGAGCTTGGTGAGCACCGCTTTTGGCGAATTCCATGAGAGCAAGCTTTATCTTCTGCTTTATAATTTTGAAACGATGGATAACCAATTGATTCCAGCTTTTGTGACTCGAAGGCCTCGAAGAAGAAAACCCCTTGCTTTGTTTCGTATTGGTTACTAAAGGGACTGGCTTCATATAGGAAAGATCTTTAGCAGAAATGGATGCAGACATTTTTGGTGCTTGTGTACCTGCAAGCAACATTTCCCCCTTGGGGAAAGCCCAAATTTGATTGGTACCTGGGCTAGTTCTAGTCATCGGTGAAGAAGCAGGTAACGGAAATGAGCCTGATTTCGTTAGTCTTGCTTTCTTGTTGGAAGCCTGCTGCAAGCTTTTCTTGCCAACATCTATATCTCTTAAAAACTTTAGGATTAAATCTTTCTCCACTCTAAATACCTCCTGAACATCAGTATGATCCTTAAATTTACTGGAAATGGGTCGGTTAAAGTTGTTTGCTTCCTTAATGTTGTGGATATGGTCCACGGTTTCGCATGCCTCATACTGGACAGATTTATCTGAGGACTCCAAATGTTGTCGAGCATGGAAGCTTGAGAACCACCCGTTGGAATTTCTTTCTTTGGACTTATTTTTAGTATCTATTCCTCTTTTCTGACTTCTGCTAGAACTTTTGCTGTTAGCACTCACGTTTCGGCTATGTGGCCTGACCTGATACATGTGATAGATTTAGTCACTGTCAGTATATCATTCCCATTGTAAGCTTGACCGATTCTGAATTGCTCATGACCGCAACCTTAAAAAAGGGACGCAAATCACAACCTGCATTCAAGAATCCTAAACGCACATTTCGACACTTACCAGGAGGGACTCCCCTTCTAAATCTACTTCTCCATCCCCAAATCGGGTGTCTTCGGTACTAATACCATGGTTTTGCAGAATTGTTTTTCTCTTACCTGCAAAACAGGAAAAAGAGGCTGTTGAGCATACATGTTTTTGGCAGAAGGAATATGCAGTCATGGACCATTTTTCCTGTTCCTTTTCATCTGTATTATACGTTTGTGTTGAATCATAGTACATTGAAGCCCTCCATAAAGGACTCAATGTTGACATTTGAATTTTAAAGTCTTACGGATCACTGCTTGCAGTTACAGATGCACACATCCTTACACGCATCAACTTCAAATTCTCGAATAATAGCATAAACTTAAGCAGTCTCCAAATTTTCCAGTTTATGCATACCAAGTATGAGGATGCGCCCATAATTTATACCAGAGAGAATTGCAATAATTTATATACCAAGCAAAGAATATTGAAAGAAAAGGCAAGTGAAATCTAAATTGCTTACATCTAGAATGTCTTCCTCGGTGGTGCTTTTTGTGCCAATGATGGTTGTGAAAAAATTGAAGTATGCCCCACACGCGCCCCGGATTATGATTATCATCATCATTATTGTTATGCAATTCAACAGCAGATTGTTTTGAAGAAAGCAAGTGATTTCCCATATCTTAAAGTACAATGATATATCCACTTTCACAGGTTAACAATTTCTTCCCGTTGGCCTCGTCCTTCAGAGCTCTTACCATGTAATCTATCAACATATAAAAGAAAAATTCATAAATATGCAAAGAAATGAAAACAAAATTAAACAGAACACTTCCTTTACTAAAACAGAATGGTAAAATAACCTTAACATAAAGATGGAAGCAAATTTTGGAAACTGTGTCATAATCAGAAGAAAAAAGAAGGAAAGGAGCAGAGAGAAAATCTTCCTGATTATGAAAATAAAATTTCAAGCCAGAAACTCTTCTTTGTCTGCTCTAGCAGACACTTATCCTTGTCTAATTAATATTCAATATGTACCAGAGAAAGGAGGAAATATATCAGGTAAGAACAGAGAACTTAACTGATTAGTTTAAAGTTTCAAACCAACCAATCAAGGTTGTATTAGTTCATGAAAAGGACCGAAAGCCGAATAGGAAGATGAAATTGCGGACGGATTATCAGTTGAGACCAAACTAAGTACTACATCAATTTTTATACCTTAAACAGATACAACTAATGACCAAACCTTTGCTTCTATCAAATAAAGCAGATGGATTTAAGGCATGGAGAGAGAGAGAGAGAGAGAAAGCAGAGACCCCTGGGGAACGCCAAGCTTCAGATTCTGAGGCAGCAGCTCGCTGATCACAACGTCCGAGAGCCGATCGACAGAGCAACCAAAAAAATAAAAAAAATGGAAAGCAAACAATTTCTGGGACAACTAGATAAAATAAAACAATTCAACGAAGCAACATATATATTAATGTACACACGAGAAGAATAACATAGGAAAGGTAGTAAAGAAGGAGGCCGAGCCAACAGTGTTTGTTTTGGCGCCCGCCAACCGCCATGGCCGTTCTTCTTGGGTCATTCTTGACTTGGACCGCGTCACGGATACGAGCAAGCCACCAGCCAATGAGAGACCTCCCTCTTGTTAAATCAAATTAAATGATTTGTACGTCCAAAAATTCAAATTGAAGTATATCTTTAACATTAATGCTTCGTTCGAAACTAATTTTTTTAATTTCACTTTATTTAACTTTGGTGAAAATAATTTTAATTTATTTATAAATAAATTTTATTATTTAAAAAGTATATAAAAATAATAATTGTAATTTATTTATAAATAATTTTTTTTGCTTAAAATATATTGAATAATATATGCAATTTAACTAAAAAATAAATTTTAATTTTATCATAATAAATATAATATTAAAAAAATATTTTGTATAATATATATTTTTAATTAAATAAAATGAATTTGTATACAATTCTTATAAATTTTATAACAATATAAATATAATTAAAATAAAAATTAGAAATAAAATAAAATAAAATCCTTTTTCATTTGAATCTAAATATTATTTAAAGTAGCAATTCATTTGCAATGAAATAAGTTTTTTTTTTAATATATTCAATAAAGGGTGAAGGAATCTGATCTACACCGATGAGACAACCAACACTGTCATGTCTGGTATTCAATATTTTTTCACATTTATATTATTTTATTATATTTGTAAACGATATAAGATATGTGATAATGACAATTCTGCGTATACGTATAATAAATAAGATTTAAAGTTAAATTTTAAATTTAAATTAAAAATTATTATTAAATATTAAATACTAAGATAAATTTATAAAATTTAATATAATAAATATAAAAAATTAAAATTTAATTTCAAACCTTATTTTTCAATACATATATCATTTTTTCAGGTTATAATATCTTGTATTTGTGGTGCAAATATAATCATATCGATATAAATTCCAAATTTGATATTAAATCTTTTTCAGGGATTAGCTGTGGACAGCAAGGCTTGTCAGCCAGTTAATTAAGCCTATTATAAAATTGTAAATTTGTATTCATCAATAGAAATTGTAAAAATTTGTAATAATTTTTGGGCCGGAAACACTATTTTGCAAAATCTTAGCCATTTGACTTATCCAACAAAGTTTACAAATAAACTGAAATAGAGGAAAGGACATGATCATGAATCTTTGAATTTAACAATCCTATGCTATCTTCTTATTTGTATACATAAGAAAATAAGAACAAAATAATCTATTAAAAAGAATAAAATGGTATGCGAATAATTGTTTATTTTATACAAGTGGTGTTCTTAAGAACATTCCATGTATTAACATTATCATTGAGTTTTCACGGCAAAAAAAAAAAAACATTATCATTGAATTCAACTACGTAGAATGAAAATAACAAAGTTCACGTGGGAGGACTGATCTACCCTTAGCCTATTTGACTGAACCAATCGCATTTTGTGCGGTATTCTCCTTAAGATTCTCTGAATTTCCGAAGCCAGACAACCAACAACATTTGGCACGTTTTTTTTCTATTTTAATTTTTAGACGTCAAGTGTGGACATCTTTGAATTGATCGTGTCCTCCAAGTTTGAATTCCTTTATCTATTTTCAACCTGTAAAAAATAAATCCCGGGGGAAGACGAAGCCCAGTTCACAGACGGGGAGAATTCTTTCTCTGTGGTGTGTGTGTGTATATATATATATATATATAGAGAGAGAGAGAGAGAGAGAGAGAGAATTAAATAAGATTTTTTTGCAAAAAATGTTTTCCGTAAACAAATGAAGCTTGAGTTTTACATTTTTTATATAAAAAAATTCAATCTAATAATTTATAACTTATTAATAAAACTAATATATATATATATATATATATATATATATATATATATCTATTTTCCGTAAACAAATTGATCGTGTCCTCCAAGTTTGAATTTCTTTCTCTGTGGTGTATAGCTGATGTTTAATGAAATTTCAGATGAATAAACAAAGTGTTTTCTCTATGATGTTTGATGAAATTTCAGTTGAAATTCTCAACTTTCAATCTTGGTACCTCTCACTTAAATGAGTAGTTACCCCCTCACCTATACTTAATATCTCTTATCTCTTGTGGAAATGTTTTGAAGATCTCGGATGTGAAGTAATTGTATAATCTTGCCTTTCTTGAGCAGCTGGAGACCGAAAATTGTCCTTACCTTAAGTGCTTGTTAAAAGAAAAGCTACCTTTCTCCTTTTCATTTCTAAACATGTAAGTGAGATGATTATATCTTTCTATTTGAGAAAGTGTCAGACTATGATAAGGAAGTTTGGTTATAATTGCTTAGTGCTCATATTTGCTACATACATCAACCAAAAATATGATCCTTTTAATTACTAAGGGAGGATTATTTATTTCTGCTTTTGCTGCATTGGCACTGCAATTTCTTATTATATCTTAATTTCTTATTATATTCTCTTTTAATTTATGTTTTGTGGCACTGCAATCAATGTTTTGTGCATTGTGAAAGACTTGAGCCAGAGGTCCAATTAGGTTCTTAAGTTAACATTTAAATGGTAAACCGATGGATTTGGAGGGATGGCTTGGCTTGCTACACTAATAGAGGTATTACTGTGTCACGCCTCTTAGTAAATCTTTCCTATGATTCTTGGAAATTTTCTTACTTGATATGAGTTAACTTATCAACAACAATTTTCTTTGAAAGCTTTGATTTAATCATTATAATGTGATCTTCTTACATAGCTTGAGGAAAAAGGCATTTTTGCATGCTCTGGAATGCACTCATGAAATTTGCAGTGGCAAACATATCATAAGATTTTCTTTACACTTATCCCCTGCATTGCAATTGTCTACACATTGTAACTTCTGAGATCTATTGTCTTTTTTCCTTAACAAGAAAGCAAAAGAAATTATAATATAGATATCTAATATTATGTTCATTTTTTTTATTATAAATTTTCTCTTTTATCGTGTGTGTTTTTGTATTAAAACTAGAATCTAAGCCCATGCGTGCATTTAATTAAAAAATAATGAAATTTTAAAAAATATAATAACTTAAATATTTTCAAAAAAGCTCACACGCTATGATATTATAAAAATAACAAATATAATTTATTTTTAACTTTAGTTATTTTACAATTCACATTTTATTCTCATATTTATTTTCTTTATTACATTTTTTCTCTAATTTACTTCTATAAATATAACTCATACAATAATATCCCTAAACAATATAAATATAATATAACATATTTTTTTATTAAAAATATTTTAAATATGTTAAAACTTCTATGTAGAAAGAATTAATTCATTATATATTTTACTTGTAACATAATTAAAAACTAGAACAGAAATTATTTATTTAAGATTTATCATTATTTTCTTAATATAAAATTTTGAATGTTATATTTTAAGTTAGATTTATTTCCTATTCTTATTACTTTAAAATTCTAACACACTGTTTCTTTTGTTATTTATTTCATTACATATTTTTTTAAACTAAATATTCTCCATTAAAAATTATATTTAAAGAATAAATTGATCAAGTATAAAATTTTTTCCAACAAAGGCAAAAAGAAAATATATACTATCAAGAAAATATTAAAAAAATTAAATAAATAAATTTAATTTAAATTTTTTTAAATTCTTTTATAAAAAAATAGAGAATGTAATTCACCTATTCAATTTTTATATTAAAATTTTAAATTATTTGAAAATATTTTTATAAGAAAAATATTTATAAATATATTTAAAGAAAAGTTTTATTTAAAAGTTTTTTTAACCATTACAAAAAAATATCATATAATATAATGTGTATATATATGCTTTTAACTAATTCCTATTATCATTATTTTAAACCACTTAAGTACCTTTAATATAAGAAACGCTTATTTTTTCAAAAATTAAAAATATTTTATTAAAAGTTAAATTTATACTCATTAAAAGTTTCAAGTATTTTTTATATTAAAAATTGATTAATTGAAAATTTTAGATGTAATTGAAAATTTTTCCTTATATTTTATCTTTGTCCTTAATTTTCACTAGTAAAAAGATAGGTAAATCAAATGCATTCCTTTAAAATGTTTATTATTGAAGAATTTTTCTCTTTTGCATTCCTTTAAAATGTTTAGTCCGTGCTCAGTGTCGTATAGGAAAGGAATAAAACTTTCATCAAATGTATGTGCAACATATGTACTATAGTTCTAGATTAAAATTAATAGCCAATTAATGTTCATACTTTTGTCCAATATTTTGAGGGGTGATTTGTAGATTTTTTACACTTATAAAGGTGTGATTTGTATATTTTTAAACTTCAAAGGGATAATTTGTACTTAGTGAAACTTCGAGGTTGTAAGGTATATGTTTCCCTATATTTTATAAGTTGTATATAGTGAAACTTTGAGGTTATAAGGTGCACTTTTCCTTATATTTTATTTTTGTCCTTAATTTTCACTAGTAAAAAGATAGATAGATTAAAGTCAGCTTATCAGTTAGTCATATCCGATTAATTTGACTTACCTTTCTGTCCTTTTATATGCCTTCACCTTTTCTTTTTTTGTTAGGAAGCTTTATGCAGAACTTAATTATGACTTGATTGATATCCATAGTACTATTTGTTTCATTGATTTGTAATTTGATCTACTAAAGTCTTCCTGGACATTGCAGACAAAGCAAAGGTTAGATTTTGAGATTTAATTCTTCCCTGTACCATAAATCACTAGAATTTGTTGAAGCGTAGTGATAAGCCTTCCTTCAAATCCCGCTTTTGGTTATTGGCTTCAATTGTAAGTTGAGCCTATCTATTTGAATTCCATTCAGCACTGTTTGAGTAAGAATTTATTATACTCTGGACATCTATGTTAAGTGTTGATATTGTTCGGAATTCGAATTATTCCATGCAGCGGAATTTTAAAATTTTAATCCAAATTCTACTTAGGATCCATGTAAAAAGCATAAATCAATGATTAGGATTTTACCTATTGGGCACTCGTGTTTCTACTGATCAAAACTTGAGAGCGAATGAATCAAACGCCAGCCGAAAGGTACAACATCTCTACGGTATTCACACGGAGTGAACAACGACCTCTCGCCCTCCACGAATCTGTTAGGATGCATTTCTCTCTCTAGAATTTAGGATTCGATATTTTCTGAGTGATTTAGGATTTTAGGAAGCCTATGAGTGTGTGCCTAATGTGCTGCCCTCAAGCCCCTTTTTATAGAACTTAGGCAAGCCACAATCCTAGTCTTACTAGGATAATGCTTTCAAAATTCTATTAATACTTAATAACTCATTTTATCCTTATCCTAGAGATAATGAGGAGAGATAGAACTTATCTATTAATTATCTAATATTAGATAATATTATCTCATAATATAAATATCTTAATATTAGATAATTGTATATAGTTATCAAATATCAAAATAATATTATCTCATAATATATTTATCTAATATCTGATAACGTAATTATTTGATATTACTTTAATATCAAATAATATCACATAATATTATATATATATTACGTGAATAACACATTATTATTCTTAATAATAATATATATATATGCACGAAAATAAGTTTAATTAATTAGATATTAATATAATTAAAGTCTAATTAATTATTATCTTATTTCTACTTCTTTGTGTGACCTTATAAGTTCTTACTACGTTGATAATGACTCATTATTGAGCCATAAACAGTGAGCAGTATCTAGCAATACATAACTGTCACTCAAGTAGTAAGAATATCTATGATTCAACATTTACCTAATATATGATCAACGTTTTGTATTATAACTCTTTTGTAATAATATCCAAATTGAACTGGAGGCATGGAATATGTCATCTTCATTAATGTTCAATTTATATTTCTTGATACTGAATAGACTTAAAATAAATGATTAATATCACATATTAATCTAATTGAGTATGGTCATGTATTTCTAAGTCTCACTCAATTAAGGGGCCCAAAGATATTTCTCTTTTATACAAGAGTAACAAAATTTCATCTACATCACTCACTTCCCTCTGCACGATTTATGACACACCTAATCAATGCCCTATTCATCATCCTAATTAAAGGTGACATAAAACAATATTAAAGTGAGTAATTCCTCATGTAGGGAACCGTAGTGACTTCAGGTTAAAAGTTTATGTGTATTTGTGATCATATGAGAATAACTTATGACACGTCTATCCATGCAATATTCTCATAGTGGATTAGTCCAGTATATTGTTCACTAGTAATGTATTCATGTATTGACTTGATATCACATATCCATAATTCGTAATCATCAGTCACTATATATGCTAGTCTCGATATATTATTACTATATTTTTTGTAATAATACTTGACTAGGAGCATTTTAAGAATAGCAAAGTTATTCCAAGGATAATTATTATATTAAGTTATAAATTACGCATAATAATAATAAAATTATAAAAATAAAATATAATAATTAAATTACCTAAAATAAAATATAATATATTATGTATTATTTCAATTATCTATATGATTGGTTCCTAGGACACACACCAACAGATATTTATTTCTACTTTTACTGTATTGTCCTTTACTGATATATTAAAATTAAAATAGAAATGGTCAACATCCTAAGTTAGCTTTTGTATTATTTTGTTCCTAATGATGCGAACACAACATTATGAGTTTGTATTTTTTGAAGTTTAATTTTTAATGTCAGGTCATGTGATGGATTCTCTTACTAAGAGTCAATAGTACATTAACTGCCGATAAGCACGAATGCGACGGAAGTTGATTCTATCAATAAAAAGGAACAAAAGTGATATAGGTAACATAGATGCATTGTAGTTTTAATTCCGCTTAGACTTAATCTTTAATGTTTAATTTTAATGTCAAGTTATGCAATGAATTCTTTTACCCAAGGACAAAAGGACATGAACTACCGAGAAGCAAGATTGAGAAGGAAGATAATCCTATCAAGAAAAAGGATGTATTCCAATATCAATTCATTAATAGGTATTGATATTATTTACACATACCTTGACTCCAATTGTTTGACATGTAGTTCATGACTTTTATAAATATCATGTAAGGATTCGAAGTATATAAATCGGTATGTTTTCCAAACAAACTTTAAATCTATTTCCTGAAGGTGATGTTAATGCTTGTGCTATAACACTTTGTATTGAGAATGATTATATTAATTTAGCAATGGCTTCATTTAAATGCACAAATCCAAATGTAACTAACGGGGGATGACATAATTACAGGTGCATCCTCTTCTGAGTGTAGGAATGAACCATGTAATTCCATTGAGGGATGACAATCACTCCGAGACATATCTAACTTTAATCTTAATCTTAGTCCTTAGTCTGACTTGGCCAGTCCATTTACAAGAAAAAGTGAGATAACTGCATGTTTGCTAAAGGTGTTATGTTTAATATGTATTATAATGAACTATATCATTTCTTAATATTTTTATTGTTTGCAATCGATTCTTCTTTAGATCAAAGAAACATAGTCACTATTAAGAAATGGGGCGACGTATGTGTCTAATCCATCGCCTATCCAACTAGGGAAGCAACCCTTTTTGTCCTCTGTTCTAAACCTTTGTGATATTTCATAGAGTAATTTCTAAATTTATATTAATTTTTATGCATTATTTTATACTATTTATTTGATGGTTAGTTCATTTACTCTAATTGTTTATTTATCATACGTATTTTGGGTCATTTATTATGTAAGAAATACTAAAATGTACACTCATGCAAGAAATACAAGATGTTTTAATTCAAGGTATAGAATTGAATCAACATATGAAACCTCCACTATGACATGAAATTTGTGACTTCTCCATGTGACGTGTCAAGATTTTATATTCATTAATTAGTGCAACTTTTTAAAAAATTATGAAAATATTGCTTATAGGTGATGTTAGTGTTTGTGATATGACACTTGGAATACAGAATGAACATATTCATTCAGGGGTGGCATCAATTACATCATTAAAGTTAACCAACATTATAGTGGGTCATGTAATGACAAGTCCATCATTTCCTAACTGTTCAATCCAAATATGTGATAATGTTGAAAGGCGTCAACTAACCATTCTTGATACTTTACAGAGTAATTTTTTAACTTATTGTCAGTGCATCAATTTTCTTGAATTTATTTTATATTTATCATTAATTATATCATTTCTTTTCTTGCTTATAAACATCTTAAAATATTTGTCTAATAGGTGATGATGAAGATATGATTGATATACCCCCGGTTGTAGAAAATATTGATAATTTTATGCTAATGTGTATTATTTACTCTTATATTGTAATCAATGTCTCATATGTAAATATGATATATTGAAATAATTTAGCTTTAAATATACACTATGATGGCGTTGGAGATGATGAATATTTGTCAATTGTTATGTAATACTACTCTATTATTTTAATTTGGCATGTACCTTCTTCAAAAGTTTATCATTGATTAAATGATATTTTTTCTACTCAAACCTTCTAAAATCTTCCTTTAATAAGTGGTGATGAGGATATGGTTAATTTACCCTCAATTATAGAAAATATTAGTAATTTTATGTCACCGTACATTATTTACACTATAATCAATACCTTATTGTAAGAATGATATAGTGAAGTAAATTATCTATGGATATAGAGTACTTTGACGTTGGAGATTGTGCACACACATGTTAATATTGCAGAGCATAGATGTGGTTTGAAGAAAGAATGCATAGATCATCGACTAAAATAAATCTACAATTCTCATTATGTTATTCTAAAGGCAAAATTCAACTTCCATTTCTCAAGGATCCACCTTCTTATCTTTCTTATTTGACATTTGCCAAAACATCACCATATAGCAAGAATTTTTAGAAGAATATCAGGATTTATAATATGATATTTTCTTTCACTTCAATGGGGGGGAAGGTTAACAAATCAGTCAATAGTGGATTTGGTCCGTACGTATTTCGTATGCATGGTCAAAATTATCATCAAATTAGAAGTTTATTGCCTGAAATTGGTGATTCCCTAAAGTTCGCCTAACTTTACATATACAACATAGAAAATGAGACTTCAAATCGTATTTCTAAAGTAAGGTATTTTTTATATCAGTTGCCCTTTACTTGTAAATTTTGATTAGAAACTTATTATTAACTTAATACATTCTCACTTTCACTTTTTCAATTGTGATGAGCATTCTTCTTCATTAGATCCTTAATATAGTGAAGAGGTTGCAATCTATGCTAGATGAAGTTAATCCATTGGTTCAATCATTTCGAATGGCAAAGGACAAGTTTAAGAATAATAATAATATCGGAAGTGTGAAACTATGTTTAATATTAAGAAGAGACAAGCATGGGAGAATGTATAATACACCAACTACAAGTGAGGTAGCTGGTCTTATGGTTGGTAATGGTGTTGTAAAAGAAAAAGACATTGTAATTGAATCACGATCTAGAAAATTGCAACTCATCACCGAGTTGCATCCTTTGTATATCCCGATGCAATATCCACTCTTATTTCCACATGCAGAGGATGGTTATAAGATTAATGTCTCATACCGTGATAATAACTCATCGCGTATTTGTAATAAATTATCTATGCGAGAGTTTTTTGCATTTAGACTTCAAGATAGATTAAATAAAAAATCTATACTTATGCAGTCTAAAAGACTTTTACAACAATTTATTGTAATTGCATATACTATGATAAAAGCCAAAAGACTTAACTATATCTAATTCAATCAACAAGACTTATGAGCTGAAATGTATAGTGGTTTAACTGATGCCTTAATTAATAGAAAGATAGATTCAACTGCCGTAAGAAAACGAATAATTCTCCCACCAAGTTTCACAGGTGGAGCATGATATATGATGCAGAATTATCATGATGCTATGGCAATTTGTTAATAGGCAGGATATCCCGATATATTTGTTACTTTCACTTGCAATCCAAAATGGCCAGAAATCATAAGAATTATAGATCATCTTAGTTTAAATATTGAGGATCGTGCTGATCTTATCTGTAAACTTTTTAAGATAAAGCTATCCCTTCTTTTGCATGATTTTAAGATTGGAAAATTCTTTGGAAAGGTTAAAGTAGGTGAATTTTTTTCATCTATACTAATTATATTTATTAATTTTTTTATTTAATGTAAATTTTATCTAAGTTTGAGTAAACTACTTTGTATCATGCAATGGTCTATACTGTTGAATTCCAAAAAAGAGGACTTCCTTATGCACATATAATTTTGTTCCTTAATGATGATGATAAATACCTAACTGCTAGGGGTATTGATCGAATTTTCTTAGCTGAAATTTCAGACAAAGAAACTGAACCTATTCTTTATGAAGCTGTTAAGACGTTCATGGTAGATGGTCCACGTGGAAAGGCTAATCTACATTCACCCTGCATGATTAATGACACTTGCTCAAAGCATTTTCCTAAGAAATTTCAACCAAATACATCTGTTGATGATAATGATTACCTTTTATATCAGAGAAAGGATAATGGTAGAGTGATGAAAAAAAATGGTGTGGCATTAGATAATTATTTTGTTGTTCCATATAATGCAAATCTTCTACTTAAATACCAAGCTCATATTAATGTTGAGATATGTAATTAGATATCATCTATCAAATATTTATTTAAATACATAAATAAGGGATATGATCGTGTTACTGCTGCACTTTTCCAGAAGGATCAAGATGGTGAAATAGAAAAAGAAATTAATAAAATTAAAATGTTTTATGATTGCAGATATATCTCAGCAGTTTAGATATGCTGGAAGATCTTTGCCTTTGAAATACATTACAGATAACTAACAACAAAAAGATTATCATTCCATGTACCAAGAGAACAAATGGTAATTTTGAAAGATAATGCTTCCATTGAAGACACAATTAAGAAGGTAGGAAGTCAACACACAATGTTCACAGTGTGATTTGAAGCAAACAAGGAGTATAATGAGGCGAAAAAGTTAACTTATGCAGATCTTCCATTGTTGCTAACTTACAAGCATGACCTCTGTAAATGGGTACTTAGAAAATGCGATTTTGTAATTGGTAGGGTTAATTTTGTTCCACCTAGCGTTGGAAAATTGTATTACCTAAGGATTTTAATCAATAAAGTAAAAGGTCCTAAATGTGATGAAGACATTAGAATAGTTAATGGAGTTAGTTACCCAACTTACAAAGAAGCATGTTATGCTTTAGGGCTAGAAAATGACATAGAGTATATAGATGCTATACGTGAAGCTTCATTTTAGGGAAGTGGCAAATATTTAAGGTTTTTATTTGCAATAATGTTGTTTTGCAACTGTTTAACAAAACCTAAAGATGTTTAGGAAAAAACTTGGGAGTTGCTTACAGAAAACATTCTTTATATTCAAAGAAAAGCTTTGAATTGTCTTGGTAATTTATTTTTATTATTACAAGTATTATACACTATTTAAATTATATTATATATTTTGTTTCATTAATAAAATGTTAAGTTTCATAAACATTGTTACAAGTATATTTATACCTAAAAATTTAATAGTATAATAGTATTTTTATCTAATTATGCATGTTTGAGAAACCTTTATAAAAAAAATACAAGCATTGTACACTAATAAATCATCTAATCATTGTTTAATATGAATTTTATACACACACACACACACACACACATATATATGTATCTCTAAATTTCTATATGACTGATTGCTTAAACTTAGATGAAGTCCAATTGAAGAATTATGCATTAGTCGAAATAGAGGAGTTACTATCAAGAAATGGTCGAACCTTAAAAGATTTTCCTCCTTTGCCCATTCCTAAAGTGGTTTCATTTTCTAATATAAATAATAGATTATTAATGGAGGAACAAAACTATGATAAAGATTTCTTAAAAGTGGAGGCAAACCAATTAATTAGCTCCATGACAATTGACTAACTTGGTGTTTTTAACACTTTAATGCAAGTTGTTTCTGATACAAAAGGTGGTGTCTTTTTCTTATACGGATATGGAGGCATAAGAAAGACATATATTTGGAAAGCTTTAACTTCTTTTTACAATTAAAAGGCATGATAATGTTGACTATGGCATCCAGTGGTATAGTTTCGGTCCTTTTACCTAGTGGTAGGACTGCTCATTCTAGATTTTGCATACCATTGGAAATCAATGAAGATTCAACTTGGAATATAAAGTAAGGAAGCCCTATAGCTGAATTATTGAAGAATACTGCATTAATCATTTAGGATGAAGCTCCAATTGTCCATAAGTTTTGTTTTGAAGCTATTGACCGAACTCTTAGAGATATCATGCGCTTCAATAATCCAAAAAATCCATCAGTTCCATTTAGGGGCAAGCTAATAATTTTTTAAGGTGATTTTAGGCAAATTTTACCTGTGATTCCAAAAGGTAATAGATTTTATATAGTGAATGCTACTATTAATTCATCTTATTTATGGAATTATTGTTAAGTGTTGATGTTAACAAAGAACATGAGACTTCAAATGAACTTAACTGAAGTTACAAATCAAGATAATTTAAAGCAATTCTCCGATTGGATACTTAAAATTGGAGACGGTGTCCTTGGAGATGAAAATGACGGTGTAGTAGATATTGAAATTCCTGATGACCTCTTGCTAAAAGAATATTTTGATCCTATAGAAGTGATTGTGCAATTAACCTTTCCTGCATTGAAAGATAATTATGCTGATTGTGCTTATATCAAGGAAAGAGCCATTCTTGCACTGAAACTTAGTATGGTAGATAAGATGAACGACTATATTTTATCTATTATACCAAAAGATGAAAAGAAAATTTTAGTAGTGATTTTGTTTGTAAGACAAGTTTTTTTTTGGGATCAGGTGGAGATTTCCTCACTCCTAAGTATCTTAATAGGTTAAATTGTTTAGGGCTACCAAAGCATAGCTTGAAACTAAAGATTGGTGTGCCTATGATGCTTCTTCAAAATATTGATCAATCATCTGACCTTTGTAATGATACTAGATTAATAGTCACTCAATTGGCAAAACATGTAATAAAGGCAAGAATTCTTAGTGGCAACAATGTTGGTGATAAGGTGTTTATACCAAGAATTGTTTTGAGTCAATCGAATTCCAAATGGGGATTTAGATCACAAAGAAGGCAATTTCCTATTATAATCTCCTATGCAATGATAATAAATAAGAGTAAAAGGCAATCTCTTTCATTTGTTGGATTATATCTTCCGAAATCGATATTTAGCCATGGCCAGCTATATATTGCCATATCCAGAGTAACAAGTAGAAATGGATTGAAAATCCTGATTCATGATAGAGATGGTAAACTAAGTAATACCACAACCATAACTAATGTAGTATTTAAGAAGGTCTTTCAAAATGTAAACTAATTTTTCACATATTAGACATAGTGTATTATGACAAATGTAATACATCTTTTATTTTATGAAAATTTTATTTTTGCTTAGTTTTATCAAAAGTATATATATTACCTATAAAGCATGTATGAATAATATATGTCCAATGATAATAATATCAATGTATATATCATTGTTTCGGTGTTCCTTTTTATAATTTTTTAGTTGATAATTTTAAATGATATTCACTGAAATTTATATTAGTTATTTGATACTCCTTTTTTTTATGTAACTTTATCTATTTATTTGTAGAATATTAAACATTTAGCTGTTGTCAAATTTAATTAGAATCTATATTAAATAGATGTTAGAGTTCTATAATATTGCATTACTGTTAATGAAAAGTTATTCTTATTTTACCTTTACGATATTTTTTCTAAAATGTAATATAAAATTATTTAAATTGGGTACCTATAATTTAACTAAATAAATTGTTTGTTTATATTTTTCTTATAAAACATATCAAGCATTATATAAAACTAGCATTTTAACCCATGCATTTGTGCAATGTCTATATTTTTAAATTTATAGAAAGTTATAAATATGTTAATATTTAATATTTTGTAATTATGTATTTATTTTATAAATATAATATAATATTTTAAAATAAAATATATAATTAACTAGCATTTTAACTCATGCGTTGCATAGGGATATAATTACTTTTTTTGTTGTATAATTAATTTGAATGGTAAATAATAGGATTAAACATGAAAAAATGAATAAAAACATACAATTCAATAAATTGTCAGAAAATTAATAATAGGTGAATTATAAAATACTATAATTATGAATTAAAAATAAAATATGAATTAAAATTTCAAATGTATTTAAAATATTTTTATAATCAAAATAAAATATATCATATTATATCTATATTGTTTGATAATATTCATGTTAAAATTATAAATAATAGAAGTCAACTTGAAAATATATACAATAAAATAGATAAAATAATAATAATATATGTACAATGTAATGGAATTGTAAAGCAAATAAAAAGAAATGAAATTGTGTTAAGAGTCTGAAAGTAATAAAAGTAAACTTATAGATCACATTGAAAGTTAATCGAGCTATTCTGTAAATAATTTTAAAGTATCATTGAACATTTCTTGAACAATAAAATATGAATTTATAATTTAGGTTAAACTCAAACATATATGTAGTGAATAATAAATAGCCATCATGAATGCTTGTATAGTAACAATAAAATCAAAACCTTTTTAATGTTTATAGACTTGCATTTTGTAAGTTATATCTATAAATTAAAGAAGTGCCATAGGAACGTACAATATATTAAATAATTATATGCCTATTTTTTGTTATTGATATGTGAAGTTTAAATATATAATACCTTTTCAACTATTGATGTCGTATTAATTATAATAATAGTGATTATATTTGTAATTTTTTTTCAAATATTTATTAAAAATATAATATATGCTCTGTTTTGAAAATTTATTAGACATAAAATAAATGACAACACAATTTAAGAATATCGAATACAAAATTTTTTAAAATTATGATCAAATATTATTTGAGATAATAGTAATGTACCATAGTTGGTTTGTATGTAAATTTCAAAATAAAAATATTGTTAAACCAAATAATTATCTTATAAATGTGAATTATATTTATTAAAATTTATGAGATAATCATCGCAATCAACCCATATATAATTGTTAATTTGTAGTATTCATAGAAATTAAATACAATCAAAAGTTGATTGAGCTTGGTGTATTATTTAAATTTATTGTCATTAATTATAATCAATTTTTAGACATTTTTCAAGTTAAAAATATAATAGAAATATAACTATTTATTTGAAATCTATGCTTTTTTAAATATTATAATTATTAATTTATAATTTTTGTAGAGGTCAAGTATAATAAACTATAATTACGAAAATAAAGAAACGTGTGAAATGTTGTATCTGGAATTCTTTTACATGTTTATTATGTGTATATGTCATCACACTATTTAAAAATTTTGTATCTAGAATTCTTTAAAAATATAATCAAATATTATTTTAATTAATAGCCATTGATTATGCTTAATTTATATTTTTTAAAAGAATAATCAATTTTCACATATTTAAAAATTAAAATTATAATTGACATTTGTATTTTTTATACATACTCTAATCAGTTATGTGTAATTTTTGTAAAAGTCAAATATAATCAAATATTTGATTATACATAATAATGTATTAATTCAATTAATTGTTATTAATTAGATTAAATCTTAATAAATTTTTTAAATTAAATCTATAGATTCTCTATATAAACTAAATAAATATCTTTTAAATGTGAAATATATCTTTTAGATATATTTTTTTTAAAAATTTAGATATAATCAAATATTTGATTAAGCTTTGCATATTATTCAGCTTTGTTTTCATTAATTACAAATAATTTTAAACATTCTTTAATTAAATTTGAAGACCATAATTCATGTGATTTGTAATTTATATGTTCATGGGAATTTTAATAATTTTATTAATTTTATGAAGGAGATATTCATTGCAATTAACCCATATATAATTACTGATTTGTAGTATTTATAGAAATTAAATATAATTAAATGTTTGATTGAGCTTAGTGTATTATTTAATTACTTATGTGTAATTTCTTGTAAAAAAACAAATATAATCAAATATTTGATTATACATAATAATATATTTTTTCAGTTAATCGTTATTGATTAGATTCAATTATAATAAATCTTTTAAACTAAATTTATAGATTATATATATTAAGTAAAGAAATGTCTTTTAAACATGAAATATATATATATATATATATATATATATATATATATGTATATATATATATATATGTATATATATATATATATGTATATATATATATTAGAAAGGTTAGATCTAATCAAATATTTGATTAAGATTAACAAAGTATTTAGATTTATTTTTAGTAATTACAATCAATTTTATACATTTTTTGATTAAATTATAAAATTTTAATTCATGTGATTTGTAATTTATATATATTATAATAATAAATTTATAATTTTTGTAAAAATCAAATATAATCAATTATTTGATTAAATTAAGAAACATATGTCATACCGTGCAAATAAACAATTGGTTTTAAGGAACATTAACTTCGTAAGGAATATAATCAAGTATACCATGCAAATAATAAGAGAATATACCATGCAGACATAATCAATTATTTGATTAATTTTTTTAAGGAATATTAACTTTGTTTTTTATTTTTCAATATGGATATTCATTGTCATCATGATAATTAATTTTTGATGCAGTATGATCAATTAAACAATTGGTTTTATAACGTAAAAATCGAATGTAATCAATTATTTTCCTAAATTAAGTAACATATTATTGTGCAAATTAATTAATACATTATACCCTGCAAATCAAATCAAATTAAGTAAAATATTGTGCAAAAAGTCAGATAAAGTATCGTGTAAATTTAATAAATATTCATTGAAATCGTTATAATTAACTATCTCTTCAAATTTTTCATACAATCTAAATATATTTTTACTATTTTTGCAAAAATCAAATATAATAAATTATTTGATTAAATTAAGAAACATATGTTATACCGTGCAAATAAGCAATTAGTTTTAAGGAACATTAATTTCGTAAGGAATATAATCAAGTATACTATACAAATAATAAAAGAATATACCATGCAAATATCATCAATTATTTGATTAATTTTTTAAAAGGAACATTAACTTTTTTTTTTAACTTTTAATATGGATATTCATTGTAATCATGATAATTAATATTTGATGTAGTGTGATCAATTAAACAATTAGCTTTATACCGTAAAAATCGAATGTAATCAATTATTTGATTACATTAAGTAATATATTATTGTGCAAATTAAGTAACATATTATACCATGCAAATCAAATCAAATTAAGTAAAATATTGTACAAAAAGTCAGATAAAGTGTTGTGTAAATTTAATTTTTAATATAAATATTTATTGAAATCGTGATAATTAACTATCTCTTCAAATATTCCATACAATCTAAATATATTTTTGCTATTTATATAAAATATTTTGTCACTTTAAATTCTTATATTCCCTCAATTCTTTTTTTGTATATAAGTTTCAAGTTTGCTTCTTCTTCATTCATCTTCACCGGAGTTATCACGAATTAAAGCAATTCTCATTATTGTTTGACGTATATTTCTGTTGAAAAGGTTTGGTGGTTCTACATTATCATTATCAAAGCAATTCTTATTGTCACGCGTCTAAGATATATTTTCTTTGAAAAGGTTTTGTTCATTTTTTTAAAAAAATATTTTATTTCAATTCAAATATTCAAAGGATTCAATATGGCCCTTAATTTCAAATAAGATATTTTGCCTTGTAATATTGAAAATTATTAATAATGTAAAATTCCTAACACAAAGTCTATGTTAAAAATTGCAAAAATCATGTTATTAGTATGTTATTGTTATCATTCACTTTATAATTCGTTATGTTGATTTTTTAAATCTAATTTAATAATTACATAATAATTTAGGTTTTTTATTTTATTTTAGAATACTAACATGGCAAAGAAAATCAACTCTCTTTCAACTTAGGCCAGAGGTACAAATTTCAAAGATATAAGTTATAGAATTATTAGATTATGGAAAGTTACAGAGAGAAATTCGAATGCTGAACATGGAAGTATTGAAATGATTCTCATGGATAGAGATAGAGAGGTAATATGAATATATTTCTATTATATAAGCCTATTTACTAATACTAATTGATTAATATTAATAATAATATTTTTAATGTTATATTAGATGTAGCACTATTATTTAATATTCTTTTTATCTTCTAATAGATAAATTTGCACATGATCAACAAATATTATTTATTCAAAAATATTAATTTTAACTTCATTGTTAGTCGATTTTCACAATCAACCTATATATAAATATTGATTTCTAATATTGATCAGTGGTATTTATAAAAGCTAAATATAATAAAAATTATGATTAAACTTAATTTATTATTCTAATTTATCATCATTCATAATAATACATATTTACACATTTTATGATAAAAATTTTAAATTATATATAAATATTAATTTATAACTTTCAAGTCTATTATAATTATTAATTTGTAATTTTAGGAGCTTTGTATTTAATTGTAGCCAGTAATATTTCTTTTTACTAAGTTTATATGTATATATTTTTCATTAACATGTCTTTCACAATAATAATGTCTAACTATAATATATGTTTTATTTTATCAAGGGAAATAAAATATGTGCAATAGTATTTGAAAAATTATTAATGGACAAGTATGAGAGCAAGCTTAAGGAAAAGAAGTGTTACATCATACAAAATTTTATGGTTAAATACAATTCTGGAAAGTTCAAAGTTACAAGCCACCCATACAAAATTAATTTTCATAGGAATATAAATGTCTAGCCATGTCAAGCAATGATAGCATTACGAAGTTTTGGTTTTGTTTCATTTCAAGACATTGCTTCACGAAAAATTGATGAGACAATACTAATAGGTAAGAATTCTTTTATTTTTTTATGGTCCATGATTACTTTTTTAATATTAATGACATTATGTTTATTAACACTGTATAAACCAGACATTATTGGAGAATTAATTGAGCATGAGAGGATGGAAAATATGCATGAAGGAGAAATGGGAAGTAAGTGCAAGATTATATATTTGAGGGATGACAAGTATGTTTGTTGCATAATATATTTATTTTTGTTTATGTTATATAAATAAATTTATTTGCATATTTTTTACATATTACTCCTTCATAAAATTCATTATTTTTTAGGAATAATGTATTAAAATGTGCACTTTGGGGTGAATTTGTTGAATATGCTGATGAATACATAAGATAAAATCAAGAACCAATCATAATTGTTTTGTTTCATCTAGCTAGAGTAAAATTTTTAATAGGTAACATTTCATATTTTCCATTGCTTTTATGACAACTATGATTTTAATTATAAATTGATACAAATGCATATACTTTGACTAGATGGTATTGTAATCACGAATTCCTGGAATACATCAAAATTAAGTTTCAATCTAGACTACTCTGAAGTAAAAGAATTTAAAAAAAGGTAAGGATAAATTACTATTTTATTACTCCTTCTATTATTTACATTTAGTTTCAATTTTGATCAATTATAACAATATTTTTATTTTTTTCAGTTTGAATTTACCTGAAAATAATGAATCTATTAGGTTCAATGAGATTGCAAGCTAATTTTCAATGAGATTAATTTTTGCAAACAATGATGATCTCATAAATTGTCCTGATAAAAAAACGTTAGCTGAGATTAAATTTACTAAAGAGGTAATGTTTTACTCTTTGATGATATCAAAACACACTATATCACATTTATAAATACTATTAATTATATACTTTTTGTTAGGTCTTTGTTGCTGTTACCTTATCCATTGTAAAAATGCATCAAAGTAGATTCAAATGGTATTATAATGGTTGTGTCATGTGCAACTAAAAAGTTCATTTCTACGAAAATAAACTTTGGTGTCATAAATGTAAGACAATACTAGATAAAACAATTCCAAAGTATTATTGCATTTGATTACAATTAATATCTACCATATTTTTAAACTCATAGTCCATAACTAAATTGAATTTATATTTATAATTCTTATTGCATTAAATAGGTATCAATTGCATGTCAAAGTTTATGATTTGACAAGTAAAGCATCATTTGTTTTGTTTAATAAAGAAGCTTATCGATACATCAACAAAACTGTTGAAGAGTTGTATGAATGCTTATCTAATGTAAGTTCATTATTATTGTCCATTTAGTAATTTCTATAACAATATAAAGCTTTTTCAAAAATTATTTGATTTATGTAATGTTAATATTTATATAGGAAGGTGATGAGGATGGATGGCCTGTACAACTAGATTTCTTCCTAAAAAGAAAATTTCTCTTCAAGATTGAGATATTAAAATATAATATTAATCACTCTAAACTTGATAAGGATAGCAACAGTTTTACTGTGCTCAGAATGACTGATGATGAAGATACTATTAACAAATTTACTGCTTTATCCCCATTTTATAAGGTAAAAACTAAATTATTAATTGTTTATACATTTAAATATTACATGCATCAAACTTACATTATTTTTTCTCTCTAAATAATTATGTAGGAACTTGAATATGGAAAGTACAAAGATTTTATTAAAGATTATGTACCAATAGATAAAAATAAAAAAAATGATGTAAGTTTATCATTTACAAAAAATTATTTTTTAAATATTATTATTTCATTAAATGAATTATAATGTGTCCTATAATATTTTTATTGATTTCTATACACGACACAATCTCTATTATTTATGATAATGAAGATTCAATAAAACCTTCAAAAAGGGCATTTGACGATGTTTCTGACAATACACCTAGTATAAATTTAATCAACCCTCAAATGTCTGCAAATAAAATAAAGAAAATGATCAAAAAAGAGATTAATGACTAGATCATACATTTAATTTATAGCCTTCGTACTCTTGAAACAATTTAATTATGCTTTTTTGTTCATTTTTATATTTAATAAATTAGACATTATTTGTTATTTGCTATCTATCACGATAATCGTTTATATAAAAAGTAATGATTAACATTTATACATTAAATATCATATAAATTAATGTTATTATTTTATATTTTTTTTCAAATTTCATTCATTATAATATTTAATCACATATATATCTGTCTAAATATGATAATGATAATAATTTAATGTAACATTATAATATTATGATAACTCTATTGATTAGTAATAACTTAAAAAAGTAATATCTTTTATTATTTTAGTTGAATACAATCATGTAAATTTTATAATTGTTCAAATAACATAAATATAATCATAAATTTTAAATTAAACACTTGAATGTTTTATAATTTAAAATTTAAAAATTTATATCTATATTATAATTTATTATTGATTTAATTAAATTTATTTAAATCCATGCATCGCACGAGATAAAATCTAGGAATACATATAACTTGTAATACTCTCATTAACATAATATATCATAAATCTTAATTAGCCCATTTGAGTTTAAACTTTAAAAGGCAAAAGTAGTGGAATAACTTAGTTATTCAATCACACTATAAGGATAAAACTTAGGCTAAGTTTAATGTGCTCGAAAAAATATCAAGGCAAACTCACCTCAAATAGGTGGCTAAATGATCATTGCCAAAAAAGAAACATTTAAAATTGACAACCTAAAAAGAAGGGATTAGACTATGGTGCATCACATAGATGGTGGTGAGTTAGTGCAAAACAAAATCAAAAGCTGGGATGTAATCTTATAGTAAGCCTTAAGAGGTTACATTTGAGATTTTAGGCAAGAATGCTTAATTGCAATATAACACCATAATTAATGGTAATTACATAGGAGGTTGGGAGATGTTTGGGCTACAGCCCATTACAAATTACATGTTGAAGGCCTAACAAAGTAATACTATGTGTTGGGTTGAAATCATCAAATACAATGGCCACAATAGAAGTACTGAAGATCTTCGGTTTGGGGACAACAATTGTCAAGAATTTGTGGCAGTGACAATTTACGATGACAACTATTGAGTGTGAAGACAAGTAATAACAAATCGTTCCATCGCTTGTGTTGTTTCATGAATTAAGAGTGGGTCTGTCCATTTGAGCTGCTTTTCAAATTGCACTTGTTAGCTTTAGAGTTGCAAAAGGTAACTAAGTTGAAATGTTTGATCAACCAAAGAAATTAGTAATAGAATAAGTGGTTGAGTTTAATGCTTGACAGCTAAAAGGTAAGGAGTAAGGGCTATAATAATTGAGGTAGGTGATAAGATGAAAGTTATGGTTCGTTAAGCTAACATAAAAAGGAAAATCAAATGAAATTTTAGAAACTTTGGAATATTCGAAGCAATAATGCCTTAAAATTTAAGGAAAATTGTAAATGCACTAACAGGAACGAACTAATGTTCTTTTACTTAATTATTAAAATAGAAAGGTAGTAATATAATAAATCATTTTTATTAGGATAAAATACAATTTCTTGATTTCAAGTTATTAATTGCATAAGAGGGAAATTAAGAAATCCTGGCCTTTAATTAGGTGTTGCACTCAAGTTTGTCCTAAAAAAAAAGGCATGAGCATATAAACATACAATATTTACAAATTAAGTCATAATTAGATTGACTATTGATTGTTGGACCAGCAACTAGCCGATCCAAACAAGAGCAAAATTCTAATTAAAATAAGGAACTTACGACATTCATTTATGAAAATTAATTAATAATATCATGTAATATTAAAGCTAATAATATCAAATACACTACGACATGAAAAATAAATTATGGTTATAAATCAATTGCTATAAAATATTGTAATGGCAAATTACTTCTATCTTTCGAAGCGAAAATGCTTGTACAAATATTAGTTATCACATCATTTGTAAATATTACCATTCAAGTACTATCAATTAATAATTTATAAATCTATTTATTCTATTAATCAAACATAATTGCACTAAAGTGATTTAACTTAAAGCATGCTAATTTTTCTTTTATCTATTTATTGATTCTAATTATTAGTTTATTATTTTTATTTTAGTTTTCTAATTAATTTATTCTTATCACAATCAATTATAATATTTCTTTATTTTCGTCATAATTACAAATGTATAATATCTTGATTGTGAGAAAAAAAATTACATTAAATTATTTACTAATTTGAATAAATTATTACTTATTTTTCTTGAAAAGAATAATTAAGCATTAATATTTTCATTTTAACTTATTAATTTTATTTTCTTGATAATTGATAATTAACAATTTATTTGTTAAAAAAAGAAATAATTAGTCTTATTCATATTTATCCGTAGACATTCTATTTACATTACGGAGGCTTATCTTCATTTTAAATCTTCCTTTTTTTGTCAAACAAACAACTAGATAGAATATAGTATAGTTGAGAACCCAAATGAAACAATAGGAAATATTGTATGAAAGTGATAAAAAGAAAAGAAAAATCTTCATCTGATGAAAACCAATGGCCGAATCCAATGGGTTAAAGAATAGAAATTCCTCATACTTTGAAGTGTGAATTTGATGGTTAACTCAACAAATTCGAAGTCCACATTCTTCACAAACAAAAAAACTTAAAAGAAAATCTTTAAACCTTAATATCCAAACCTTCATTGCCCGTTAATTTAAAATTTTCTTTTGCATTTTGGTTAAAGGAACCTTGCATGTATTATGGTTTTATTTGCAACCATTGCCCAAATCAAATCAATCAAAAGATATGGAGCTTCTTATAGCTTTGTGATTTAGTTAAAGGAAGCAATTTGATGATGGAGTTGTTAGTTTTCTCTTTAATCATGGGTTCTCTCTCTATTTTTTTCTTTATCTATTGTCTCACAATGTACTAGATAAAAGCATAAGACATTAGGTTTTACTTCTTCAGTTATGCAATTGAGTAGTTATATGGGAGAGAAGGCGAAAGCATAAGTATCTAGTGACCAAACTGCAAATCAATTATAATTGTGGCAATATTGTGATAAACCATTTATGAAGTATAAGTTGTGCACTAACAACCACTAATAAACCAAGGTAAATTTGCTAGGAATAATACGTAAGACATAGAAGTCCAATCCCAAAATTTATTACTTTTCGTTCCATTATGATGACTTGAATTAAGTGTATTCATCTTTACCCCACAAGTCTTCTTTAATTTTATGTGTATATTAGATAATATAAATTCTAGTGCTCATGCATTTTAAAAATTAAAAGTACTTGCACCACGTCATTGAGGAAAGAAAATTAGGATCCTACTTTAGTTTCCTAGATCCAAATAAAATTTAGGAAGTGGGTGTAACACTAAATTTTTAACACAAATATATAAACAAGGCCATGATAATGATTAATAAGCGATAATACTATGTGGTACCATATTATGAATGGTATAAGAGTGCAAAGATGGACCTTAATTTATTTTTGGTTATATTTTTTCTTTGTTATCTTACTTTAATATTGATAATGTTTAGGTATCACTAGATGTTGAGCATTGCCTATTTGGAGGAGATGATTTATTGGATTGACCTATTAGGGCCCAAACTAAGTGGAGGTTGGAAGGACATGCTTACAAAAGCATTAAATATATATTATAGGATAAAAAAGAACTTCGATAAGATGGTTAAAGTCGAATGGGTCCAAGTAAAGGTAATATTTATATGAATGTTTGGATATACCTAATATAGTGATAAATCATCATTATATAGAATTAACATTGCTTTATATTAGCTTTGTTGCAATGCCTTAAATAAATAGGCAACATTGAGTGTGACTAGTTCATAATAAAAAAATATACAATACATGGTCTTGCACATGAAAAGTAATGAAAATTTTGATAGGGTAATTTGTTTGAATTTTGATCGTGTAGACACTTATGAAAAATATTTAATTTTGTTTTCATATCAAGTTTTATATGTAAACATGCAATTTTTTTAAGGAAAGATAGAAACTTATAATGCATAAAATTTAGCTGCCTTACAAAAGGAATGTGTTGCATAAATATTAAAGAGAGAGAAAAATTAACATGAGTGGGCATTACCAAATATATAATTTATTGGATTCAATTGTAAATAAAAATGTATATATAATTATATTGGTAAGACTTAGTGCAATTACTTGTGAATGTATATATTATTTTGTATGCATTATGAAAGTTGTTTATATATGTTGTTATATAATTTAATATTATTTAAAAAATGATGCTTTTTTGCATTAGTAGATATGTCTAACTTACTATTTATGTAACATGTTTAGTTTCTATCATTAAGTAAGTAACAGAACTAGTTTTAAAAAAATTAATAAACCACATTGATTATTTATTAATAATTGATATGGATGATATATAATGTTAGTTCTATACTCATAATTGATGTGAAAAAAAATTATGTCTAGGCAGTTAAGGCAATAAATTGATAAAGTAGAATTTCATGCCAATTTTATTGCATAACTAATGTGGAAATGTAAAATTTTCTCTAAGGCATTAAAAAGTTATAATTTGGTAAATTGGACATTAGTTTTATGTGACATTAGTTTTAGTTTATAACCAATGTGAAACACTTAAATAATGCCATTTTTCTTTCCCTAACTTGCAAAAATGAAGGTGAGAGTTGTAATACAAAGGAAGCTTGTCCTAGTATTAAATTGTAGATTATAGAGTGAGAATGTTTTCCTCGATAAATTCATAGTGGTCTATGGAACCTTACAAAGAGATCAACTAATTAATTTTCTTTTACAAGTAAAAAGTTTACTCCAATTTTTTCGCATAAAAAATTACCTTAACTCGAGTTCAATCATTTATTCTCTCTTATTAGCATCTTCCTTTCAATGTTAATTGTTAAGGTTGAATGCTTTATTTTTCCTTTAAACTTAATTAAGAACATCTATTTATTATATATTATGTTAATTTTTTTTAGATTTTATGTTTTTAAGTTATTCATTTAAGGTTTTAGGAGATATGGACTTCACTACTATAAGACTGCAATTCTACATCGATCAATAAACATTGACCATAGGTTAAACTAACATTTATATAAATGCAATAATATTTTTAAAATTACTAGAATAAATAAAATAACAATTGTAAAAAAATTGATATCTATATAAATATGGTTGCATTTTTTAAATTTAAGTAGAAGTTGAAGATGATGTTTAACATAGGATTTTGTCATCCAAAAAGTATTTCAAAGGTCAAGTAAGAAGACAAAAATATTGACATATTGATTTTGTTATTAACAAACATTTAAAGGTATTGCAAAAGTCTCTTTAAATAATGCAATTGCCATCGAATAAGTTTAAGACATCAATTTTAATTTAATAATTGACATTTATAGTTTTGTCTTTTGCCTACATATTCATATTCGCTCTCTATTTGAAAACATCTCAATTATATCTTAATCCCTATTATCTAATTTTAGCATGTATTTAAGGTAGAGGAAAACAACTTCCTCACCATTTTATTTAACATTATTAGAGATATTGTAGAATTTTATTAATGTCATCTAAATTTATCAAATGAGATGATAAGGGAGCTAACCTCAAACACAACCTAATATTGATAATGGAAGCAAATGTATTTTCTAAATCTATGTTTTTACCAATATTGAAATTTAATAGACATTGTGGATAATATTTGGACGATGATTATGAAATTTAGCACTAAGGTTAGCAATAAGAGTGGAAGAATAAATTCATTTTTTATGTAATATTATTATAAATTTTCATTTGTTAATGTAATAATATATAGAATAAATAAAAATATAAAATAAATTTTCTTATATTGATGTCTTTTTTCTTATATTTTTATATATTTATATTTAATGTGTTAATGTTTGTACCATTGTAATAAATATGTAAAAAGAATATATAACTTAATCATATATTTATGTTATTTAATAAGTTAGAGAAATATTCTTTATTAATTTTGAAACTAATATTCTTTTTCTTTAAACTTACAAAAATTAATATCTTAAAACATAATAAATCTCATTTTTTATTAAATATTATAAATTTCTGCATAATGGCATTATTGTAAATATATTAGTAATTTATTATATCGATTTTCTATAACCATTGTCTAAAAAATATTTGAATGACCACTATATGAGATATTAAGTGTTTATACATCAATTCTTCTTAAACAACCAATGTTTATTATTATTCCTTTGCTTATAAATTTTCTTTTTCACTCTATTTGTTATTTAAATCCTCTACCTATAAAGTTTTTCTTTCACTACATTTTTTATCTAACTTTTCTTTCACTCCACATTGTATTTAGGTTTTTCGTTCATATGGTAATGGTATAAGAGGACATTACACAATTGATGCTACTCAATTATTAGTTGCTAAGGTGCAAATTGTTTCTCCTATGTTATCAATTTCCCTCAGCCATAATTTATATTAGTTACCATTTACAAAGAGACAAAGATGACATAATTTCTTTTCTATATTGCTAATTCAAAGGAATGAATTTGAGAGTATTGATAAGAAAAAACAGTAAATATTTCTTAAAGGATTTGCTAATAATGACTATAAGGTGGTTATAATAGATATTAAGAACTATTTCAAGGTTATTATGAAGATAATCACTATCACTTTTTTAGGACATAAATTCTTAAATTTTATTCATTGATGGATTAGATTATGAGGATCAATCTTTAAATATTTATAATTGGATCTATAAACTTTATTATCACTTTTTCAAGGTAATTATAACATGTGTTGTAGCATGAGTTGGAACTAAAGTTCAAAGTAACCTAAATAAAATGATTTAGATAGGATTCATGTTTGAATTTGATATTATCATAACCTAATCTATTAATGAACAAAACTTGCTCGATCATCACTTTTCTTTAAAGTTATTATTAGAACTAATATGGTTTGGTGCTGATAGCATGTCATTTTTTTATTTTTTTATCATAAGTAACATCTAAAGATACCTTAATAGCTAACTAACTTGTAGTAAATATTTACTAACTTGTAATAAATTTTCACTAATATATCAATGATGACATTTATGATATGCATTGTTTAAGAGATGAAATATAGATCACAAATATTAAACTCTATGAAATATCGTGTATAAAAAATTACAAAAAATTACGATGTTTTAAGATATATTAATAGTTAAGTTTTATATGTAATACATTTGTTTGAGTTAACAATTAACATCAAACTCTATACATGATACCTATAAATTTCATTCACATTTTCCATTTGAAACATCTAAGTGATATATTATTAATAATGTGCAAATTGATGAAAGTTGTATAAAAAAAAAAGGTAGTGTGATCATTCTTTTATTGGAAAACTTGCCTTTGAATTTATTGTAACAATAGATACACTACTTCTTTTTAATATAATTTATCATTAGTTAACAACTATCACACCTTTTAAAGCCATCTTTTTCATATTCCATATCAAGAAGCACAATTAAGCAAAAAATGCAAACATGTGTTGCAAATAGATCATAAAATTATTGTGAGAATAAGCAATATGTTATTTCTTACATTAGTAGGCTTGAGTTCAATGCATGAATATTAATGTTACTTTTTCTCACTTTAATTTATCATTAATTTGCAACTATTTGCATCTTCCAATTTAGAAGCCTTCAAACAATATAAAAGAACTAAAGTATAACCCATGTGATGCACGAGTTGCAATTTTACTTAACTAAAAGTTAATTTTACAATAATTGTATTAATTGACAATTTCATACTATCAATAATGTACAATCAAGTAGATATAAAATAACATTTAAATTGAATAATTCATAAGTTTTGAATTACTTCCTTGAATACAATATTAGTTGCATATTGAAATTATTAGTCACATTGTTATGAATTAGTATGGCTGTAAATATTTTTATTAATTAATTAAGAGATATTATATGTGAATTAATTTAAAAAATATTATTAATATACTTATCATAAATATATCTTTTCAACTGTCATTGAAGAAGCGGAATTGTTTGAGGAATAAGAGTTAAGTTTACACTTATATGAAATTATAAATTTTTGTACACTTCTTTGAATATTATATTAATAGTAATATTTGAATTACCATTTACATTATTATAGATTAGTACTTTTAATTATTCTTTATTTATTACTTTTTAGAGACAAAAATATGTATATAGTCGAATATGATTAAATATAAATTTTTTAAAATTATTTTAATTTTAAATTACAGATATAAAAATTATATTGTTATTTATGAAATTAAAAGTTTATGAAAATTAATTCTAACTTATGTATGGCTTCCTTTATTATATTTTATTTATTATTTTAAATAAGTTTTTTTTATTTATCTACATCTTTAGAAAATTAAAAACAAAATTATTTTTTAATTTTTATTCTTAATATTGTAGTAAATAATTAGTCACTTTACATATTAATTATTAATTATTAGTAAATAATAAATTTATAAACTAAAATTCTTTTCTCCTAAAATTAAGATTAATAATTATCCTTTTAACTCTTATGTATTTATTTTAATGACAAATAAAAATAAATGGAGGAGTAAATTATTAGGAAATTTTCAATATAAATACTTTGTTTGTATTAAGTATCAAATAATTATATTAAAATAATTAAAATTAAATTTTCATATTATGTATCCTACTTGTAAAATTTATAAATAAAATTTAATATTAATGAACTTTGAAAATTTTACCTAAAAAATATAGCTTAATCATTAATTAATATGTGCAAATCACTAATTTATATAAAAAGAAAAAACATATTCTAACTTGACCATTTACATAATTTATTCAATTATTTTTTTACTAATTATCAATTTCTATGTGTAATTTAGTTTGCCAATTAAAATTTTTAACTTCTAATTTAATCAAAATTGTTAATGCAAATCAAATGTGATTGAAATTGTAAAGATTATGAAAATGTAATAAATAAAGGAAAGAGATCATGAAAATTACTTTAGAAAGGAAGAAAATACATGAAAATTAAAAAAATTTATAAATTAGAGAAATAAATCAAAGATATTATGAAAATGTAATAAATGAAGAAATGAAATTAGGGAGCCTTTTTTTATCAATTTAATATAAATTTCTATATATAAATGAGAAATTCAATTCTTTACACTGGTTGTATAAGTGTAACTTACTATAGTTTAATATTCATTAAGAAGGAATTAATTACATGAGTATGGCTCACTATATCATAGTATTCATTGAAAGAATTAACAAACTGATACGTGATAAGTTATGAAAATAACACTTATCATATTAAAAAGAAAGGAATATCATAGTTAATATATAATATAGAGATTACAAGAAGAGCTATCTTACTTTATATCTTTTCATGCAATTATATTTTTAGTAAAAATTTATAGTTTATAAATTTTCATTTGTTAGATTATTCATTTGTTATCTTCTTATTAATCTTAGCTAAAACTTTTTGTCCATTGTAAATTAGAAATTTTCATTTGTTAGATTGTTCAATTTATTACTATTTATATTTGTTTAATTATGTAAGAAAAATATCATCATGCAAAAAATTTTTTAATGTTCTTAACTTATAAAATTTTTATTTGAAAAATAAAACATTTTGATTTATGGCATCAATGTTTATTTAATAACTAATATTTAAAATTCTATAGTTGAATGATATCATTTTATTATATGTACAATTTTTTATTACTAATCGATGTGTAGACTTTAAACAGTATGAATAAGAAAACATATGATAAAAATTAAGAAAAATGAAGTCATGGTACTATTTATAAATTTTATTACAAAGCCTAAAATTATTCTCTTTTTAATGAGATATTTTCTCCTTTGAACCATAATATAATTCTCTTTCATTTTGTATTTGTACTCACCAATTATTTTATGGGACTAAAATTCTATTAGCCTGTGACTAAATATATGAAATTCAACATTTATTGAAAAAGTGTAAAAATATAACCATAAGGATTTATTTTACATTTAGTTTTTGATCTTCCAATTTATTTTTGATTTTATAATCGATTATATTTTGTTATTTTTTACTTTGATACAATTTTTACAAATAAAAGATTTGATTTTAAAATTTTAAAAATATAATATCTAATCCTATATTTATATTATAGCTAACTTACTATATTAATAATATAATACCGAAGGGTATTTAATATTACTAATATAGCATCTCCCTTATAAAATTTAAAACAAATTTTTCTTGCAAAATTTTAACCAAATTTCATTTAACTAGTTGCACGAAGATAAGTATACAATTATATAAAATTTTTATGGTATAATATGAATATACAATAATTCTCAATTAATGTAAGAATCTTCCAAAAACTATTACAACACATAACTAGTCTCCAAAATTGCTACAAAAATTATAGTAGGCATCTTATAACATAGAAATTACATAAGAAAATTTTCAACTTAAAATTACTTTAAATATGTAAATAAATTAGGAAATAAATACTATAAAATATTTTTATTCTAGAAAAATCTAAAAAAAATTCCTATTAAAATGTGTTCAAAGAGTGGAGCATACTGATGTGTTTACTGCCATTGAAAAATGTTTCCAAGGTGGCACGTGTACCACATACGCTATCACTACATGTGAGTCATGTGCGTATTGCCCTATTCACCTTCTTTTCTAGTAGGTACAGTTCATGGGTATGTAATTATGACCAAATTTAGGATATCTTTGACCCATTTCATTTTACTCATTTTTCACATGATTTGTAATGTGATTCTTGTGATTTTCCCACTATAATTTTGGCTCTAACCTCCCTCTATCCATTGCTATCAATTTTTTGGCTAAAACTACCCAAAAAATGTAATTTTAAATTTTTAAAATTAAAAGCTTTTATGTTATGGAGATTGCGATGCTTTAAGGAGATTTTTACATGTTTTATAATGTTTCTCACATCTTAGGATTCCCCTTAAAAGCCCAATTTAAAGCTAAACATTTTTCCCTTCTTTTTTCTCTCAATTTTTTTTGATTTTATAGAAGCTCATTAATGTAGGCTTTTAGGTATGGCAGTATTCACCTTTTTTTTTATGTCTTATGCAACCTCAGCCAAAATTCCATAAATATATATTAGGTTGCTACTAGATCTTGAATTCTCATGATTATTGTATCAATATCCATATACCTAACAAATCTAAATCCTATTCTTACAGGACCATACAAATACACATCCATGGTAAGAAAAATACAAGATAACAAAAAATTTCTAAATAACTATGGAGGTATAGGCATTATTCAAAATTCCTCTAAAATTAACTACAATCAAAAGCCAAATCAAGCTCTGATACCGATTGTAGGAATATATTTATAAACTTTGACTTTGATTTTAGCCTTCAATTGTAGTATGATTAGGAGAAAATAAAATAAATATCATTAATACTATTAGCATAATAATCTATAAATACCTATCATCTGAAGCATAAGATTTCTCATTGATATATTAAGAAATCCCTCTTTTAACAATCTCCCACTCTTTGTACAATAAGTCTCACTGATGGAGCAAAGAACCTAAAACTTAGGAGATATGAAGTAAGGATTCCTTTATATATTACATAATCTGGTTTCTAAATCCTATCCATCACTATATCTAAACTTATTTACAAGTGTTGGGCCAAGTACTCATATGCCTATGTAAAATTGTCACACACATAGGGCTTAATTAAAAATAATCTTTTTATTAATAAATTATGTGAAGTCCTCAAAATACTAATATTATCATCATGAGCAACATAAAGACATAAATTGTTTTGATCAGGAAAAACCATATACTTAATTTAGATCATAATTTTAAATCATAATAAAAATATTATCAATTTGAATCATGTGCTCTAATCTCACATATAAACTCTTTTTTATGTTATCCATACATAATATATATTGTCATATAGTAGAAAAGGCTTAACTCTTTGGACCAGTTCAACTAGTAAATTGTTATCTCCAATTATTCATATTTTAGATTTGATTCTTGCTACCAGTGATATAAAAAAGTTAGACAATCTATTATAAGTACTATCTTAAACCACAAACATGCAAGATCTTTCAATAAAAGCAAAACACGTATAAGCATCGAAGTGTTTGTCAATGGAAGCTTGAACATTTCAAGATACCAAAATGGTTATCCCTTTACCTGAAATTCGCTAATTGTATCTAAATCTTTAACATCTACTGAAATTTTAGAGGACAATGATGAATTTGGCTTCCCCACTCCTTTTAAAAGCCAAAATGACATCTTTGATTACAAAGTTAGGAATTGTCACCATAGTTGGAAAGAGAATGATTTTGAGGTCTTGTTGATCAGTGAAAATGAAGGGAAGATTAAGAAATTTGAGAGAATTGACATGTATCAAATGTGGAAGGGTTTTTCAATCTTTAATTCCTTATACTTGTTGTTTACTTCCATGGTGCCTTAAGACCCCAATCTCCGGTGATTTCTTAATTTTGTGCTAGGCTGCAATGTTTTAAAATCAATTGAGATGATTAGATCAAAATTAAATCAATCCAATCAATTAAATTAGGTAATTGAATCGATTCACTTATGTATAATATATAAAATGTTAAAAAATAATTTTTAAAAAAATTAAATCTATTATCATCATCATCATCTAATACAACACTTATTATCACATAATATAATGGTATTTTGCATGAAAAAACACAATATATATAATAATATTAAACTTATATAAAATTATTTCATATACATTTGAATGTTATTTATTTTTTTGTCATATAAAATTTTATTTGTTTCCTATTAAGTTATTTATATTCAATAAAAATTTGATTAAAAAATTATCACTTTATCATAGTAGTTGGAGAAAATTTTCACGATCTAATTAATACTAAAATATAAAAATGATGAAGATCAAGTGATGAAATTCTATGTTTATTGTTCACACAGTTGGGCAGTCACTTTCCAAAAGATATAATTCTCTCTGTGGGGACAGGGTATTAAATTTTTTTTAATGGCAACTAGGCAGATACTCCAGGTTTGAAATCCTTTTCCAATTTCAGTGATGTAACAACGGAGAGCAGAGAAGCTAAAACAATATCCGAGGGAGAACAAAACCCACTTCATTGGGGAGTCCCGCTACACACCTCACTTCCACACATCTACAACTTGAAAAATATTATTTACTATCATCCTGAATTTAATTTTTCATAATCTGAATTTTATTTTACACCATCGTTAAATAATATATATATATATATATATATTATGCAAGAAGTAACAACAAATTTTTATCAATAATAGAAGAGTTTCAATTATTGTTAATAAGGTAACAATACATAAGTAAATAATAATACAATTTTGATCTACACTTTTAAGTGGATTAAATTTAAATTCATTTACAATTTGGCTTAATTTATATTAATTATCTAGAGTATGTCTATTTAGGAAATATTATTATCATGTTCACTCTTACTCATTCAATACATGAATGGGTTAGGTAAATAAAATAAAATGCATTTTTTTCCAACTTTGCCTCAATGTTATTGCTATAGTGCACACCAATCTTGCCATATACGTGGGTTAGCAAACTCTAAATTGATTTACACAAATTAAAATGTGGTATATTTACAAATTGATATTTATAACGATCAAATTAACTTATTTAAAAAAATTCAAAATTTAAAAAATAATTAGAATGAATGTAAACAATAATAATTTAGTTTTGTATTTAAACAAAAAAATTAAGTATTTAATTTGAACCTTAATTTTAATGTACTATCATATATTTATATTTTTCTAATTTATTTTACTTTTTTTATTTTTTAGAAGTTTATTTAGGAGTTTTTAGAATTTAATTTGAAAATTTTGAATTGAATTTATTTCTACATTGTTTGAATTTATTAATTTATTAGCTTCTTATATTTTATACTAATGATTAGTGATGATAATTTATTTTTTATTTTTTTTAAATTTTGGAGATCATATAATTTCTTATAGGTACATGTCAAAGCAAATCGAATAACAACTTAGCGTACCAAAAACAAACCAAATAAATCAAAATTCTATTCAACATGAGTTTCAAACCCATATCTAAATTAGACAATACTACTGCAAACTAATAAGATAAGAAATGATTGTCTTGTTTTCCCGATCGGTGTCTCTAACAAGAAGTTATTATAGAGTAGAAGTAGATACCGAAAAGCAAGAGATAATAAAATTGAATGTCATTAAATTAAGTTTGAAGACCAAATGTTTTAACAATTGCAAAACAGTAAAACACAAGAATGAAAGAATTAAGCATGCCATCACATCACCCTCCACTCCCTAAGTTCATAGCTTTATCAACACAAAAAATGTGAAGACAAAATTATAGATCCTTCTTTGAATGGGGCTACTGCATGAATAGCAAGACGATAACGTCGTACTTCCAAAATGCCACCTTGAAAAAGAACTTAAAAGCATTTCCTGTGTACAATTGAAGGACCGGACTCATCGTACTCTGCCTTCGCAATCCACATCTGCAATATTTTCAAACAAATTAGCATCTCTTTAATTGAAATTATGAGGGAAAGATTTATTAATTTACCTGTTGGAAAGTGCTTAGAGAAGCCAAAATAGATCCGCCAATCCAAACACTGTACTTTCTCTCAGGTGGAGCCACCACCTTGATCTTCATGCTGCTGGGGGCCAAAGCACTGATTTCCTTGCTCATTCTGTCAGCAATACCGGGGAACATGGTAGTTCCACCACTGAGGACAATGTTTCCGTACAAGTCCTTCCTGATGTCCACATCGCACTTCATGATGGAGTTGTATGTGGTCTCATGAATGCCTGGGGATTCCATTCCGATCATGGATGGCTGGAAGAGCACTTCTGGGCATCGGAACCTCTCAGCACCAATGGTGATCACCTGTCCATCGGGCAACTCATAGGTCTTCTCGACGGAAGAACTTGTTTTCGATGTTTCCAGCTCTTGTTCGTAGTCAAGAGCAATGTAAGCCAGCTTTTCCTTCATATCCCTTACAATTTCTCGCTCGGCCGAGGTGGTGAAGGAATAACCACGCTCTGTCAAGATTTTCATCAAGTTGTCGGTCAGATCGCGCCCAGCCAAATCCAGACGCAGGATGGCATGTGGGAGGGCATACCCCTCGTAGATGGGGACAGTATGGCTCACACCGTCACCTGAGTCCAGAACAATACCTGCACAAGAAATTTAAATTCAAATCAATCGAACTCCGTCATTTTTCTCAGAATATTCATCATCAAGTTGGACGACAAAATGATTGGCTGACCAGTTGTGCGGCCACTGGCGTACAGGGAGAGAACAGCCTGGATGGCGACATACATAGCAGGAGCATTGAAGGTCTCGAACATGATTTGGGTCATCTTCTCACGATTAGCCTTTGGGTTGAGGGGTGCTTCAGTGAGTAGAACTGGGTGCTCCTCCGGGGCCACTCGGAGTTCATTGTAGAAGGTGTGATGCCAGATCTTCTCCATGTCGTCCCAGTTGTTGACAATACCATGCTCGATGGGATATTTCAGAGTGAGTATACCTCGCTTGGATTGAGCCTCATCCCCAACGTATGCATCTTTTTGGCCCATGCCAACCATCACACCAGTGTGACGTGGACGCCCGACAATGCTAGGAAACACAGCCCTCGGAGCATCATCTCCAGCAAATCCAGCCTACCAGGTACGATTTTCATAGATTACTATAAATATCTGGCACAAAAGATTTTGGAAAAAGTAACCGTGTCAACAATATTTACCTTAACCATTCCAGTTCCATTGTCGCAGACGAGTGGTTGAATATCCTCGGTGTCTGCCATTTTCTGTCTTCAGCTGGAAAAACGTAATTCCGATTCAGAACCAAATGCAAAAGTTGCAGAAAGGATGTTCCTTTTATAGATTTGTTATATGCATATATAATCAGGCAATGAATTGAAACTTATCCAACAATATGCAATGGCAGAATCTGTGATTGATTCACCTGAAGATGGAGTGAATAATTTGGAGAAAGTATAGAGAGATGACTTCTCCGATCTCAGCCCACCGTTCTTAGATTATGAAGGTGGCGTTAGTTGAGGTGAGACACTTGAGAAATGGAAAGCCTCTATTCTTTATATGAGGCCTTCATGTCTTCTCCACCACATAGCCTCTCTTACAAATTCCTTCTGACATGTGTCATCTTGATCTGTTACTTCGTGCTTTACAGCCTGAGAATGTACGTATTCCTCGCTGTTGCCTCCCTTCCAACTCTGATCTCTGCCCCAAATTTAGCAATGCTAGTTGGTGACTCATTGTTTATTTCATTAGCTATATTCCAATTTACTATTTAATTATAATTAATTAAATTTTTATAAAAGAGAATATGAATTTAACATAAAATCAAGATATCATAATATAGGAAATTTGAACATGAAACTTGTATATGACCTATGGTTATACTCAGAATCATCGTAGAAAAAATTACATATTTCCCATTTATCACTTCATCAATTTTCACTTAATCATCCAGCATTTTTAAGTATTGAAGTTTGTTTACCCAAGCTATTTACTATTAGTATTTTGCTCATTTAAACTCTTTTTCATCTAATTTTTAATAGAAAATATTACAATTGATGATTTAAGTGAAATTAAATGAAAATATAGGTGACTAAAGTATAAATTTTCTCTATTTAAAAAATTGGATACCACGAATTTTTAATAAAATTAAAATATATTGGTGGTATCTTTTTGTTTTAAAAACATTCTTTGCCAACATACATTTAGGGTAAATGACTCAAAATTTATTACAATATCTGACACAAGTGAAAAAAATTAATTAAAATTCTTAATGTTTGTGAGCAATAAAAATTAGTAGTTCTAGATTCATAAAAAAATTGCCCACAAAATTTCATGCAGGAAATTTAAAGTTTCACACGAGACAGCACTAAAACTTAATACATTGATTTTCTTCATAATTGTTGTCTAAAAAATCATTTGAAGTCCTTGATGGAAAATTTTGAAAAGTTCACACATCAATTTTGGACGTAATTATTTTCTAAAAGATATTTCAAAAATCTATAGAATGGTAGTTGCCATCTTTATTAACAATCATAGATATATAAAATATCAATTTTGATTAATAATCAACATCTATTTTTCTAAATTCTACTAATAAATTTTTGCTCTAACTCTCAGTTTTTATATGAAACACTTCTAACATCTCATTCTCCAAATATTTTGACAAGATTTCCTAACTTTCACTTTTCATATGAGATATTCCCAACATCTCACTTTCCACTATTTTAACAATATCTCTTTGGTGAATCTCCACTTTTGCTGTTAGAGTATGCAATGGAAGAATAGAATGACTAAACACCAGTTCTTCATTTGAATACCTTCATGATTAAAATAGAGAAAATTAGGCAACAAATTGGAATTTGTATCAACAATGATGAATTTTCTATATAGGCATTTTCTTGTAGTTGTTGTGTATTGATATAAACATATTTATTTTTTATGTATTGATGATTAAGTGTAGCTTTTGTATATATTGTTTTATGGAATACATGATTTACCAATTTTGTCAAAAGTGTTTTTCAGATTATGGTAAGGGGGAGCCTTGGCAATGATGTGGGCAACAAGAATTGAATAATGCACAACCTGTTTTCTTTTTGTTTATGTAATATTAGTGTGAAATTGCATTTTTGATATGCAATGATATAAAAAAAATGAATAAAATTATATAATAAATTTTGATAACTAGTTCTTCTGTCTTATATTTTTATGAATTCATGTTTAATATGTTAGTGATTGTATTGATATAAGAAAAATATGCAAAAAGAAATGACATTGAGATTATTGTCTAATAATTAATATTGTATTTATCACTAAATTGAGTTGTACTTATATAAAAATAATCAATATGTGAAATTTATATCAGATTCTACAAGTTGAAAAGATGGTATCTGTGATTACTAGATTCGATATGAATTTGTAAAATGGCCATGTTATAGTAAAATGATTTGTAAAGAAATATTCACTGACTAAAGAATGTTGATTGTAGATGCTTATAGTGTTAGTTATTTACAAAATAGATGTCTAAACATATTTTAAAGGTTTCTTGTTGAAGAAATAACAAACTTAAAAAAACACCGATTTTGTGCTTAATCAATTTCTAAAATAATGGCATTTATGAATTTACATGGAAAGTATAAAAACCTAAAAACATGTATTTAATGACATTTATGATGTTATAGGTAACTGTGAAAATTTAACAAGCCAATTTTTTAAAATAACCATCATTTAAAACTACTTCAATCATCATGACATTTCATGTAAAAAATTTACATATCGGTGAAGTACTTGATCATCATCTTAAGTTATGGCAACTACCATATTCTTGAGATATTATTAAACCTAAAATCTTAGTTCTTTTTAATTAATAATTGACATCTAATATTTGCCTACCACTTATAAATATTATTCTTCTTCCTATTTTGAAACAAATCAATGACATATAAATTTGCAACCCATCCATACTTTTTAGAGATATCAAGGAAATGCAAAGATGAGTTACAAACTACTGATAAATTGTAATAAAAAGAAATAACATATCCATTCATGCATTAATAGATTTGTAGTTGTATGAATCATGATATTATTTCTTCTTACTATAATTTATTATTATTTTGCAATCCATCTATACATTCTAACTTAGAAACCCTTAAATAATATAAAGGAATTACAAATAGAAGATACTCACTTTTCCTTTTCATTTTTGTAGAGATGCCATATAAATAAATTACGAGCAAATGATAATATATAATTTTTTAAATATTTATTTATTATAAATGAAAAGTCTGTTATTTATTATAAATAATAATTTCTTAATAGAAGGACTTACACCCACACTTCAGCTATAAACATGTGTATTCTACAAGGCATTTAAAAGAACTTTGGACAATTTTTTTTTTCAAATGCTTTGTATTGCTCACTATTGAATTACAAGTATAAGTCTTTGGAAGGAACTTTAAAAGATTTTATGAATTTTTCAATAGTCCTGGTAATATTAAATATAACGATCTATACCCATCATCTTAGAAGCTATCTCTATTAAATATGATATTTTGCACCCTTTATCACTAATGTCAAGGGTGTATATTGTCTCATTTAGCACTAAATTGACTATTATAAAGGTTTTGAATTTTATTAAACTTCTTTAAAGATTTTTTTATGGATTTCATAATCTTCTTAATAACCTTGGTGCTAAATATGATGATTAACACCTTTCATCTCAAAATTCATTTTTATTCATGGATTCCAGAAGCCGTCAGTCTATATCATCTATCTCAAAAGTCATCTTTGGTATTCTCAATATCTTTGTTATTTATTGTAGATTATAACATTTTTGGTATATATGTCAATGTACTAATATGAAAATAAAAAAAATTGCAAAATATATTTCCATAATTGTATTCCTCTTTTTCTTTTTTATTTATATATTTACATTCAATCTTTTATTATTTGTATTTATTTAATCATATAAGAAAAGCATGCAAATACAATAAAGAATTTTAATGCTAATGATTTCATTTAAAGTAAGTTAATTTTTTTAAAAAAATTCACTCAATTTAAAACATGATGTCAATATTCTTACAAAATTTATACATAAACTCTAAAATTATTGCTTGATAACACTTACAAAATCATAAATTGGATTATATGTTTTATTTGTTTTGATATATATATATATGATAATTATAAATAAATTCTACTTCTAAATGAAAATAAATGTTGTATAAATATGTGACATATATAAATTATATTTTGAATTCTGATTTAATGTGTATAATTGAATCAGTTTTAATAAAAAAGTTATTAAAGGAAGTTTTTTTAATAATCGACATTCAATTATTATGACATCGATCCTTGTCTAATAACTAACATTAAATATTAGTCAATAGGATGATGTTGTTTTGTTAAAGATGATAGTGTTTTTAGTACTGGGATCTAGCTTGATTTCCTAGTGAGCTAGTTCATCATAAAGCTGTTAATCATTTTGATGAATAACTCCTTTATCTTTTAGTTCTAATTGGTACTAGGATCTAACTTGATTTGCTTAGAAGTTCGCAACTCTTTCCTAGTATTTCGGTCAATAGACAAATTAAGCACAATCGTTGATGCACACTTTATATTTTAGATGTTCATGCTCTATACATGTGCATTATTGCTATTAATCTTCCAACCATTCTCTTTCTTGTTGTTCAACCTCTAACCTTTTGAGAAGATAATGCTGGGAATTAATGTTCCTTTGAAGCTCTTCTCTCAAGTAGTTTAGTTATTCCTTTAATTGCTAGTTCTCATCATTCAAAAGATCATATTCTTAGTTTCTATTAATATTGCAATCATCATGGTAATGGTCAAAGAACCAATGTGGAGGAGGACTATTGACTAAATTTTAATTGACAAAAGGCATTGCCATTAGGCAACTAGATAGAAAGTAGTTTGAGGAATGAGTTATATGACATATCTCATGTTTGTGACTTACAAATAGAAGAAGACTATCATTAAGAGAAAGAAACTTTTAGTGCAAGTTAACAATGATTAGTAACAAAAAGTAAGAACAAATATTAACTATTACTTGGATTGATTGATCAATTTTTCATTGGAAATTTTTTAGAAAATTAATTAAATCCTTAAGTTTTATGAAATTTTCTCAAAGATAACTAGATCAAGGGATCTTCTTTCAAAAGTTCATTTAACAATTTATATTGAAGTGATCACAATAGGTTATGATTGTAAGATATAAGAATAACAACAAACAAATCATTTTATTGCATGATAATTAACTTGTAATTCAAATATCAAAATGTAGATGAAATATGTTAGTAAACAAGATTGCTTTATGGTGACAGTTATAAGAATTCACTACACCAAAAATATTTTTTAGCGGCAATTATATAAAGGCCACTATTTGATGCACTTTATTTAACTGTTTGCGGCAAATAGAAATTTGCCATTATAATTATAGCATTTAGTGGCAATTAACACTAATTGCCAGTAAAAAGTAAAAAATTATAATTGCACTATTCTTTCACTTTACTGAATTCTCTTGGTGCGAAACAGAAGTGGGAAAACCAGCTTTCTTCAAGAGCCAGCTTTCTTCAATATTCCCTTATCGTGCAAACAGAGGACTTCAGCATTTGTCTCCCAGAATGACTTCAACCAGCACACATAGGAAACTCTTTGACTGAGCCACTGTTTGGAGACATTTGTACGGCCATTCTCTGGTCTTTTCTTTTAAAGTTTTTCATTAATCGGAGACGGACTGTTAATCCCCAAAGGCAGTTTACAGAGAGTGAGGAGTTTCGCCTTTCCATCGCCATTCACTAGGGTTCTTTCAAGCCTGAACAGCAGAACAAAGAGTTGGGAGTTTCGGCTTTTTGTCGCCACTTGTTAGGGTTCTTTCAAGCCTGAAGAACAGAGCAAGGTTTCATCGTCTGGTATGTGAAGTTGATTTTCTTTTATTTTTGCATTTTTTTTGTTAAAATTCAAAGTTGTGGGTATTTAGGTTTTTGTTTGAAACAACGACTTCACTGAAATTTGTATCTCCTGTGGATATTTGAGGTCTCACATTCCCCTTCGTGATCCCTTCCGTAGGTCACCTTACTCAGTCATTACTAACTTCCTAGGGCGCCTTCCTTCTTAAGAAAATAATATAACTTGATAGAGGGATTACTGGCAGGAAGGTATACTGGTTTCGAACCTGACTTATCACTATCCTATTCTGCTACGCACCTTCGTGCTCCATACCCATGGATCACTCACTCATTTCAGCTCGTAAACTCGCTCCTAAGGCCCACAAGGGACAAAGTTCTCTCCAATAGCCCGCTACGCACCTTTAGTCTGAAAGCCGTCCAACCTAGGGTAGGCCTTAACAAGAATTCCGTAAAAAAAAATCCCGTAGCACCTTGCCCTCTTTCCTTAGATCCCCTATCCCGTAATGAAGTGCAAGGGTTAGGTTTCTATGTTAGAGTTTCTAGGCAATAGCTGCTAAAATAAATCTGGGTTTGGTGGAATTTTGGACGAAGTAACAAGGAAGGGAGTTATGTTCTGGTTGGTTGTTAAAAAATTCAAAGTTCTGGTTAATTTGAAGGTTACAACATTTTCAATTGGACTATTTCTGTCATATTGACCATTCATTGCTCGTAAGAGTCATTCCTACCTATTAAAACTTTAGAACATATCACACATAAAGAAGAGAGTTCTATTCTTTTTCAGTTCAAGTAAAAATATCTCCACGTAAAGATCCTACGGCATGAAATTCCTTACATAAAGTGAAAAATAGATAGTGAGCAATGAAGTTGTTTTTATTCTCCACTATCTGACTTATAATAATTTATGAAAGTTAATTATTAGTTAACTAGTTTTGGAGAGCCTGTGCTTTTTAGTTTGCTTAAGTTAGAGTTTGTTTATGTTAGTTTGAAAAGAACAATGTCATTTAATAAGCTTGAAATGGATAATTGCACTTTGCTTGATGTGAATGGTCTCGTTATAAATACATCTATGCTTGAAAGTTTCAAAATAAGATACTCAAATTAAATTTATGAAAAGATTAGCAAATGATCAGAGGTTAAGGGTTCCGGGAACCTAATGCTCGTTGCCTTCCATCTGAGAAAATTCTTTTATTGTGGTGATCTAATGGACACCATCATTCTATCCAATCCCTTCACTATCATTGATGATTCGTAAGTTTTGATTATATTCTAGAAGAAGTGCACAAAACAGGTCTTACAGCTTGCTTGCTTTTGAAAAAGCTTCATGAATTAGTGAAAATTTTGAAGCTGGGTGTATACACGATTTTGGCATGCTTCCTCTTTTTCTTAGAAGATCAGTAGATAATATGAATCTTCCGTGCCTTTTTCATACTTTTCCTAACTTTTTTCATAAATGATAGAATTATCTTAGGAGAAAATCAATCTAATGTTATTTGATGATGCATAATGAACTCTCAATAATATTTAAACTTCTGCTTTTTTGTGTTTAATATTGTTTGCTCAAAAGCTGTACACTACACAGTAGCAAAAATATGGGATGATCTTATGCTTAAAAATTTGATTGAACCACTTTCTTCAGTTTCTTCTCAATATTCTTTCTTTTAAACCTGTTTATACTTTAAATACAGAATAACAAATTTCTAAATTCATAAATTGATAAAACTTTGATAATTATCATAAGAAGGACAAAAAGGAGAAGAATTTCAGTACCTGGCTGCGTTTATGGCCTCTTGATTGAGAGATTGGCTCCTCTGGAGAAGAAAAATTACTGCCGGACGTGCAGTTTCTTGAAATTTTCAAGTTGACTTTAAAATTCAGGTGTGGCTTTATTTTTATTTTGTAGTTGAATTGAATTAGCCATTGTTGAATTGACTCGTCGTTGTGAAACTAGTTGGGAATATGAATAATGAAGACTCTTGATGCAATTTGAGTTAGATGTTTAAAATTTAGAAGAAACTAAATGATCAGAATTCATCATACATACAAGGAAAGTAATAAATATATCGATTGATTAATTAATTATAATTTATCTTGTGATTCAAAAGATTTTAATTAAGTCTATGCAGATATTCAATTTTTTTATTAGTTGATATTAGTGAAATTTTTACTTTTAAAAGTTATTTTTGGATGAATTTTTTTCTAGGCTTTTAGCTCCTTTTCTTTAAAAAAATTATCTCTATTAAAATTAAAACAAATTTAATTCCCACCAACAGTATAACACGTTCAATTCTCATTAAAATGATTGAGTATCTCCATTAAGCTTCTAGAAGAGAAGTTTAGAAAAATGATGAAGAAAGGGAGGGCCAACCAACGAGAGTTTCTCTTCTACCCTTTTTTTCAGTTTCTTGCCAACATGATGCTGCTTAGCCTTCAACGTTTTACCTTGTCTCTTCGTTATATTATCTTCTTTAGTCAGAGAAAAGCAAACAATTTGTGTTGTTTTTCCTTTCTTTTAATCCTATTTTCAATTATGACCACTTTAAAAAAGCAGTGGAAACAATTCACATAGAAAAACTTAGGATAATGATTGATATCAAAATAAAATAAAATTGAGTTTGAAAATTAATTGAAATCCACTTTGGATTCATTTTTATTGGACCGCCATCATTGTCCCTGGCGCAGTGTTGTCAAAACAACTCAGATTGCACTTTAAAATTCAGTTTGATTTACAGCATGTCATTATGTCATGTGTACAGTTTGAGACTAGTTGGGAGATACAAGTGTGGAAGGGTGAATATGCGTGGGGTAATTGTGCTGACATCGTTACTCTGTTTATAATGAGAATGGATTTTCATCTTCTGAGAAATGGATGAAGTGAATGTTGGGGAGAGGTAGATACGGAATTCTTTTATTTGAAACTGTGGATCTTAAAATAAAAATTATATCTATATCTCTCCAAAATTCACAGAATGAAATGAAGGATCCACATCCGTTTGTAATGGGGTAGGAGGCGATGTATTTGGCCAGTTGTCTCACCTAATTTCATGCTCACTATATTCTGTTTTCTGTAGAATCTGTATTATTTTACCTGCCATTTAAATTGTGTCAACTATAACTGTTGACATATGGCCTAGATCAGTATATCAAATTTAGTACTTATTTCACATAGCTATATTTTTAACTTCATATAATTATTTTTGTAGTCATTGTCCTCTATATATAAATTTGACTGCTTTGTAGTAGTTGGCTACTCCTTGTAGCATCGTTGTGGTCATTGTTTGGGAGTTCACTGGTTTCAAGAATAGAACCCATTCTAATGCTTATTTATTGAATATTTTTTTAGATTAAAGTGTGTTTATGTATAATTTTCTAACTATTTCTAATTTAATTTTTTAGGTCATACTTTATGATCTTCACAAGTATCCAAGATAAGATGATTGGGCAAAAGTTGAAAATTTATAATGCTATCTAGTAGTTTTATGAAGGTGGATGGATATTAGTGGATGAATTATTAGAGTGATTTTCTATTTTCTAATATATGAAGGTGTTAAAACTAAACCTATACTAAACTTGTTTATTTGAGAAATTAATACAATTTGATATAATTTTGTGACATTTAATTACCTTTTAGCAATAACTTCTTTGTATTAAAATTAAATTTGAATTCCAATTATCAATAATGAAAATATGTTTAAAAAGTATAATAATAAATATTATTGCAAAATTCAAATGAATTGGAGTTTTATTGAGAATTGTCAACTATTAGTATATTAGGGGCAACAATATTTGCCACTAAAAGATAGTAACACTTTTGAATTAGAGGCAATAGCTTTGATGCTAATTAATTGTCACTATTATTAAAATTCTTTAGCGGCAATTATTGTCATTAAAAATGAATGAATTGGCTTATTATTTTGAATTAGAGGCAATAATATTTGCCGCTAAATAAATGTCACTAACATTAAAAAGTTTTAGTGGCAATTATTTAAGATAAATAGCGGCTTAACATTTGCCACTAAACATTAGGCATTAAAGGCAATAACATTTGCCGTTAAATAATTGCCGCTATTATTGAAAACTTTTAGCGACAATTATTAGAGATAAATAGCGGCATAACATTTGCCACTAAAGATTGTACAAGTCGATCATGCTATAAGTGCATTAGGGGCGATACCATTTGCCGCTAATTAATTGCCGTTATTGTGTAACATTTTTAGCGGCAATTATTGTAATTTTTACCGGCATTTAGCTTTATTGCCGCTATAGCCTTTGCCGACACAGGCTTTGACGGCAAATGTTTAATTGCCGGTAAAAGAATTAGTGGCAATTTTTATTGCCGCTAAAAGGCAATTTAATCGCCGCTAAAAGATGTTTATGGTATAGTGATTCAAGATTATTCATTAAGTCTTATGATTATGATTTTCTTGAAAAATCATTCGATAAAAGAAATATACATATGCGAAAATAATAATTGACAAAAGACTCATTGGTGATTTTGCAAGAAAACAAAGATCATAGTTAATTCCTTTGATTTTGTCATTTAATTGGTCAATTTTGACAAATCTAATCGGTAAATCTCACATTTCTATGATATAGTTCATGAAAATTAAGTAGTAATACTAATGAACAAATTGTTTATGGGTGGAATAACAATAAAATGGTCAATTTTGATGAATTTGATTTAAGGAAATTATTTTCATCAATGTATTTTAGTAAAATTTGACATTTCTTAAGATGAATAGAAAATTTTCATTGAAGATGACTAGAAATAAATCAATATATCTTGTAGGCTATGAATTAAAGTAGAAATTATACTAAAATAGGTTGTGATGTTCACAAACAAATGATACCAAATATTTTGTTAAACTCTACCAAAGTAGTGTTGATTGGTCAAGGATGGTGGAGATCACTAGTAAGAAACCACTTTTACTCATAAGTAAGCTAAATAGTGAGCAGTGGTCCACTTTTGGCCTTTCGATATTTAAGTTAGTAAAAGCAAGAGAGAATATGCAATAGTAAAGAGATAGAAGAGTAAGATTAGAGAGCTTACTTAACTTAGGTGACCAATATTTATAGGAAAGATCATGCTTGGGTAAACCAATCATTTCACAACTAAGTGAAGGGATATTTAGGTTCTTTAGTTAGGGAAGATCATTTTGGAAGTAATAATCATTTCCAACTTGTCATAACCATTTCCAATTATCCAATGGCACTATTTAATTAGAGTTATTTGGTTTCTTGTAGCTAGTTCGATTGTAAAGTGCTCTCAGAAATTAGTTATCGTTAGGATAGATATGCCACTTGATGACTTTACCTTCTTATAGAATGGGCTAATTTTATTAGGTAGGGATCGGTCAGGCCCAAGAATTAACTCAACCTAATCCGATATAAGTATTTATTAATTTCTTGGCAAGAAAATATAAATAGCTATGACTGAATACACATCGGTCCTTATATAAGTTTCGGCATATTAATCGGTGTAATTTCCCAAGTTAACACGAAGTTTACACATATATTGAGAGTTAGGAATCCCGTCCGCTGCAAGCTTTGCCTGAATAGGGTCACCGAGCACAAATGAATAATTATGTTCGGGATACACATTCAACTAATTGGGCTACTCTTTGTTAAACCCACTGGACACGAACCTACTGTCCAGGTCCAATTGTAGTTACATGTTTAATGGGTTTGGTGAGTTGAGATGTGTTGACTAAGTTTAGGCCGTATTATCAAATGTAAATATAAAAACATTACCGATAAATTAATTTAATTACATAACAACTATAATTATAATGTCATATAATTAGGTCTAACAAATACATATTAAGGACTTTTTTTTTTTGGCAATTATAGAAATGATTAAATATATACACACAAGATTCTAAGATCGAATTTAAAATGTAAAAGAAAGTAAAATTCTCATATAACACGCAGATTAAGAGCTTTTGAGAAGACAAGAACGTGCAATACATATATAGAGAGAGAGAGAGATGATCTGATATATGAAATCATTAAGCATAAGCATTGGATGCAATTATTATTTCCCACCTGAGTTTTGTGCGTGTTTCTGCTCTGCTTCCTTTTATATACAGCATTACCTATCATGTCTTTCCTCTACTAAGTCTAACATTACAAAAATTGCATTATTTGATTATATATTAAATCTCTCAAAAACTAAACCTGCGAAAAGATTGCAGAGGCTTCACTTTATAACTTTTCCTTTCTGCTCAACTTCTTCCATGCGCTCACATGTTACATATTTCTGTTATTATTATTATCACTTCTGCTTCGCCCAAAATAGCTTCCTTTTTTTATTTGCAATAGTACAACATTAGATAAAATTTATGCATAAAGAATTTGTGTGTCAAACTAGCATTTTCTCTTCATTGAAAATTGAGTTTAAGTTGAGAGCAAGAAAAAGAATATATATATATAATGAGACATATACTTTACGATTTTAGTAAGGATAAAATTAATAATTTTATCCATAAAATTGTAAGGTGCAGATAAAATTGTCATTAAATAATGTTTGTATACACAATTTTGTTTTTTTATATAATAATTTAAGGATAAAATTATTTATAAGGATCTATATGAAAAAAGAGAATTATTTGTACGAATTATTATTTTATATAATTTAAAAGCTATTTTGTCAATGTCTTAAAATTTCATGAATGAAATTATTAATTTTATCTTTAGTAAGTATTACTTTATTTTCTAACCAAATTTAATATTTTTTAATTATTCAAATATACGTAATATAGTCACTCAAAAGAATTCTTAGTATAAATTTAATCCCTTAGTCAATCCTTCCATTAAGTGGAATCAAGCAGTAATAATAAATACAGTACTAAAACGATCATCGTAACACTGTGGTGTCAACAAATTGGTTGACAATATCATAGTTTTTAAAATTAAACTGATTGTTGAACTACATAGGATATTAGTTTACTGATTCATTAGTTGAACCACTAATTTTATTGATTAAATCAATTTTAATTTTAAAAATATGAAATATATATATACTAATAATTCATATTTAAAGTAATAAAATATAAATGATATAATAATCTATATTAAAAATAAATTAAAAATATAAATTTACTTGATATAAAATTATAAAGATATTAGACTTTAATTATTGTAAAATTATAAAAAAAATATTTTTAAAAGAATTAAAAAAATGATCCAATCTATTAATTTTAATCGTTCAAACCAATTTTGTCCTATTCACATTGATTCTAACCAATTTACATACATTTTTAATTTAAAGACTTTAACCAAATTGGTTTACCAGCCGATTCAATTCAATTTTCAAAACTATGGTGTATATTAATAATTATGTGAAGGACTCAAAAATGCTCATTGGAACATTGTCGTGTCAACAAAATTGATTGTCTATATTTAAGGACTTTTAATGGTAAAATAATACTCAGCACAATATTTTTGAGTTTTTATTTTTTCAAAGTTTAAATTAAAACTTTATATATATAATGAAAAAAAAATATTGCTATGTATTAATAATTCTGCTAAGGATTTAGATAGTAAACCAACGAAAGAACTTATTAATTAGATATAATTAACCAAGTAATTAATTTGATACTGAATACTAAAAATTTGTCTAAAACATTAAATTAATATAGAGAATTAATTAGAGCAATAGGTAATAATATAATAAAAACAGTAATATTATATGCATCAAAAATAAAATTTGAAATTGGATATCGAATATAAATAAAGAGTTTTCATTAAGTACATGATGATAATGAAATAAATTTATAAAGTTCAATTCAATAAATATAAAAGATTTAAAATTTAATTTTAAATTTTATTTTCAATATATATATATATATTTGTAATAAAAATACTATAAATATTAAAAATGAAATTTAAAATTAAATTTTGAATATATTATATTCATTTAATTGAAATTTATAAATTTATCTTATCATCTTATATTTAATTAATAACCCTTAATTTATATTTAAAATTTAATTTTAAATCATATTTTTAATACACATAGCATTACAAATAATATAAGCATGGAAAATTAGAAAGATGGGGCAGTTGCAGGACGGTGGTGAAAACCAAGGAATCCGAGCTGGAGTTGGGTGAGAAAGAGGATCCAAGTTGCTAGGATACAAATTATACAAACAAGTAATTAACTGTTTGCCCTGCGTTGCTTTGTTTGGTGGCTAAGCCTATCGCAGTATCCCCCAAAAAACGAAACTTACCTAATCTCTAACTTCCCCATCCATAATGCATGCTTCGTGCAGTAAGTATATACAGTCATATTCAACTTCGGAATCCTAAGTCCTAAATAAATCATTTAGTCTTTGGCCAATTATCCTAATGGCCGGCAGTAGGACCTACATCTCCCAGCTACATACAGTACTGCCAAAGCAGTCTTAAGATCTTCGTTTCCTTTTTAGTTTGTGTTTTAGGTATTTTAATTGCAGGATTCTAAAGTGTTGATAAAATTATTTTTAAATAATAATTGATACGGATGATTTTGTTCTTTCATATAAATTTATATAAAAAATTTTGTCTTTAAATTCTGGTAAGGAAGAATAAAAATGCATGTATAAATTATAATTTATATAATTTAAGACTAATTTTACTTGCACTTTACAATTATAAGAACAAAATTATTAGTTTTGTCTAAAATGATCATTACAATTTTAGTGCTCTAAAACATTAATGGATCATGTTTTATTTTCTTAAATATAATATTTTACCTTGAATTCTTTGACAATCAAAATAGATCAACTTTTAATTTAATAATTTTAATCAAATAAAATCTGAAAATCATAGTTAATATACAAAATTCCAACGGACTTTAAGTTGAGAATCATTAGAAGAAAAATTAATGAGTTAAATGACGCAGAATGTTTTCGCAAATATGTGATTTGCTTTTTTTTTATATAATTAGGTGAATACTACTAATTTTATTTTCACGCATTAGAGTCTTGTTGGTACGGTCAATTAAGATTTTTCATCTTAAATTTAAGAGAAGTTCCCAAATTTAAATTTGATTTAATCTGATTTGAATTTTAAAGACTTCAAAATAAATAAAATGTTTTATGTAAGAATAACCGAGAGAAATCAAAATTAAAATTAAGACATAATTAGTAACTGAAGTCACCTCTGACCATATTTATTTTAATTTTCTGAATTATATGAGCTGAACATAATGGCACTTCTATATTTGGATGAGCAGAATTAGGTCTTGCAGCCTCGGAGGGAGGATTTTCTCAAGAAAACCCCGATATCATTTCTTATAAACAGACAACAACACAGACATAACATATATATGCAACAAATCATCAGACACGAGATGAAAATTTCCATAATTGTGCTGTTTACCCCAGAAATAATAATTGGGTGGACTTATAGTACAGGTGATGACTGTGGTCAGAAAATTAGTAAAAACTGTGTATTAACTTTGAAAAGGTTATTTATCTCTAAATCCAACAAATAAATTTTAAAAAATTATATAAAAAAGAATGTCAAAACAGAAAAAAATAGTACGAAAACACCTTAATTTTTACCTGTACTTTTGAATCTCATTGCATATAGAACCAGGCAAAAAAAATTAGTGAAAAAATAATGAAAAATATAATAAAATAAAATTATAGATATAAATATATCTAAATTGCTCTAATTTTGTATATTAAATATATGTAATATAATGAATATAATATATTATATGCGCTATATATTATATATTATTTATTTTATTATTATATTATAATATATATAAATTTTTTGTTATATATAAGTCTTATTATATTACTTCCTTATTTTTGATAGAAAGAGGGGAAAAATATAAGGTGAGAAAAAGGACAAAACATTCTAACATGATATTCAGATTGATTATGAGATATTTTGATAAAGTGCCTTGTAACAAGTATTATGTATAATTTGAATTAAATTTAATTTTACTTAATTTTAAAAATTATTATTTCGTTCATATTATGTGATCCATATAATATATATATATATATATATATATATATATATATATATATATATATATATATATATATATATATATATATATATATATATTTTTTTTTTCAAAAAAAATTGGGTGATGGCAAAAGTTGCATGCACACCACGATGAGATGGTCATAGTTGAAATCTATTTACATATGTTGCGTGTTCTAAACTAATTAAAAGATAAAAATAATAATCTTTTAAGAATAAAAATAAAAATTTATTTAATCTACACATATAAAATCTTAAAATAATATTAAATATTATAGTATTACTGAAATATAAAAAAAGTTAAACATAATATTTAATAAAAAGAGATAATTCAATAATATACAATCAAATAAAAATATTAAAAATAAAATTTTTAAAATTCTAAATTTATGTAATTAAATTTTATAAATTTATTTTATTATACTATATTTAATATCAATTTTTAATTTACATTTACCTTACTAACTTAATTAGGTTAGTGAACAAAACATAAAGGGCACCCAATGCAATCTTTTTCGATTTTTCTAGAGTGATCCACTGCATTGATGCAAAAATGTCAGTAGAAATCGGAAAGATTAAATAAAATATAATAATTTTTAATAATAAAAATAATAATTATACATATAAAATCTTAAAATGATATTAAATATTATTATATTAATAAAATATAAACAAAGATAAATATAATATTTCATAAAAATAGATAATTGAATGATATATAATAAAATAAAAATATTATAAATATTAAAACTAAAATTTAAAATTTTTTATATTTTTTAAATTAAGTTTTATAAATTTATTTTATTATATTATATTTAATATCAATTTTTAATTTACATTCACCCTACCAGCTTAATTGGGTTGGTGAACAAAACGTAAAGAAGGGCACCCAATGCAATCATTTTCGATTTTTCTATAGTGATCCACGTGCATTGGTGCATAAAAGTCAGTAAAAATCAGAAAGAATAAATAAAAATATTTGATATGTTTAGATAAATGGCTGACTGGTAGAAAAAAGTCCCACCTCTCCTATTGTAACAATATCTAGGACTACGTGGCTATGAGAGCTAGAGAGAGAAAGCGTTGATAAGAGAGTGTGTTCGCATTGGATCCTTCGCCGAAGGGGGTTTCAAAGCCTCTCTCTCTCTCATACATGGGTCATAACCAGACACCCATGAAGGAAGATCGTCTACACAGCTAAATTCCAAATTCCAAATTCCAGACAAGTTTTCTGCAAATTCCTTAAAATAAACGCCATGCTCATTTATTTATCCTCTTAGGTACACCCAAATTTTATCCACCTTCCATGTTTTTTTCCTCATTTCCCTTGTAAGCTTCTCATCAGTCTTGGCTACCCAATTACATCTATCTATATACCTTTGGGTTTACTCTTCTCTTCTCTTCCTTCTTTTTGTTCTCTCCAACTTTACTCCTTAATTTATTGTAATTTTCTAAATGTTATTCGGATTCAAGCCGATTAGCATCATGGGTGTGTCGAATTCTGATGTTTTCGTCCCTGACAAAGATCAGAACGACGTGGAACTCAAGTTGATGTTGGTGAGACCCGACTTGGAGTCGCCCGATGAACAAGAGTGCCAAACATCTTATTCTGAGGATCGCCGTCTTAGGGATCAGAAACAGGAGGAAGAACAACAAAAAAAGGATGATAAGAAGGAAGAACAAGCTGGGAAGGGGAATATTGGGGTGCAAGTTGCTTCTAATTTGAAAATCGAAATAGCATCCGATGATATTGATGATCCAAATTCCGAGGATGGATTCAAGACTCCAACATCTAGGGATCGCAAAATCCCAGTGATAATGGAATGCCCAGCTGCACCCAGAAAGCCAAAATCAGTTCCAACATCATCCACAAAGCGAAAAGCAGGAATTCTGCTGGTTGATCATGATCTGTTGCAAGATATTGAATCCTTGTTTCCCACGAAGCCCCTTGTGCAAGATCTAGGTCCAAAGATTAAGAAAGTCAAACGAGGAAATTAAATCTTCACACTTTATGTATGGAGGTTAGCTGGCTACATATTTAAGGTATAATGTAATCTTTTTCTTCCTTTTTTTCCTTCTTGACATGATATTATCTAACAGCAGCTTCTGGGTTGTTGAGATTTCCTCTCTCGGAATTGGCATCCCAAAGATTACCACATTACTTATTCGTAGAAACTGTCTCTTTAAAAGGCATCTGATGATTATCAATGCAGTGATATAATCTATGACAGTCTTAATTTTCTAGAGCCTTTTCGGTTTAGTTTGTTGTACCTTTAAGGAATATCGGTGATCCATAATTATTCACACAACGGAAGATACTAAGATCAAAAGACTAAAATTAGAGAAGTTGGCATAGGATTCCTAAGTAACGACGATCGAATCCCCTCAAAGCCAGCAACCTTAATTTAGAAATTGTATATGCTGGGAGAGAGGGAACGGGCTTTGATACGCTGCATTTATTTCATCAAAAAATATCTTTTTTAAAGATATAGCTATAAATTAAATATTTAATTAATGTTAAATACAAAAAATTTTATGTAAAATAATTTTTACTTCTTGAAAAAAATTATTTTTCATCACTATTATATCTTTAAATAATATATTTTATAATTATAAATTATAAAAATATATAATAAATTCTTTATAAATAAAAAGATGAAATTTTCTTGTCAAAGGTATCTCCAGATATATATATATATATATATATATATATATGGGGCCTAAAATAAAACTGGGTGAAGGGGGAGTGCTTTCCACCCTTCAAAGCTACTTCTCTTGCTTTGTCATATTGACTTTGTCTGGGAATTAGAAAAGAATACGGGAACAATTGACCTTCCAGAGAAGACCAAACATGCCCCATCATCAATCAAGGCCAGGTGAGTTCACAAACCCACGTGGATATGGAGATATTCCCCTCTGAATTCTAACAGGCTGCTATAAAACAGTAATTAAGAAATGCGAGAGTTGGATGCATCGCTGATATAATATCAGTACACCTTCGAATTTTATTATATAGTGACCTAGGATTTAAAAAGCAATCTCCGATTTTTCGTAATATTACATTTTTGAAGTAGATTATGTTTACGATTTTTCATAATTTTAAATAGTTATAATCATATTTTTTTGCATTTACCTACATTGCAATACAACCGCTGCAATCATAATTTAAATGACAAATTCAAGGACATGCATGACTTCAAGCAATAGTCCACTGCCTTACATTTTGTCGTTCATAAATTTATAATTTTATATTGCAACAATTATATATTGTTGGTATGCATATATATTGTGAAAAAAGTTAAAGGATGTATAAATATGATGGAAAGTTTTAATTCTTAAACTAAATACGTTGATACCAAAATTTAATTACAACAATTTTGTTCAATAATTTATAAAGAATTGATTTATGTTATGATTCTTTTCAATGACCTAATAATTTGGTGTTCTATCATTGATGCCTCAACCTGTTAAAATTACATTGCTTTGAATTGGCACAGGGCGTGAGATTAGTATACATGTAAAATGGATCGACTTTAAATAATCGGGGCGGCCAAGTTAGTATAAATATTTTAATATAAAACTCATATTTAATGTGAATTTATATAAGCAAATTCATAGATAAAAGCTCTTGCAATCAAGCTCATGATCATATAAATTTAATTACGGGTAAAAAATAATTTTTAAAATTTTTTCCTCCACACTAACCTATGAAAAAAAGTTTAACTTCGTTACTTCTTAACAAATTTAATTCAATTTTTATATTATAATTTAAAATTTCTTACTCAAAAAATTTTAAAATGATTAAAATATTAAAAATATAATTTTTAAATTAGAATATAAAATAATTAATAAAAATATAAAAATAAGCGAAGATGGTTTCACCACATACAAGATGATATGAGCAATTTTTTAACTATTTATTTTTGTATACAGATTTATGCAAATAAATTTAAGTGAGTAAAAATTAGTGTAGGTTAAGTTTACATAAGTCTGTCTCACCCATTTTATATACCTACAGATCAGGCATCAATATATTAAATATATTTCAATATATTTTTATTTTTAAAAATTATTTTCAAATTTAAAAAATAAAAAAACTAAAGATGTATTTGAATAAGTAAATAAAAATATTTTATTTAATTATAAAATTAATTTTTTTATTTTTTATTTTTAAGTTATATATTTAAAATTAAAAATTTTAAAATAAATTTTGAAATGATTTTTAAGAAATTTATTTTAAAAATAAAAAAAAATCATTTCTAACAATAATAATAATAATAATAATAATAATAATAACCCATTATTTCCGATTTTCCATTTTCGGTGGGAAGAGGTTAATTTATGACATTATGACGTACAAAAGGACTCCCATAACAGGAGCGCACACGACAGATGATACATACTCATCTCCGTACAAAATCAAATTGCTAGCTGGACCATCAATTTAGCCAGCAGTTTGGCGGACTGGTAGTTTCGGCACTGGTGCTCTCTAGCTGCGGTTACGTGTGGAAGCACATGGAGTCCTCCATCGGAAACTTACAAAATAATCTCATCTTCGGCCTAATTTCGTATGAATGGCAATTTGATTTGACCCGTATCAATAAATATTTTTAATTTTTATTCATTTGGATAAAGTATGATATTTGAAAATGAATATGAATGTCGATAATAAGTTTTTTTTAGAAATTTTATTAGATATGAGTATGATAAGAGTACTATACTACTCAATTCTCTCGTACTCATATTATATAATATATAATTAAATAATATATAAATTTAATTGATTATATAATAAAAAAAATAAAATTATATATAAGTAGTTAATTTAAATATAAATTTTTTAAGATAAAATTTAACAAAAAATTCAAAAATATTCTTCATTATATTATTATTAGAATTTTTAAGTAATTATTATTTTATCAAAAAATAAGAAATAATAGATAAGTACTGTAAACATAATATGATATAGACTATAATTTGGTTAATAGGATAAAGATAATAGCATATCTTTAATTTTATTAAAAAATTATAATAAAATATAGAAAAACATTCATCATTTAAATTAAATGAAAAAATGAGAATATATTTAGGCATTCAGATATTTGATGAGAAAGGAGATAAATATTGAAAACTCTATTTATTCAAGAAAGCGAATGAGGAAAGACGAAATAGGTTGGAATGGGAACGTGTACAGAGTTTTAGTCCCTTGCCCCTATCTTTCCGACTGTCACTCTTGTAACTTATACTAATATTTTTATTTAAATATGTCAAGTTAAGACAAACAAATAAGTCTTTTTAGATAAATAAGTTAGATTTATTTTTTGTAGGTTTGATTTGTAAATTTATTATACCAGCTTATTTAAATAGTTAGTATGATATAATATAATATAAAATATATATTATACTAATAAAATTCTAATTCATATAATTATAATATAAATTTAATTTAATTATTAATTTATTTTTTCTTGAAGACTTATATGTATTAGTTTATTTAAATGTTTATTTATATAAATAAACTTTTAAATAGACTGATAAATGAAGTTAGACTTTTTAAATAAGTTAGATTAAACTTAAATTTTAGTTTTATATAAATTAGTAAGTCAGGTTTGAACCAATAATTCACGAAGTAAGTTTGACCTATTTAACATAAAGTATAATTTGATGTGGGTTATAATTACAATAACAATAATATAATAATTAATAAAATAATAATTAAATTTGAAAAAATACAATTATTATAGTGTAAAACTACAATTGAAATACGATATGATCTGTGATAGTAATATTTGCATAATAATAATATTATTGTTATAGTCACAAATTGTAATTTAAAATTTTATTTGCTTTGTGGTATTAATTTTCCATACCATAGCTTAATGTTCCTAACTGCAGCTTCTCTTCTGTTACATTTCTTTTTTTAGCTGCCATCACTTTTCAATATTGACAAAGAAATCAAAGGTCTATTTATTTACTACTTTTAAAAGCAGTTTTTATATTTTTAAAAATAATTTTTTTTATCTAGTTAAGAACTTTTATAATCAATTTTTAAGAATTATAATTATAATTTTAATATATAATCTAAAAATTTTAAAATACAAATAATTTTTAAAATTTTCATTTCTTATTTTTATGATAGTTTTATAATTAAATGAATCATTTTCTTATTTACTTTATTGATTACTTTTTGTTCTTTATATTTTCTTAAATTCGACAATAATTTTTCAAAATAAAAAATTGGAAATAGAAATGAGAAAATTACATCCAAACATATCTAAAGATTAACTAAAGCTCATCATGAATGAATGAATGAATTCAGTCCTGCTGAATTGAGCTGAGTTTACGTTCCACTTCGTTACTGGGTTGAATTAATTCGTTTGAATTTTTCGAGATTAAGGTTGACTTATTTTTACTTAATTGTTACAAATTCTAAAAAAAAAATGTAACCATAATTTATTAATTTTTATTATAAAAAATTATAGTAGTATTTCATTAAGAAATGATAGAGTTGTATAATATGGATATAAATAGTATATATTTGTATATTTATCATAAAAATATACATATATGTATGCATAGCATAAATATCAAGCCAATTTATAAGAAAAAAAAAAAATCAAACGTCATATAATATAGGGTCTAGAGGAGAGATATCTTATTTGTTTAATTTTAAATATGAAGAATTAAGAGAAAATAAATTTTTACTCTAAGATTTTATATCTTGTATAATTATAATTATAAATATTATTTCTTACTTATAAATATAATTAATATATTATTTTTTATTAATATATATAAATAACATTTTTTTATAAAAAAATTTTTTCGATAAAACATGGGAAAGTATAGTTGTAATAATTTACTTGTAATTTGAATTGGAATGGTGGACAAACCTAGGTGTATATTGTTGTAAAATGTATTGCGCTCTTCTAAAGTGTAAAATATATTTTAAAGGGTAAAATGTTCAATCTCACCAATAATTTTGGCTCATGATTTTATAAATAATAATAAATAAAAAATTAATGATGAAATTGAACACTTTATCTTTTAAAATGTATTTTACACTTTAGAAAAGTCCAATTCGTTAGCATACATATATGTCCTTGTTTAACCTTCAATTGTGGCAGAATTTAAAAGAAAATTAAAAGATTAAAAAGCATTAATTTCACATAAACTTTATTTAAAAGACAATATGAATGTTGCGGATGAGGAAACATTAATTTTTCGATGAATGAAACAAGTGTCTCTCTGGTTGGTATCTGGAATGGTTATATTCATCAGATAGCAATTGGGTTCGTCGACAGCAGACTTGCGACATCCATACATATATTTATAAGTACGCATGATTTTATAATTTGTTGTGAGACATTATGGGGATTAAGATTTATTCATTTCTTTTTAGAGTCATCTTCGAATCACATCTCTATTTATTAATAAGTAAAATTCATTTAAAAGATTACATAATTTTTATTGAACCAAGTGCGCAATTTAATATTTGATTTAATACAAATCACTTTGACTCCGTGTTGCTTGTTCTACAACTGCCACTATTATATATTACTAACTCTTAAGTCCTTGCCAAGCACGGATCAATTTTTAAATTTAAGATATATTTATTTTAACATCATTTTTATAAATGTTATATATTGTGAAATATAAGTATTGTAAAATCAACAAAAATAACCAACAAGCAATGATTAATAAATATTAAGGACTTGATAAAATATGACTTGATTTAAAAAAAAAAAGAAAAATATTTTAACCTCACTAAAGTGTGTTTGTTCTATTTTGCATAACGATATATTATTTCATAATAATATTAATAATTAAATTCCTAACAGAAAAGAATTCCGTTATATAATCAGATTTTGTAATAATACTAGTTAAATTCATAAAAGAATGTTAGGATAAAAATCTAATTAATAGATGTTATAATAGTAAATTTTTTGAATAATAAATTATAATAGTAATTGATTTCATAATAGATAATCACTTAGTCTCAATATTAATATTAATAATATTTAATTTTTGAATAAAAATTATGTTATTATTTTTATAATATAATATCAAATTTTATTATCTTTTTATTTCTAATAATATAATATATGCACCTCTCTCTCTCTCTCTCTCTCTCTCTCTCTCTCTCTCTCTCACACACACACACACACACACACACCATCCTTAAAAGAAAAAATATCTAAACTATATTACACTGTCAAACGACATCTCTCTCTCACGCACACACTATTTTAAATATACTATTTTAAATACTTTTATATACTAGAAATATAACGATGTTATTGATTTATTTATGTTATTGTCATGAGAAACTCTAGTCTTGCAATGTATTCTCACCTCTGATATCGTTAACATATGTGGTGCAAACAACAAAAAGATGACATCCAACCTAGATACGGAAAAAGGAATAAAGTTTTCGGCTCTATTTATTTTATTAAAAAATATTTTCTGTAGAAAAATATTATATATATATATATATATATATATATATATATATATATATATATATATATATATATATATATATTAATAAATGAGTAACATATCATTTACATTAATGACCAAAAAAATATGATACTTAAAAATTTAAAAATGAAGAAAAATAAATTCTTTTTTAAGATGAGAGAAATTTGCATTTCCTAAACTTTTCATATTTAACATTAAATAAATAAAATATTTTATTTTATTTTAATATCTTATAACTGTATTTTATGAAAAATACTTTCTAATAAAATAAATGAACTCTTCATAAAAATGTTGAATGTCATTAGAAAATTTTAATATGAAAAAATAATAGCACAACATGAAATATTTTTTGTTGTACTAAATGTATTCGATTTGTGTGCATTAAGCCGATTAGAAGAGAGAAATGCATCAATATAAAATAAAAAATATTCTATCCCAATTATGATCAGCTTAGTGCACACAAACAAGTGCACTCAGTTTAACTAATAAATAAATAAAGTCGAAAATTAATTTTTATTTTGTTGCGTGAAAGTAAAGAGAGACATTGAGGCCGTGACGGTGCTTTCGCTTGGGAAGAGAACAAAGGCTCGGTTCTGAGCCCAGTGGGCTTGGAAACTCCGTCATGGTGGGTTGGGGCTTGTTTAATTGTTTTACCCCCTATAGCCCATAAGCCCCTAACAAGTAGAACAAACTCTTCAACATGTAATTTGAAGTAGGCCCGATTAAAAAATATATAAAATCTGAAATGTTTTTTGTGATGCAAATATTTATTGAATTTTTTTATGATTTGATTAATATGAGGGTTAGACCTGAATAATAATAGAAAATGAATAAGTCATGTCCCTATCCAGCTGATTATATAAATTTATTTTTAATTATATAATTATATATTATAAAAAAATATTTATTTTAATATAATTAATATTTTATATATTTAAATATTTTATTATTCATTTAAATATATATTTTTTATTTAAAATAATAATAATAAAATAAAAGTAATTAAACTTTCAAATTAGACCTTAAGCCATGTATAAATTTAATTGATTTGAGTTGGGTCAAATTTTTAAAAATTAAATAGGTTAAACTTAAGTTTAGATCATTATATATTATATAATTATATATGAAAAGTCTAACCTAAAATTCAATAATCCTACCTAGAGCTATAAATAATCCAAACTACCCGAACAATTTGAATTTAAATTATAAAAAGTTCAATTTGTGTTTGAATTAAATGAACTTAAGCTTAAATGAGTCAAACTCAAATCTCATAATACAAAGTTTATGATATTCACAAACCTAAATGAGTTTTTATATATATTTTTATTTCTAATATTATTTATGATTTTATTAAATATTAGTTCATTTAATTATTAAATATTTTGATATTAAGAAAAATTCTTAGTAGTTTCATTTTATAAAAACAAAAAAAGGACAACAAAATTGTGTATTAAATACCTTAAATTTCAATTTTTATGTTTGAGTTACATGAAAATATTAAAATTTCAAATGATAAATTTTTTATTTTATTATTTATGTAATTATTAGACAATGTTTAAATATTGATTATTTTATATGTATATTTATTAGAATAAAATGAAATTTATATTTTTAATTTCATTTATTTATATAAAAAATTATATTACATCTTATTTTATTATTATTTATTAAAAAAGTCTTATAACATATTAAAATTCGCTTAAGTCCGTTTTGACTCAACTAAATTCGTTTAATAATCGAATTTGAGCTGAAGCTCAAATTTTAAAAATTTGATGAATTTAAATTTATTTAATTTACTTGAACTCAAAATCAAGTTCGAATGAGCAAAAACCCAACTTGACTTGTTAGAGGGCTAAATACCTACCCATGTACATTTCTTATTTCAACGTGATACTTCAATGTTGTTTTCTTTACTTATTACCTCCTCCATCTGTTTTTAACGTAAATTTCTTTTCCTCCAAAGTATGTGTACCAATCAAAATTAATGATCCTTTTCTTTCTTTTCTCTCTCTCTCTCTCTTTCTCTTTTTATTTTTTTATTTTTTATTTTTACTGAGATTGGTTATGTGGCTTCTGACACCAATATTCTCTAAATTTTATTATTTTTTTAACATTTGAAAATAATTTAATACAATAATATATCGATAAATTATTAAATATAATTATTAATATATATTATAAAAATTATTAATAAAATATATTATTAAATTTAATAATATATTAATATATCATGTGAAACACTGTAAATTTTTTTATTTTTAATGTGTTTGAATATATTTATATATTTTTTAAAAAAGTTGTGTCCAAATTCAAAAAATAATAAGTAGATAATATTTAGTAAAATAAATAAATATTTTACTTAATTATAAAATTATCATTAAAAATAAAAATAAATTTAAAAGATATTTAAAATTTATTCTTTTTTATTTTTAAAATAAGAATTTCAAAAACAATTGTTAAAAATAAATTTGAGAATAATTTATCAAAAAAATTATTTTTAAAAATAAAAAATGAAAAACTATTTTTAAAAAATAATAAACAAACAAATTTTTACGTACTTGATTTCATCACTTTTTGCATTCAGTTACAACCATCGCTGTCTAAAGAAAGACAAGCCGCAACGTGACAATCGGTTGGCTCCGTCGTAGCTATCACTACAATGGACCGCTAACTTCGAAACAAAAAATGTCAACACTCGTTTTGATTCGAATAAAGAATTTTCAAATTTTAGGAGGAAATATTGAATCACAAATTAAAAAAAAATTATTTGATAAGTAAAAATGAGGGAATAATTATAAAAGCAAGATTGGTTTACAGAAGATTAGTGGCCCCCTCCTGGGCGGTGGATGAAGCATATTATCTTTCGTTTTCCATCTATTTGGTGGTTGACATAATTTTTGAACTAACAATCTAATATGGTGGACAGAGACCATGGAGGCAACAAAGAAGAAAATTCACTGCCTCTCAACATTGAAAGATCAATCCAACTTCACAATTTAAGAATATATTGTCACTTATTAATATGAAAAGATGTCTTGTAGACGTCATTTTCTATAAACCCACTTTCATGTTGTTGATATATTGAGCAGGACCTTGTTCCTTGCTAGGGGGATATTATGCCCTCCAAACTTCAAAAATAATACATATTTTTAATATTTCTTAAGGTAAATTTTAACAATAATAATATTATATGTATCAAAAATAAAATTTAAAATTAAATTTTAAATATAAATTAAAAATTATCAATTGAAATATAGCATGATTGAATAAATTTATAAAATTTAATTTAAAATTTTTAAGATAAAACTTTAAATGTCAATTTCTTTTTCAATATATATCGAACGACATCAATTTTTTTGGTTTTATATAAAATTAACATATAAAATACATGTGGCATCTTTGTTTTAATAATATAATAAATGAAAATTTTTTGAGCTTGCGGATGTTTTTAGACTTGTATTGGGTCAAAGTACTCTAACTATTTCAAGCTGATACGGCAAACCTCTTTAAACTCATATCTTTTTGAAGTTCAAATTATTTTTAAGTTTGGTAAGTTGGTTGTTCCGTTAATCTTATTTCGGTCATCTTAGGTTGTAATGGTAAGAGAACATCGGCAAAAGTCATTCTTAAATTTCTTTTTCTATTCGTTTTTTATATTAAAATTGATGCATTTTTGAAGTTAAAGAGAGCCCCGTCCATCAATATAAAAGAGTAATTATAATTTTTTTATATTAAAAAGGAGCTATAACTTTTGGACCAGGATAACATTACAGAAAGTTCAAACTTTTAAAAAATTAAATATTTTTGCCATTAAATTATATTTAATATATTATGATTTGTATTTTTAATTTTAATTTATTTACTTTAATATTTCAAACAAAATAATTTAACTGTAAGATATTCAATTTTTTACAAGGTGGAACTTCCATAATATTACCTTTTTAGTGATGTGATAAGAATTTTTATTTAAGAACAAAAGTAAAAGAATAAGTAAATAAGAGTAATTTATTCATATAGTATTAAAATATGTTTATCATTTATCTTTATTTAATTAATGGTACAAAGAATCCTCCTTCATTAATTTTTTATATGATATCCTAATAGAATTTATACCGGTAAATTTTTTTTCTTAAAACTTCTTTCTCCTCAGTTCTTCGATCGTCGTGCATTTCATGTTATCACTTTACTAAATATGCATTTTATTTTCTTAATATGCAAAATCCATTAAAATTTTATTAGCTTGATTTAGAAGACAAATTATTAAGAAACACCTTATGGATATAGATTTCCTCACTATGACTCTCATTATTTATTTTGTATTATGATGATAATTCTTATTTTTCGTAGAAAGTTCTCTCTAAATTATGATTCTTGCTTTTAGAATGTACTGAAATCCCATAATAACTTTCAAAGTTACAATTAAGAGACTTTTTCAAAGGAATTGAAATTGGAACTAAATTTTTCTGAAATCTTTCCAGCCAATGAAATTAGGACTAAGTTAATCAATTTTTTTGAAGAATCAAATCAAGGATCCTCCTATTAGAAACATGACCAATTTAATTGTATCATTAATTTCATTAATTAAAAAATAATATAAAAATTGATTGTATATTTTCATTGTAAAGTCTTTAAATTGTTGTCTAACTTTTAAGATGATGAGAATTTCAACTTGTTATGAAATAATGGTTATGAAATTGGAAACAAATGAAGGATTGTTAGAAGAAAAAAATTATTGACCAATAAGAGAAGATGCACTTTAAACCAAGCAAAACAATCAATCCAATAAGAAATTATATATCCAATAAGAAATTATAAAGTTTCGATCATTGCATTTGCTTTCTCAAGTAAATAATATGGTATTAGGAATCATTTCAACATTTTATAAATTAATATTTTTATTGGAAATTAAATCGACACAATAATATTAAAATCCTTTTATAATTGATATTTGAAGAATAAAATTGTTAAAGACTTCTCTAAAATTATGTTATAATTTTCTTTGACTTTGAAGGAAGATTCTTATACATAAGGATTATGTATTAAATTCCATTAAGATATTAAATGAAAAGTTAATGGAAAAGTATCATTTGCAGCATCAATTGAGTAGAAGCAAACTATAAAGATATTTTAATAATATAGAGAATGAATTGCACATAGAAAAAACTTTTGCTGAGCGAGTAAAAGGGCAATTAACAGTTTTTCCCATAATAAAAAAGTTTTTAGCTTTTAAATGATGTGGTAGGGCATGAATGAACGAACAGGTAAACATGCCTACAATCCTTGTTTTGACATCAAATATAAGTTGCATTATTAAGAACCGCTGTTTTCTTCAATCCTATCCATGAAAAAAATAAGGAAAAAGCAAACGTAAAATTTCAGATATTATTAATATAAAAAACTTCAATAAATGATTTTTTTAAATTTGGAATCCTCTTGTAATGTCGTGCAAAATAATTCTGTGAAATAGGCAGTTAATTGCATTTGTTGACATTAATGTTTTAATGGCTAAATTTTCTTAGAATGAACACAGTTGGTAGCTATATAGAATTTAGAGACCGAGACCCATTGGATCAACAAAAACAATATAAATTGGGTCAAATGTCTGCGATTGGCCATTTGATTGCGTATCAATTTTCCAAACCCGGTGAGACTAAATTGTAGTTTTAAGAGACTGATCTTTTACGATGGCAGCAGATAATTTGGAATTGAGGTTTTACTTCTTTCTTTGAATACTATTTTTTTTAAAGAATCGTTTATGTGTATATATATATATATATATATATATATTGAAAAAGGAATAATATATTATTTATATATATAATTTTAAAATAATATTCAAAATTATAAATAATGAATAAAAGTAACTATGTTCATATGAATCTCCATGTTCAACAACTTTGATTAGATCCTAATCGGAAGATTAGCATATTCTTAATTATTTTCATTTCATATGTTAGGAATTAAAAAAATGATAACAAAGTTATGAATTGCTTATAAGCAGCATTCTATGACTTATCGTATGTGAGACACAATTAGACTCATATGAATATTCATATTCAACTGCTTTGATTGGATCCAAATTAGAAGAAAAATGCTATAAGTGACGAAAAATAAAATTCAAAATTGAGTTTGAAATTTTTTATATTTATTAAATAAAATTTTATAAATTTATATTATAATTATTAATAATTTTTAATTTATATTTAAAAACTTAATTTTAAAATTATTTTTATTATATATAGCATTCTTGGGATTGGAATGTTCAGAGATTCTTTTCTATTTTCATATTATATGCTGATAATAAGATCCCCGCCGTGTCCGTATGATCTTTCTTGCAGATATTTTCTTCGTTTAAGCACAACTCCAAGAACATGTGTTTTTCTTTAAAAAAAAAAAAAGAGCCATCTCCTACTTTCCTTGTCTTAAGTGTTTCTTATGAATTTAATTATTAATATCAATAATTAATTATATTTTAACATCAAAGAATACTGGTCGCCTTTGATCTGAAGATTTTAAGATCTCCGTAATAAAATAAAATAAAAATTATTTTTTAAATTGAGTGCTTAGTTCTTGTATAATAAAATCTGTTATTGTTATTGTTTTTAACTAACTCTTCGTTCGAAAATGTTTTCTTCTTTTAAGGTTTTGGTTTGGATCATGTTATCTACAGAAATGAAAAATCGCTTTTTTTCTCCACTTTGACAAGGCATCCACTAAAATTTTTACCTCTATTACTCTCTTTTACCATCACCATAATTATTGTTATTATTGCATTTGCTATCGAGACTGTTGCTGCCCATGCGATGTCCGCTGTCACATCCGCCACTTCTACTAAAATCAAAATATTTACAATTTTTAAAATTTTATTATGATTTCATCCTGATTAATCAACTGTGAATCACTAATACAAATTTTTTCATTCCCCTTTCGTTGAACCAAACACTATACGGTGATCAAAAGAATTTCATTCAGTATTGATTTGATATAAAAAAATAAAAACATTATTGTAGAAGAATGTCTTCTACTTGTATTTATAATTACATATAAATTAAAAATTATATAAAAATATTTTATTTGTTTATACATGTGTGAGAAAAACAATCCGTTTCTTAGCAGCATGAGTTGATTTTTCCCACCATAGTATTTTTTCCATACATCATAACGCGGAAAAAAAAATGGGCAATCACATCTTCACTCCCCATTGGAGCCGTGCGAGTGTAATTATGAATGTTAGTATTTTATTCTGACGAGTTCAATCACTATTGAGATTTGCAGGTTGAAATGAGACATCATCTGAGATTCAGAATTATCAGATACGTGGATTCAGAATTCACTCAATAGCTATGCATTGAATCTGTTTATCTGGGTAATGATTACCGTATATTATTAATATGACATATTATTAGATATACTTATATCTTAAAATTATTTTTAAAAAAAATTAAATTTAACATATAATATATTAACAGTTAAATTTAGTAATATATTAATATATTATTGCATCATAAATACATCACAATCATCTATATTTATATAACATACTAATTATAATATTCCTTACCCACCCACCAACATATAACATGATTATAACAACTATTTGGATTCTCTTTAATTTTTTTTATCAATTTTTTTATTAATTTCAAAGAAATAAAAATATAATTTATATTTTAAAATCCATTTTTTATTAGGATTCACAATTTCAAGATAAATTTTTTTTGTATATATATATATATATATTTCCAAAATTCTCCTCATTTATTTCCTAAGAAATTTGAGAGATCCAAATTTTATAGCAAGCCATGGCCACGTTTTCTTCCTCCCTTCTTAATCTTCTGCTCATTCTGGTACAATATATAGTAGATAAACTAAAACCAACAAAACAATGCATTTCATTTCAAAGAGGATTCTCCTCCAAACAATGTAATAACATTATAACAATATTGATTGAGTTTGGTGGGAAGGGTGACCAATTCATACACCTGTGGCCTTCTCTCCACCCAAATAAATCTTCTAACAGCCGAAAAGGTATCAATTCTACTTTTGATAAATAAAGAATTTCTCACTTTACCCATTCACCCATCTATATCAGAGACACCAAAAAATCTAAATGCAGGTCAAGCTTCACTCTCTCGTAAATGTGTATTACAACATGCTTCTTCACTCCAAACCAAACCACACTTGCTTCCTGACACCCAACTTCAATTCACTTGTTTCCAAAAGAAAATTACATTTTAATGTATTCTATTATACTTGCTACTCCATTTCTTCACTTTTTGCTTTCATTTTACCTTGTCCATGAAGCCACCTAGCAATCTGAAACTACCCATTCATTCTCAGCAGCAATCCTTCCGGAATCACGGTCACCCATCTTTCGGAATGAGGATAATCCCTCGACGCTGTTGCTGCTGCCCTCATTCAAGTTTTGTGATTTTCTCAACTTGCTTTGTTCTGGGGAATTGATATCATCAGCATCTCTATCAGTGTCATCAGGTCTTTCTATCTTCACAACCACCAGTCTTGCAATGGTGCTTCGGCAAAAGGGACAAACTGGTGGGGTAAGACATGCAGTGGCAGGATTGGGCTTGTTGTGGCAACAGAGGGTTAGAGTACATTGTGCACACATCTGGTGGCTGCAATCCTGCATTTCAATTGTGCATACCTGCTCAAAGCAGATGCAGCACAATTCTGTATCGCTGGCCTGCATTGTATTGGGCACCACCATGAACAACATGTAAGAACTTCAGACAATGAAGATCTCAGTCCTGAACCGATCGTCATGAACTTGTTTAAATTTTTTTTTCATTAATTTGTGTTAATATAAATGACATGTGGAAGAAAAATAAGTAGAAGTGGATGCAAACTTCGTCTCCATGAGAAATTCCTAATTGACTAGACAAAGTTTTAACAGGTAAAATGGTTGATCTCTTGATGCATTCAAAGTTATTCAATTTCGTTGACTTCCTGCCATAAATTAACTGGATCCCCTGGAACAATATTTTCATCATCCTGATTGAATTATATGGAATCTCTTAGAAACTTCAAAAGTATATAAATGGGGGGAGGGGATCAATACCTCAGACATACTATCGTCCGTCTCAATGTCAGAATTTGACGAGGATGGAAAAGAGTAAGTTCTTCCTTTTAATATGTTTTTCTCCCTTTCCATGTTTGCGTTCATCAAGGCCCGCTCCAACAGGGCTTTTGCATCTGAATTAAGCTCACTGATGAACTTCAAAGGGGATGGCCAGACAAGTGGCTCCGCAGAGGTAGGATTTAGTAATCCTGCACATGCTTCATGTCCATGTTTAAGAGCAACAACATATGGTATCCGCCTGCATAAACATATTAGGACAGTTCCAGTGATTGTGAGGGTTAGAGATGGAATGGATGACTAGCAAAATGTCAAGAATCTGCTCTTGTTCTAATTATAAAATTGTTAAATAAACTGACTGGCTGCTTCTCAAAGAGATTCACATTTGATATTGCCATAAATATGACAAGGGGGAGAAAAAAACCCAATTGAGTAACTATATATAAGGTTCGCTTATGCCAATTAGTTTGAAAACAAATGAGATGCCCTGCTGATAAATGATGTATTTAGAAGTTTACTATACCCGGATGCATCGCGCTGAAGACGATCTGCACCCCATGCCAATAATGCCCGGATGCAATCCAGAGATCCCCCTCTGGCTGCTAGATGAAGAGGAGTGCTCCCAGGAAAGCTGTACATTGCAAATTTGCAACTGATTTACTTACAGAACAAAAAAATACACAGAAAGAAAATGATCTGGAGTTCCTTTAAGATTATATACTCATATCCGCCAGTTGAGGCAGAGACAAGAGCTCCATTGTTTAATAGATTATGCACGCATTCAGCCTGTCTTTTACGGGCTGCCAGGTGCAACGGCGTTGCTCCTTTGCCATCTCTAATATTCACAAACCGGGCAAATCCCCTGTAATTAATTCCAAATAAAACCAATAATAAGGAACCAGCAAGCTGATTCAATTCAAGGATCCTTGACACTGAAAACAGAGCATGAACCAACCAGGAAACAGCCACTGGACTAGATTGAGCAGCAGAAAGAATGGATTTAAGGCAATCGGAATGGCCATAGTAGGCAGCATAGTGCAAGCAGGTTCGTCCGTGGCGCGTATCAAACATCAGTGCCTGGGAGAAATTTCAAGATTACATGCATGAAATTCCCAATTCATGTTTGAAGAATCAGATGACTGAAAAGAAGTATCAACCACAGAAATTGGATTTACATTAGCTGCAGCTTCAAGGAGTTTTTCCACACACGCGGTCTTACCACGCATTGCAGCCAGCATCAGCGGAGTCTGAAGCATTTGCAATTAAGAATCAGAGAGGTAGCAATTTGAAGTGCTAAAAAGAAATAATAGCTACAAGTTAGTTACCTGCTTCTGACGATTCAAAACATCTGGGTTAACAGATCCGTCTAGAAGCATAGATAGAATCTACAACGCCAGGAAAAGCCACAGAATTCATCAATGAATGTCCAGAACATCTTAAGTCTAAGCAAACACATATATTGTCAGCCTAAACTGAAAATCCAATAGAGACGCAGAAATAAAATTCCAAGTGGACAAGTAGATTTGGAATGAAAATAAAAAGTGAAATAAGAGAAATTTAGGGACCTGGATCTGGCCATTGGCAGCGGCAATATGAAGGGGAGAGTGGCGATCATAGACAGTAGTTTGGTGCACGAGAGATGGATCCGTCTCCAACAGAGTGGTGAAAGTTTGAAGGTCGCCTTGCTGCACAGCACTGAAGAGGCCATGTTGTTCATGGCTGCCTCTGCAACTCAGACCCTGACCCATCCTTTCTTCTTCAACAAGCAGGTGAAGAGAAGAGGAGCTTCCCCTCTGTGCTGCGCCACCTTCTCTTCGGCTTCCCGACAGAAGAGAAGGCGGCCCCGATTCCTGAACGTTATAAATAAGGTTGGCACATTTAAGTGGTGACTTGGTTGTGAGGTAATGTTGGTTATAGGAGTTTGAAGCTGCCCCGACCTGAGAGATGGCTGCTGACCGTGTCAGTGATGAGCAGTGACAGTGACCGACTTCGGGCAGCCCCGCGTATAGCTAAGCTATGCTCCTCTGTTCCCCAACCTAGTTTTTATTTTTTACAGTCACCCATATACATGCGCTCTTCCAACGATCCAATGGCTCAGGTTGCAACAGATCAAGCCATCTCTTCCATTTAGAAGCGCTTCCTTTTTTGGAAAGCGTTTTTCTGATTTATCTGCCTCAACAGGCAACAGGAGAATTGATGGATTCTAATAAGAACAGAAAATAAGGATGTCCTCGAAGAAAGTGATTTTTCTTTTGCTTAATTTTTTTTTCCCTAAATGATCATGTACTATATTCTCACTTCCCCTCTTTGAA
>CM035235.1:881150-1071868 GCA_020226215.1 Sindora glabra
AAAATTTATTTTTAATTAACATTTTATATATGAAATTTTAAATGCTTAATTTTTTATCAATAATTATAATATTTTATTATAATTTTTAAAATACATTTTCAATTTTAGAAGGGCTTTATTCTTTCAAATTAGACATTATCCATACGCATGTTGCTTGCTCTTTTCATTTTATTTTAAAATCGCAGATATTTTTTACTCTGTCATCATTTCATTATTTTTTTAAAGGAACACAAACAAATTTATTTTACCTTGGTACTTAAAAATTTGCATATAATAACATTTAATGTTATAGTAGAATTTTTTTTAAAATATTATACATGAAGAAAAAAATTAAGTAACATAGGACCAAAATAAAGCGTTTTATGTATTTGATATCCCACTAATATCTCGTTACTCTATTTGGAATAAAAAAAATTAAAAAATAAAAAGAATGAGAAGGGTGTTGAGGAACGAGGGAAATAGTGTGGTCAAGGGAGCAAACTTTCTCGGACCTCCATTGAATTGAGTGGAGGACCCCGCGGATCATATTTACTTTGTAGGTAAAGCATAACGTAAATGGTTATTGATGAATTTAATTAGCTTTCCTCCGCTGCAGGTAAAGTATGGCGTCAAGGGTAACGTCACGGGAATTTTAAGAGTATTTTATTATTACATTCTTTAAAAAAATTAAAATAAATAAATTAAGATTATAAATATAAATATTAATATATTAAATATAATTTAATAATAAAAATACTTAAATTTTTAAAAAATAGAAGTTCTGATATAAACAATGTTTTAAGTCAAACACCTCGATATATAGTAGCATTCGGTGTTATTTTATATTTTTGTTTAAAATTAAAATTTTTTAAAAATTAATTTCATCTCATTTTAATATGAATATTTTTAATTTATTTATAAATTATTTTTTTTATAAATAATATAAAAAAAGGTAAATTTTAATTCATTTATAAGTAAATTCTTTTGCTTATAACATATCAAAAAATACATAAAAATAATTAAAAATAAATTTTGTTTATAATAAATACAATATTAAAAAAGGATAAATACATAATATATTTCTAAAAATAAAATTAGATATAAATAGAAGTCAGAAAAATGTTTTTGTAAGTCATATAAACTTTTTATTTCAACTAAATATATGTTTCTATAAAGTATTTTTAAATTGTAATATAAGAAAATATTTATATTTAGCAAGAAAAGAGAAATGTAAAAAAATATAAATTATTTACAATTTTTAATTATAGAAGAATCATAATTTTACACTTTGCATTTATATTTTTATTTTTTTTATAAAATTTATTATTATTACATAGGTGAATTTTTTTTTTATTATAATTATATGTGTTTTAAAATTTTAAGGAGTCAAAATGTATAATAATACATGCATATAAGAAAAAATACTAAACTTTAGAGGTCAAGGTTATCCTTAGTCCCTCATTTCACTATGGTCTTTAGTTATATTAATTATTATATTTATTAATAATCAAACATAATTATAGAATCATGTATTTATCAAATATGATGAGTAATTCAAATGTTAATATACAACTTGAAATGATTTAATTTAAGTGTAAAATATCTTTTGCTACTAAATAATTTTAACATATTAGAGTTTTGAATCAAGTAATCTATTTGGTATCTCTTAAAGGTTTTGTATTTCATTGCAAATAGGTTCAATCTCAAGTTTTTGCATGTATGTATTTAGGGAATAATTACTCTAATTATCACAAAAAAATAACAATTTTATTATTATCTTCATATTGTCATCATGTATAGGGTTAAAATACTTATAAAAAATATAATAGTATAATTCAATAATTACTATTAAGGATAACATATAAATAAAATTCTTAATATTATCCATTATTTTTTAAAATTAACGAATTTAAATTAATATTTAAGAAGGTAATAATTCTTAAATCTCATTTGCAAATAATTATGTTTGATTTGTTTTTTATTATAATGATTAGCTTTATAAGTTAAAAATATTTTTTTAATTAAAAATATATTGACAGAAGCGGATATATTTTTTTAAAAGAAAAATTAATCATATTTAATCTTTAAATAAGTATTCTTTTAGAAGATATTAATTTATTAATTAAAGAATTGACAAAATTTTTAAATAGAAAAATAATTTTATTTAATTTCACAAAAAATTAAAATATACATCATCTTAAGTTATCACAACTCTATTTTATTTAAAACTTATTGATAGTTATCAACATTTTAAATATAAAGGATATTTACAATAAATAGGAATCAGTTCACATTTATACACATAATATAATCTAAAAATACTATTTTAAAAGAATTTGGACAATTACATAAAAATATGTTACATAAACAATATAGATTAACCTATTGAACTCCTTTTTTTATAATTTTAATCACTCTAATATATAATAATATTATTTATTACACAATTATATTATATATCATATATATATACACACACATGGTGTATGATTAATTTTTAAATTATAATAATTATAACTATTATTTCTTAAATATATTTATATAAATGTAAATTAGTGTAAGAAAAATATATAAAATATATTAACATAAGGTCTTCCTTCTCGTTAAAAAAGTGACCCGTAATAGAATGGAAATGAATAGAATGAAAAAGTCTTTTTGATTAGCCGTTAGCCGTTATATAATGGGAATACTCATTTTTTAGGAAATGATTATTTTTAGTAGAAGTGATAGAATGGTAATTTCATGATTATTTTTAGTAAAAGTGATAGAATGATAATTTTATTGTATGTGAAATTTTTTTTTACATTTTTACCTCTTATATCTATTATATATTTTTATATCACTCTTTATTAATAAATAATAAATTATCATCTATTTTTAATATTATATAATTAAAATATTTTAGTATTTATATTTTAAAAGTTAAAATTAAAATAAAATATTTTTTATACTAAAATCATTTAATATGGAAATTTTGGTAAAGTAAATTTTTGTATTGTCATTATAGAAAATTACGTGTTAATTAAAACATTGATAATTATGATTTTTATGTTCAATTATAAAAAAGTTATGAATTAATAAAAATAACAATACCATTTTTCATACAAATATATAACAGTTTTTTATTTTTTATTTTTAAAAATATTATTATTGACATATTTTTATTATATTTTTATAATATTTATTATACCAAATATTATTATAAAATGATTATTTTATTTTTTTATTTTATTCTATTTTATCATACTAAATGCAGCATTAACCGGCTCCATAAAGTTGGCCTTGCAACAATAACGTGGTTGACTAATGACAAGATTTTTTATTATGTAAATATATTTTTCAAAATTATAATAATCATAAATATTATTTCTTAGATATATTTATATAAATGTAAATTAGTGTAAGAAAAACATATAAATTATATGAACATAAGGTCTTCCTTGCGGTTAAAAAAGTGACCCATGTATGATAAAATGGAAATGAGTGGGATGAAAAAAAGTCTATTTGTTTGTTATTATGTAATAGAAATGCTCATTTTTTAGGAAATGATAATCTAGAGGAAAAATAATGGAATGGTTATTTTATCATTTGTGAAATGTATTTTTTATATTCTTATCTTTTATATCTTTCATATATTTCAACATCACTATTTATCAATAAATAATAAAATCGTATCTATATTTATATTATATTATTAAAATATCTAGTAATTATATTTTTATAATAAAAATAAAATAAAATATTTTTAATTTTTATACTAAAATTGTTTAATATGAAAAATTGGTGAACTAAATTTTTATATTTTTACTATAAAATTGTTTCTTAATTACAATATTGATAATTACAATTTTTTATATTCAATTATGAAAAAAAATTATGAATAAATAAAAATAATAATATCATTTTTCATATAATTATGATTTAATTTTTTTACTTTTTTATTTTTAAAAGCATTATTATTGATGTATTTTTTATTATATTTTTATAATATTTATTATATTAAATATGACTATGAAATAATTATTCTATTCGTTTTCATTCTATTTTATCTCATTTCATCATATCAAATATAATATTAATTGTGGTTGTAAAATTCACCCTGTAACAATAATGTGCATATATACAGAACCGATTATGTTGACCAATGGCAAGATTTTTTATTACATAAGCCTCTTTTAATAATGTTTGAAACTTACAAAATAACGACCTTTGAGAAATGTTCGTATCCTACTACCTTATTATAATTATTAAAAAATTGACAATAATAATTATGTCAAACTTTTATTAATAATAAAATGAAGTTAAGACAAATTATAAATATACTTACTTGTAATTTAAAAAAAAAAGTATCATGTTCGTACAGCTTATTGGAGAAGGATTTTTATAATAACTTTTGCTCTCAATATGAATTAGTTGTACTCTTATCTTCTAATCAAATTTTTTTTGGAATAAATATCATTGATACAATTAAATTATTGCACCATCTATACAATTTGAATGTAACCAATATAGACAAAATCAAGAAAAAAAAATAATATTAGAAGTTGAGACTATATATTTGTTAAAAGACAAACAACCATATAAAGGGACAAAAACTAAAAACAATGAATGAAGAAAGTTTGAGTTGCATTTTAAAATTACATCAAGCATTAATTTTTCAGAACACCATTTTATTCGATTCAAAAGCATTCTATATTTGGTAAAAACTACAATTAAATCTATTTCAATATTGTCAATAATATAAATTATTATATAAGAAACTAATAATTAAAATTTAATTCTTTAATGATTATGTTTGACTCGTGAGAGATTATGTGATTGAAATATATATATATATATATATATATATATATATATATATATATATATATATATATATATTATATTTTAAAATTGATAGCATCATAATAAATATAATATTTGAAAAAGATAAAAATTCTATATAATATATGTTGCAAGTCAAATAAAATGAATTTTAAAAAATTCTTTATTAAATTTGATAAATTTTATTATAGTACAAATGTAATTAAAATATAAATTATAAATAAAATAAAATTTTTATTTAAACCTAAATACTATTTTTAAAAAAGTTATTTAAAAAAAATCTTATTTTTATCCATCCTAAATATGTCATCAATGATTGCGGTAGAGAAATTCTCTCTCCCTATAAAAATTGATGACATAATTCACGCTCGGATTCCATTTTCGTCTCAACACCCTTCTTCTTCTTCACATTTTTCCTTGGACAAGACTTGTAATCATAACAATGAAACAGAGTAGAAGTTCCCATTACATAAGCATATGGGATAAACACAAAAATACTTGTTTAATGAAAACTATTTAAAATTAAAGTTGGACCAATCTATAGTTTTTCTAAATTGATGATGTAAGACAAAGAAAAACATAATTGTAGCACGTGCTTTTTGCAACCAAATACAAAATTGCAGTCATGTTCAACTCAAATAATAAATGTAGGCCAATAAAAAATCAAAATATGAGATATAGGCTAACTTAATTTATTTTAGAAAAATTATGGATAGGCCATACATTTGATGAGGTTGAGCAGAAGCCATCGGATGGAAGCTTGCCGCCGCGGAGAATTGGTAGGTTAGTGACTCTAACGATGTGAGAATTGCTGGCGAGGTGCACGACGACAATCGCGCGCAGCGAGCGAATAAAATAAAATTGTGGAATACGATGTTTCCTTTCGTATCGAAATCGCGAGAATGGCTGAAGTGAGGTGAAAAAACATTACGTATAGAATTGAAACACCTATAAATAAACAAAAATAGGGGAGTTAGAATTCTGTTTTTACCTTCAAATACTTCGGTGAGTGAGAAATTTTAAGAAGTAAGAATTAAAACAATATAAAAAGGGGAACTAAAAAAATTATTTGTCATAAAGATCGGTATTTATAGTGTTTAGTGCACTTGGAGTAAAGTAATTATAATACAAAAATATCAAAAATAATTTGATTTTTGAATATTTACAAATGGTTTAGCAAATAACTCATATGAATAATTGTTTTTCAATTGTAATAACCGTTTATGATGTTATTCAATTAGTATTGTCCGGTGTACAATTTTCCTCTAGTTTTACATATAATAAATAAAGTTTGATTGCAAGCTTTGTGGATGAATCAAATGTGCCTTTTTAGGCCATCTCACATTGATCGGCGCAAGCTCAATGTAATAATTGATTTAGGCCCATTTTAGGTATTTATCGGAATAAGACTTATAATAAATGAGTTTTTTTAAATGCAGATTTAAAATAATTTGATTCATTGGATCCATAGTCTGTTCAGTCCAAGCAAAGTGATCTGTGAACGGGTTTGCTTTTTTTTTTTTTTTATTTTCAAAGTAAATTAATATATTATATAAATTTTTACTCATTTAATTAATATTCACTCCTACACTTAATTTTTTATCTTTTAAATCAATAATTTTTTATCTCTTAAATCAATTCAATCTAAATAAATTATTTTTAATTTAATAATTTTATTTTTAAAATAATGATTTTAAAATTAACTAATTCTTATTATAATTTATTTACTTTTAAATTGTTAGTATGAATTAAAAATACATTAAATATATAATTTTTAAATTTACTATTTTTATTTTAAGTTTAAAAATATTTTAAAGGTTTAAATTATTTATAAAAAGAAACAATTCATGGTCTAGTCCACAGCAGTCCGCAAACTTTAAAATTTCGATTTCCGTTTAAGGAATATGTGATTTATACGAACCGAACCCAAACTTGTTCTATAGTCAATTCGTGTGGACTATTCTGCAGATGGGTTGAACGGATCCATCTAACATTTATCGACAGTAGTCCTTCCTTTCAAAAATTTTGATGTCTTTCATTTCTTATATATAATAATTTTAAATTAACTCTTAAAATTTAAAATTGATATATATTTTATAAAAATTTTGATACCCTTTCCTATAAAAAATTTCTAGTTCTCCTACTGCCTTAGCACACAAATTTTGAGAAGCCACTAAGACTCATGAACTAATGGGAGGGAAATATAAGGAAATTGAGAAGGAGATGAATGTAAATACCACTATTATCAATTTGCATGGTAATTCATAGTCAAGGTAAAGGGAGTTATTTGCTCACTATTATTAAATTACTTTTAGTTGGAAAGAAAGGTTGTTTGCACATATTCTATTATGACGATATAAGGTTTGATTTTGCATAATAAGTAAGTTAATTTATAATTTATTGACTTAATTAATAAGTTATAAATAAATTTCTACATTTATATATTAATTTATTAAAAAAATAAATTTTAATTTAATAAATTTTAATCAATAAGTTACATTGAGTAACTTATAAATATTACCTCTTTAATTTTTTTTCAAAATTTATTCTTATTTTTTATTAATTTAAAATTCATATCTTTCATTAATATGAATTATTTTAATTTATATATTTATTTTTATTAATATATTTTTTAATAATATTTTATAATTTTAACTAATTTAATAACTAATTTTACGAAATACTTTTTATACAATCAACTAACTAATATATTATCAGTTATTAACTAACCTATTAATAATTAACTAATTTATTAGTAATTAGTTAATTTATCAGTTATTTCTATAAAACAGTGTCTAAGTCGCATTTTATTCATTAAATTTTATTAAATAACATAAAGTAAACATTCGTATAAGAATTACAATTTTTCTAATTTTCATGTTAAACGATCTTCAAATAAATAACGAAACATGATCTATTTCCCAAACGTTTTGGTTGCGAAGCGTAACGTTAAATACATTAATTTAGAAGTAATTTTAAAATGATTAAGCTCTCAATATAAGCCTTCAACGCCATTTGTTGAGTGCTTTCTTCTAGACAAGGAAAGGTATTACTTGAAGAATCAACCCTTCTCTCTAACTCTAATATCTTAAGATGGAAAACTTGGACAAGTTATCCAAACCTCGTTCATTCTGCAAGCTTTAATTACTAGTGGATAAAACTGAAATTCCCAAAATAGGAATTAGGAATCAAAATTTTATCTTGAAGAATTTTGCTACGATTAGAGCTTGCTTAGTGTAATAATAGAATTATAATTGATTGTTAATATATTTGAATGTATATTGTAATTTTATATTTGATACAACTTTTGATAATAATTGACTTTTTTTAGAAAGAATTGATTTGAACTACTTTAATGCGAGAAAAATTATAATTAAATAATAAATTTTTTTATAATTTATATTTTAATTATAATTTTTCTCTTACTAAAAAATTTTATATCAATTATCCTTTAAGGAAAATAATCATTATTATAAATTATTCCATCAATGAGAAAAAATTATAATTATTATACATTATAATAAATAAATAATTATTTATTATAAATAATAATCAATTATTTATTCTAAAAAATTGCTCAAGGCAAAAGTTTTATGAAAAAATTTGAAAGTATGTACAACTTTTACCTGCAATAAATATATAAAAAGTTATGATTTCATCATTCAAAGGTTGGAATTTTTTTTATAATTTCTAATTAAAAAATTTACAAAATGCAACTTCTTTTTTTCCTAACCGAACTAAATTTTGAATCGCTTCCTCAAAACCTTTAACTGCATACTTTGAAGTGGTTTTTCAAGCTTTCAATGCCCTGAAAATCTGTTTACCAGAATTCCAGAATTGGATACTGCTTACATAGAAAAGATATCTTGCCTTTTTGTGCTCCATGATCCCATTATCACGTTTATATGCTACCGCTGACTGGCCACAACTTTTTATCCCCACAGCATTCTGCAATTATGGAATAAGACTTTCAATAATTTTGGAATGAGTTCCCCATCACCCATATTTATGGGTATCAATCATAATCACTTTATACTTTAGACTGCCAGAAAGCTAAGACACAGTTCGATGCGGTAAGAATCCCATTTCATACTCACTCATCATCGTAAGTATACGTGATTCTCTCTTCTTTTTATTTTTCGATGAATATAAAAACTTTATGAATTTTATCATGCCCTAAAAGATGCAGTATTTCGAGAATTTTAAAATTTGGAAAGACGTGATAAATTCTAAAATCACTAAATTGAAGTTATTCAATTATAAATATCTATTTTTTAATGAATATAATTAAAATAATTTCAATTTAGTATTTTCCTTCATACCAAAGTAGTAAGAAATAGGAGGTGAATGGTGGAAAGCACCGTAGGCACAGGTCAAAATATTTGCAAGCAAGCCAAGAACAAAGAGGTTTAAGTGCTGTTTTAACCTTTCAAAATTTAAGTCAATAAGAAGAGTAATAGATTAAAAAGAAAGTAAGTGAAGAAGTGAAATTCTAAAGTGTATCTAGTATGGTGACCGATATGTATAGCAAATGAGTTATCCGGAATATGGAGGTCGTATTGCAATACTATTTGAGGTAACTTAATCTTTTTAGATAATACAAGTGGTCCACTTGGATTACTACTTACTAGCTATAGTAACTATCTAAATGTACTTGACTTTGTTTGAGTTGGATTATACAATGCGACATGCCGTTCAATAAGACATATTTCAATGAGGACTGTGTTGGATTTATTTAGATCAGTTGACATGGGCTGATCGGTTGACAGAGGCTGATTATCTTGAGCCCAGTAATCAAGTTAATTTGGTTCAATAAGGAGTATGCATCACAATCTAGCAACTTTTTAGAATGCAACGTCACTCTATATTTCAAAAACACTACGCTAACGTAAAATTCACCATATTAAAAAGATTCTAAACTCTTCTGTGTATATAGCCCAATGTATCAAAATATGCTTAACAAAGCGTTCCTCCTTTACGGTATTAATTAATATTGTAATTCTACATTTTTTTTTTCACGTGACATTGGTATATCATTTGGAAAATTGCCGTTGTATCCCTATATTTTTTTCACTCATATTTTCAAGTTTCTCTTCATTAGTTTCACTTGTTCGAGACTTTGGTATTTCTATGAACTATTTTATTTGGTATTTATTCTAAAATTTAATTTCTCTTGTAGATGTAGGCTTGCTGGTTTTGATTTTTGTGATTTAATTACTAATTCAACATAAGCCACAATAGTTGGCTAAAAACACAGTGCAGACCTTAAAAATCTTTATTGCGTTGTCTCAATTTTGTTTTGCATGGAACTTTCAATCAGCCAAAGCTATATGTTTCATGCTTAATCATCAAATGCTTAAGCTGAGTTCCTATTTTAAGATGCTGCGCAGAGGTAATAGGTTTCTTGTGGCTGTTTTATTAGTTTTTTTTATTGAACTTTACTGATGGAAATGAAATTAATTTTAGGTCAGTCGCTTGATAGATTTGATTGTTTCACAGTTTATACGGCCACGAAGAAGGTTTTTCTAAGGGAACTTGTGAGGGGAGCCAACTGCCCATTCTATGCATAAACGAAGTTGAGTTTTCAAGTGGACTGAGTCTTATTTACCCTAAGATGCTTGAGAGCTAGAAATACGCATTAAACCTGATCAAACCAATGAAAATATAACTATGAATTTTTTGCCAATTCATTTTTGTAGCGATACTGAGCTTATATATTATTGATTGTCCTGGAACTATTGCTTGGAGGGGTACTTTTGTACTTAAGGTAGGAAATACGTCCTCCTTTTGTTCATGTTACACCAATTTAAGTATTTGCTATACAGGGGTCTGGTGTGCTTAGTAAATAGCATTTTCTGAGATGATTGCTGCAAATTTTATTCAATTATGTTTAGCAGATTGTGTTTCAATTAGGATTATAGGGAAACATCCACCGGAATATTTGTTACATGAGCCCAACTGATAATTATTAACGTACTGTCTTTTTAGTTTTTGCGTCTGTTTCACATTCACATAAATCATGTCAGAAGTTTAGTAATCTAAACTATCAAATTCAATTTTCTTGTAGGCTGCTTGCTTAATTTGATGACCTTAGTGATATAATTTAATTGATATCAGTATTCATCTTGTCCTCTTATTAGTGCTTTAAGGCCTGTAAAATCTTAAAATTTTCTTGGGATACTTTTAGTCTTACCTCCATGTTCTTGCCTGGGGTCAGTTATAGCTTACTTGTGTAAGTTAAAATGTTGACTGAATGTCGTTTAATTAAGCTGGTGATTGAGATATATACTTGTAAAGTTATCATGGTCAGTGGAGAAGTCTCTTAAAGACGTTTTTGCTTCCTTTGGGAAGTCATTAATATATATATATTATTTTGAGGATTCCAAGTATTCGACAACTACTTTGAATCCTGATTAATTTAGAATAAGGTTGGAATGGACTCTTTTCAAAGAAAAAATCTCTCCCAGCATTTGTCCTTCTCATTTATAAAGTTCAAATTCAAAACTTTATTTAAGAGAATTGACGTTGAAGTCATTGAAAGTTTATACTGCCATTTCTATATTTTTCTGATATAATGATAAGTATCTATATGTTTGATGATATGTCTGAATGATGAAAATCTGTAACAAGCTTTTTTTATTTAAAATTTTTCTCGCTTTCTAATTTCATTTGTATATTTGCTCATGGTCCATAGGAAAAATTCAAGGCATTTGTTTTCAATAGACTTGGGAGAGTAATGGGACTCTATTCTCATCATAATAAACCTCAACGCCTATAGAACCATGCTTGTCTCGTGGAGACAGTGGAAGGTAGCTAGTACCTCAAGTATTGTTATAAGGCTCATCATAATTTAAAAGGGGAAGAACTTAACATAATGGTGAATTGCTAGTAGATTTATAGAACATTTGTATACCTTAATTATGTTGAGCCTTCTCAATTATAACTAGAAATGTTAAACAAACAAATTAGACCAATTTATGAGCTTGTCTATGTAGACCAACACTCTCATGAGTTGGGCCTAATTTGATCCTTGCAAATCAATAGATAAATGGATTAACTTATGGACCTTCTTTTGTCTTTTATACTTTTAAATAATAAAAAATTACAATCATTTCATAACATCACATATCCATTAATAAATAAGTCATAATACATTTTAAATTTATATATAATCTTAAAAAATTAATGTCTACAAAATATAAGTCATTAAATACTTATAAAATAATAATATCATCTATAAATTATTAATAATATAACTTTAGATAACTAAAAATGAAAAAAGGGGTTTGATTTTGTATGGATTGGGTATTTAGGCCTATATAAAAATTAGAAAATATAAAAAAAAAGATACAAAAAAAAAAGATACACAAAGTGGTTTGCCTTGTTTACGAGTTAGCCTACATAGGACAAGCTACCAAAATGGTAGCATCTCTTTCAAAATATGTGCGTTGCGGCTAGCTTGCAAGATTTGACCAATTTCAACAACTCTAGTTATAACTAATAAATAAAATATATTTATCAATTTTATGAAGTTTGTGCACATTAAAAAATAAGTTTTTTAATTTCCAAAATGTTAGAAATTCATTATTACAAAATTGTAATTTTATATTAGTAGATAGACATTGATAGAAGGTAAACCTGATGGCTATATTGATATAGTGGTATTTTTAAAATTATTGAAACTAATAAGATGAAAGTTAGTTAATATAACTGATATCTATTTTAATGTGATAATATTTTTGAAATGATTGAAACTAATTACATGACAGTTAGTAAATATAACTAATATCTATTTTGACACGGTAGCATTTTAAAATTTTAAGATAATAATTTTTTATTTAACCAATATCATAAGATATGAAATTTTAAAGATAACGAGAAAATGATGTCTAAATAGACATCAATTGAATTAATTGATGTCTACTTAAACATAATGACATTTTTGTAATTGTTAGAAAACCTAATATGAAGTTTTTTTTATTTAATTGATGTCATAATATGTAACATTTAAAAGTTGACAAAAAAAATGAGGAAACTTAAGATATTAGTTTTAAAATTAACTAACACTTATTTGAACACTGTGACATTTTTGAAATTATGAGGAAGGTTAAAATGTCAATTTTTTTTTATTAACTGACATCATAATGTTAGCATTTAAATGTTGTTAGGAAAATAAAGAAAATTAAGAAGTCAATTTTAGAATTAACTGTCATCTATGGTATTTTTTAAATTATTAAAAAATAAGACGTCAATGTCTTGTGTAACTAACGATAAAATGTATGATATTTAAAAGTTACTAAAAAAATAAGAAAATTTAAGACCTTAATTTTAGAAATAATCAATATATAAACGTATTGAAGCCTAGTAAGAACTCTTGATACAGTGATGTTTTTTGCATTATAAGTAAAGTATATCTTATTTCTTTTCTCATTATCACTCTCACTTTTCTTCTTATTTATTCTCAAGTTCAATCTCTGTCTCCATTTAGCTCTCTCTATAGAACTCTAAATGTTCCTTTATCTTCCACCACATGTCAATAAGCTACTAATACTCTTTTTAATAACATCAAGCATGAAGCAAATGTCACACTAGCTCAAAATATAAGAAGTATCTTTTCTTACTTCTGTATCTCTCAAATATTCATCTTTTCCATTTCTATGATCTTTTACGTATGTTTTCTTTAAGATATTTTTATTTGTGTTTTCCTTATTAGATATTTGAATGTTAGATACTTATTGCATATTTGATAAAATATTGCTGAACAACAATAAAAGATGAAGAAAATGAAAAAAATACTATGAAAATGGCTATTTTTTTGCAATTCTAAGAAGGGTAAAATACATTGATAGATAGGTTTCAAAAAATTATATGAAATCGACATAAAAATTGTCTTAAACAAACAATCGAGAGCTTAGTTATGACCTTTTAAAATTTTTAACTTAAAATATATATTTTTGTGCAAGGTGCTGAATTTATTCAATTTTTACTATAACTATTTTAGTGAGAAAGCCAAAAATTAATTTTTTTAAAAAATATTTGACAAATATTTCGTATTGATTACTTATTAGAAACTGATGCTTTTAACCTTACACTAGTTAATAGGTAATTTGTTCTATAAGAAATGATAATGATTTTTATGTTATAGGAACTGACATTATAAAATATTTATTATGATATTTAATAAAATATCAATCATATTCCCAAGTAAAATCCTCTAAATATTTGATGTTAATTAGATTTTTTGTAATAATGATTGTAAAAGCTGATAATTTTCTTTTATTTATTAGTTATGACTACAGACACATAGCATAATTGGATATTGTAAGAATTTCTTGATCTTTAGATGAAAATTTTATTATTTTCATGATCATTTCTTTTTTGTTTATGTTCTAGTGGTTGAATATACTTACTGCATTGATAGCAAATGAAGTATCAAGTTTATTTTCATTTGTGTTAATTATTTTTAAGTTATATGGAATCAATGAAATAAGTAGTAAATATCTATATATTAAAGGATTTTTTTGGAAAACACCAAGGCTATTGGAACAAGTGGAATCAATGAACAAATAAGACTAATTTAAATCAAGTGTTTTTATATTTTTTTACTTTTTATTAGCCTAAAAAATATCACATGCCTTGAAATCAGTATTCTGCAGTGTTGTGGTTAGTTATATGGACTATGAAATTGGTATTCTATGACAATGATTGAATCACTGAATAAAAATGTTAGTTAGGTATCAAAAGATGTCATTTCAAGCAATAATAATTATCTATTTTTTGAATACTCCTTACAAATAGGTTATTAGTTTCAACAAAATTGGTGAAGTGCTTTGAAATTATAATAAGGTAATGTACATGTTTTAGTTTTTTATTTTACAAATTTTATATCTTTGAGCTTTAATATAAACCCCTTTAATTGGTTTGCCTTTTCATGCCTTGTAGACTCATCCATTAATTGTATTATGGTTGAAACTGAGATGTAAAATTTTTTAGCACATAATAAGATAATTTACTAGTATCATGAAGCCTTTACGCTCTTTCATGTTGCTTTTAATTAATTTTTTATTAATAATATATCTTACTATTTTAATTAATAATACTAATTTAATTTATTAATCTTCTTTATTGTAGGTGTTAACCATTAGCCTTAATTGCTAGAAAAAATAGGTGTTTTCTTTCAATGTGTTGTCATCGTAGATAACTTTGTAAAATGTATATGTCACATGATGGCAACCATTACAGTTTATGTAAACATTAACAACTATATATGAATGTTGAGATTTTTTTATATGTTCATATCTTGACTTTACAAATTTAATTTTAAATTTATGGCTGATGATCAATTTTTATAACATTAAATCCATTGAAAAATAATACAAAATGAGAAAATATATGAGTAATGAAAGACATGACACATATGTATCATAAAAGATAAAATATACGGTTTAACCATACAAGCAATAAAGAGGCAAAATAAGTTCTTGAAAATAAAATGGGCATATATTGCAATTATCAAGGGTCATATAACTACTACTAACACTACTATAGATTTGTTAATATACACCAATGGCTAGATGTCAATTCTCATTATTGCTAACATTTATTTTGATGTGGTTGTATTTTTAAAATTTTATAAGAACTTAAATTGATGGATAAATTATAACAAATGTCTATATGGATATAGTCACATTTTTAAATTAGTGGTAAAATTATAATGTTAATTTCAAATTTAACCTATGTTTAAAGTTAACTTGCAACTACTATAATGTCAATTTTTAACATAACCATCATAAAAAAAGCATTTGAATAATCTAGTAGAGATATTTGAAATGCTTACACATCAATTTTGGATAATACTAATATTTAAAGGTATAGTTTTCGCTAGTTTACTTTGAAAATGATGATCAAGTTTGTGTGAATAATCGATGTTCATATTTTTCCTTATTACTTTTAAATTTCTCTCTTACTCCATTTTGTGTTTAGGTGGCATAAAACAATAGCACACCTATTTTTCTTGCACTTTTAAAAATGCTTTGGATTTTATGGAAGTATCCTATCTAACCACAGATATTTTCTGCTCTCAAATATTTGAGCAACAGGTGATAACTATGATTTGATAAGATGCTCACATAAGAACCAAAAAATTTCTAAATGTGCAATAAGGATGGGTACAATGTTCTTATAATTCACCTAGTACTTAACAATAAGGAATAGATGACTAATGTCTACAAAAGCTTGTGAAGTACTTCAACATAATGAAAATATATTAGCTTTGTTTAACGCATGAGAATTTGCAATAAAGAGTTCAATTTAGTGGTGTAAACATGTATTGATAATCTAGTATAGTTTTTATGTAGATTGTTTTATGGAATACATATTGATATAATAATTTGGAAAGAAATTAAATGTTTGAATAATTTTTCAAATTTATTTTTTTATCTCATTTGATTATACTTTTGTAATAAATTATTCAATAATAATGAAATTTTATTGTAAATTTGTATATTTGGCATTTGATTTACAAATTTTACCAAATAGAAGTTATCAAAAGACAAATAACTTTCTTTATAAATTTCCAATTTGATTGCAAATTAAAATATCGATTAATAATAAAATTAATATTTAAAGGTATTCTTAAAACCTAAGATGTTGTTTTTATAAATACCCAATATCTATAGGTTTTTTATTAGTCTAAAGACATTTCAAGACTCTTGCTATATAAATTTAAGATGTTTTTGTATGTGATCAAAGTATAATAGTATAATAACCATTAGCTTTCTTAGAAAGAAGCACAATTCAAACATTAGTTTTTTCAAAATAATCGGCATCTAAGGTTATTTAAACTACCTAAAAATTTCACTTTCACTCACTATTGAAACATTTCTGCAAGACATTTACCTTTTTTATTTAATTCCAAGGTTTGGATGGAAGAATATAATAAGTTACTCATTTTTACAACATATTTTAAATTATTGGAAGTCTATTTCAATCATTCCATCCATTTTCTGATATCAAGGTTTGATGAAATGGACTAACAATTCTTCAATATGTGTTGTACAAAAGAGTGAGTTATCTTTAAATCTCACAAAAAACTTTAAATTAGTAATAGAAGCTAATGTATTATGGATATTTCTAAAATATTTGCTAAATGCCTATAAATATTTAGTGAAATAGACCTTCATTCAACACATCGGAATTTGCCTTAAGGATTTAGATATAAATGTTTGTAAATTTAATTTAGATTTTAAATTATAAAATATATTAATTTTGATGTTGTGTTGTAGTTTTAGTCATCATTTTGCTGTCTTAGTTATATGTAATGATATTTGGAAAGTAATAAAATATAAAAATAAATTTATAGAATTATTTACTTTTTACTCATCTATTTGTACTTTTATAATAAATGATTCCATGACAATTAATTGTTAGATTATAAAGTTTACTAATTAGAAGACATTAAAATATAAATAACATTTTAGTTCACAATAGTTAAAAAAAACCCCTTTTTTAAGATTTTGAACTTTAATGTAGAATATGTAGTTAGTTTATTCATATGCTCGATGTTTAGAAAGCTCATAATGTCAATTGTTTATAAAACAAACTTTTAAATATATTTAAAACATCTTTGTTAAAGAAATGGCAAACTTAATTATGTCAATATTGAGTTTTACTAACATCTTAAATGATGACATTTATGAATTTATGGAGGAATTGCAATAATTTAAAAACGCTAGTTTTAAACTTAACAAGCATTTAAATGAATGACATTTATAAAGTTATAAGGAAATTATGCAAACTTAAGATATTAATTTTATAAATAACCATCATTTAAAGCCTTTTTAATCATCATGACAATTTATATCAAAAGTTTATACATCAGTTAAGCACTTCATCCATATCTTAAGATGTGGCAACTACCATATTCTTAAAAAATGATCAAACTTAAGATATCAATTTTCTTTAAACAAATAACATTTAAGATTTTGCATATAACTTATAAATTTCACTCTCCTAATCAATTTGAAACTTTCTAACAATGTATATCTAGACTATCACTTTTTATCTTAAAAGGCACATTCAAAGATGTTGTAATTCTTATTAAAAGACTTGAATTTGATACCTCATGTATTATTATGCTGAAAATGCTTTCTAGATTGCTTATATTCATGATTGAAGTATAAGTCCTTGGAAGGAAAAATGGCAATGTATTTTATAAAACATTTTTGGTAGATGAATGAATACAATAATTTATACTTTCCAACTCTAAAGACCTTAAGCAATATGATTCAATAATGTCATTTTTTCTCATTATAATTTATCATCAGTTTGTAATTTATCTTTATATTTTTCACATAAACTTTTGATGGATTTTAGAATTTTTTCAATTGATTGGTAATGCTAAATATAACGATCCTTTAGGCAAATAAAAGTGTAATCCTTTATTGGAATCAAATTTGTGTAAGGACACTAAATGTATATTGTCCTTTTTAAGTATATATTTATTATAAATTAAAAACATTTTTTCCATTATAGATTATAGTATTTTTAATTGATATTTCAATATACTGATATAAAAATAAATAACGTTATAAAATATATTTTCATAATTATTTGTCTCCTTTCTCATTTATTTCTACATTTATATTCAATTTGTTATTATTTGTATCTATTTAATTGTATAATAAAAATGTCATAATGCAAAAAAAAATTGATGCTATCAATTTTATTTAAACTAAGTTGAATTAAAATAGAATTGATCTATTTATAAAATAATGTTATTGTTCTTACAAATTTTATGCCTAATTTATAAAATTATTGTTTGAAAGATTATGAAAAAAATTACCCTAATAAAAGACATAAATTTTATAATTAATAGATATTAAAGTATTATGATGTCAATTTTTATTTAATAATTGACATTAAAAATTATCTAATAGTATGATATCATATTATTAAAGACAACAATATTTTTATTTAATTGATATCTAATATTTAATTTGATGTGGTTTACCTGAGTTAACATGTTGGTATTTTTTAGTAACTAATATAGAAACTTTACCCTAAAACATAAGTTAAAAATAGAAAAAGGTAAAACAATGACACTAATTGTAAATTTTATTCTAAAACAAACTCTTTCTACCCTAAAAAAATTTAAAATATGCTCACTGTCTAACCTTAAAATGAATTTTTTTTTCATATTTGTATTCATGCTCACCAATTATTTTGCATGATTGAAGCTCTGATAACCTATTAATAAATATTTGAGCTTTCGCACTTCTTAGAAAATATAGAATATAAATATAAAGATTTGCTTAACTTTTGTGTTTATTCTCATAATTTTATTTTTTAGTTTTATAATTGACCATACTTTATTACTAATCAATTTGAAGCAACTTTTACAATTTATATAGGCAAAAAATATAATTTTATTAATCTTTTTTTACATTCAATGGTAGACTTAAGAATACTTTTCTCAAGAGTGCAAACTTCACATATTAAAAAATAAGTATGAAAACAAATTTAATGAAGCATTTATTTATGATTAGGGTATTGGATATAACCTTTCACCATTTTTAAACTTTTATTACTTAAATTATTCTTTAAAATTGTTAAAATTAAGATTCTACTATGTTACAGAAGATGTTAATTTCTATTTCTAGTTAGGGTGTTTTGTAAAGAGAAATATATAGAGAATATAGATGACTGAGAAGGAAGGAACAAAAAAGAAGGGGAATAACATACTAAATCAATTATTTAAAGAAATTAAAGTGAAATTATGGCCATTGCACTTTAAATTTTTTTAATAAACAACCAATGTATAATGTTATTTCCTATGATGCCTAAAAAGAAATGACTTTGGTTATTTTTTATATAATAATTAGTGTAATTATTATTGTTTAAAATGGTTATAAAATAGATGTTATAAATTAATGTCTTTAACTTAGTAATTAATGTGCTATTATACTAAGTTGTATTTCTCACAAAGAAATGATGAAAGTTTATTTGGTAAAGAAAATGACATTATTTTACTTTTTTACATCAATTATATAATTAAGGTCATAACATATATAAAACACTACTCAATTAGATATCAATCAAAAATTGTTAGGAAATTATTCAGATGGTTATGAAGATGTGGAAGCATGTTGTCATAAATCAAAATTAAAGAAGTAGAAAAATCACAAGACATAGACAATTAACATAGTTCAACTTTTACCTTACTCCACGAATAAAAACAATAAACAAAATTTACTAATTTAGAGGAATTATAAAGAAAATACAAATAATATAACAACTTTAAAACCCATACCCCAAAAATGCCTTGTAATGTATATATTATTCATTCTAAAAAATTTCATTAAAAGAATATGAATAATTATGGGATCTTAAGTAATCTTAATAGGGAATTACATATGTAAACTCTCTCACATCTCACATATTAGTCTTTTTAATGAATTGTTCATAATCAATATGATATATTTATAGGTTTTAAAGACTTGCGTAACAAGAAAAACCTTATCTAAAATAGGAAATAATATATAACTGATAAGAATCCAAATTAAATGAGAAAATCATTTACAAATTAGGATATTTAGAATTTGTATCAAATTCTAACAAAAATTTATGTATAATTAACTAAACACCTAATGTATACTAATTATTCTATAGTTGTGCCAATATAGTTGAAAACTAATGCTAAACATAAAAGAAAATAAATATCGTGATTTTTCTCAATCATCGCTAAATACATAATAAAGCCATCATTAAATACATTGCACTTAGCATTGGTTTATTTTAATGGTTGCTTAAACATATGCTATGTATTTGTCAACACTTAAAGTAACGATGAAATTAATAAATACTAGTAAGTTTATTAGTGATGGTTAAAATTGCTATTGAATATAAAAATAATCACCATTAATATATTTTTTTCATAATGCACAATAAATGTTCTTTGCTATAACAATTGAAGTATTCTTAATTGTTAAGATAAAAAATACACAAAGGTAATAAAGAGTTTCTAATATGTACAAGAAATAGACCCTATAATATTGAAATTCAACATAACCTAACACTTTTATAGTTTGGCACTTAAGAATCATTTTTTCTTCCTGTTAGCCTATTTTACAAAGTTTTAACAAATGATAATAGCACTTCTTTGATTCTAAAATGGAGCAAAAGTTTATAAAGGGTGAGGCTTCATCCTTGCATTTACTGACCTACCATTGGTAATTAAGTATATTATATAATGACATAACTACCAAATCCTTTAGGAAGGTATGCCCAGGAATGTGTAAGGTAGTTAATAATTTGTTTGACACTAAGTAAGCAATGGCATGATTTAAGGGGTGGGGTCATATGGGTTCAAAGTAGTTACCAACACGTACATAACTACCTAGCAAATTGCTTTACCATATTAGATAACAATAACTGCCTTTAACTTTGTCAACTAATAACCTCTAAAATTAAGGTTTATAAATACTCTCAATTTAACAGGCAAGAATCTTATTTTGCTAATTTAGCTCATCAAGTTTATATACATACTCTGCATCCATAGCTTCTTTTACAATAATTTATTGCCTATTGTTATATTTCTTTAAAATTCTTAATGATTTAAACATTTTATTAAGTATCTGTAAAGGCATAGAGTTATCACATTATGCCTTTCAGCACCTTTGACGTACTTTAGAATATGATCTCTTCAACATTATATTACTTTGAATTGCATATTTCCTACTCTTGTATGCATTTATTTATAGCATTCCAATGCACATTTATTTACATTTCTTGCTTAATGGTATAGATCATGATTAAAAATCTTAGAATGCCATTTATTTGTCATGAGGATTACCCATTTTTGAAAAAAGTCAAATTAACACTGTATTTTACCATTTTTACTAATGAACAACTCCAACAAAAAAATATTGAAGTTATTTTTAATGGCTTCTCTTGTATGTATGTGTGTGTGTGAGAGAGAGACAGAGACAGAGAGAGAAAGAGAGATTAGTGGCGGATTATCCTTTTTACGCATATCATTTTCACTAAAGATAGGTATTTTGCTTCTAAATTACATGCTACTTATGAATTGTAGGCTCAATTAGATGGTTTAACTTACTTAGTCCAACTAGAATAGCTATTTTTGACTTATAAGCCAAATTATCTCTAAAACTAGGTTTGCCTTACTATTTTCTATCACTCAAACTTTAAGTATGACTTTGATTCATAAATTTGCTTATTATTCTTCTATTTTTTTGTTATAATAGTTCTTTTTTTTTGTGTCACAAAATACAATTTTAAAATAACTCCTTTTCTGTTAAAATGCATTTTTAATTTATTAAATTAGTTTGAACAATTTTATTTGTTAAATTTTGGAAAGCACATAATGTCGGTTACAATGCTAACTATATCTAGTTTATTATTTAAAATTTCTACATAATTCTCAATCCGGTATCTTAGTTAACATAAAATAAATTTTGAGCAATTAATGAAACATCAAATTTTGCTTAGTTTTACCTTAGCTATGTTTTGTACATCATGCACATTTTAGTTTTTTTTCCTTAATCACACAAATATAAGAATCATTTAAAGTGAAACACTATAAAAAAAAGGATTAAGAGTAGTAATTTCATATTGAAGAAATTTCCAAACCATAGGTGTATAAGGGTCTAAACACATAATAATAGAAGCAGTACTTTTATCTTTCCAAGTTCTTCATTCAAATTACATTTTGTATTATATATTTTCATGTTTATTTGATGATTTTTGTTATTTATGAATTTCTATTTTTCATTTGGTTTATTAAAATATTATCGATAAGGGTTTTATGGTAAATTATGTTAGTGATAAGTTTAAAGCATGTGAACTTATTGGTTAAATAATAAAGGTTTGTTGTCATCAATTTTATTTAACTTATGAATGTAATTATTATCAAAAGATTCCTTACTTAATATCTTTATCTCATATAGAATGAAATAGTAAATGCTCTTTGTTGCAACTTTTATAATATCCTTTATTAATCAAATAAAAAATACATAAAAGCATTAGAATGCTTCCAACATACAATAGATATGGTCTGATAATATTGAAACTTTACATGACCTATCACTTCTACAAGTTAAAGGCTAACTTTTTTTTATTCTTAGAAATAAACTTAAATTTATTTTAATAGCTCATTTAATGTATATGTATACGCACATGCATGTGCTATCAGTTGTGGGTTTTTCTTTCATTACATATTTTTGTTCAAGTTGGATATTTTACTTTTCAATTACATGTTTCTTTTGAATTATTACTTAATCGAGTTGTTTAATAATTAATAAATTTGGTTGGGATAACTATTTTAAACCATATTAGCTTTATAATTTCTTATCACTTGAACTTTAAGTGATATTTTAGTCCATAAATTTTCTAATTGTTTTTTCTTTTTGGTATTATTGCTCTCTTATTGTTTATAACAAGTTACATTTTTAAAATAATTTTTTTGTTAAAATGCAATTTTAATCCTCTAGAACACATGCAAATTTCATTCTTATCATTTCCTAATAATTACTTTGAATAATTTAATTTTCTAATTTTTGGATGGCACCAATGCTAATTATATTAAGTTTATTAATTGAAATTTCTACAAAGTTTAAGATCTAATATTCTAAAACCTTGAAAAATAAATTTGTGCACATAATGAAGCATTAAAACATTTTTTCCATGTAAATAAGTACAAATAAATTTATTTTATTTTATATTTTTGTAAAATTCATGAATAAATTAATATTTTTTCTTTTATAATGTTTTGATCCATAATTATACTTTCCATATATTTTATAACAACTAAAATATTATATTGTATGTAGACCTGTTTATAGGCTTAGATAGGCTAAGCCAAGCTTAGGCCCATAAAATATAATGGGCTTTTAATTTTATCCCAAGCTTAAGCCTAGATCAATTTTAATCTATTAATCAAATAGGGCTTAAGCCCAAATTCATGGATAAAGCTCAAGTAAAGCCCATAGACCTATTAGATAAGTGAAAAAGTAAAATACTATTGAATTCTAATAATTTTATGGCTAACAAAATTGATGGTAATTAAGAATTATATGCATTTCACACTTTGTGTGCAATTCTAAGCATGTTTGATAAGGGAAACAATCTAACCCTCAAAATGACTCAAACTCATTAATCATAACCTAAGAATATCAAAGTATATAAACCCAAAGGGCTATCAAAATCATATTAAAAGAAGTTTGCTAATGTTTAATTAGTTTAATAAAAGCCTAGTAATCTAATGATACTATCAAGGATTCTAATACACATCCAGTAATCCATGACATCGTTAGAATCCTTCTTGCACTCAACAATTTAGTTAATCTTCTTCTTTTTCCAATACCTAGTTGTTGTGTCTGCATTTCTTTTTCTCAGAGTTAACAGCATGAGGATGTGGGTGTGCATTAACACTTGTGAGATAGAATAGGAAGAATCCAAAGCAAAAAAGAAGATTAAAGAAACTCAACACATCATAATTAAATTAATTACATCAAATAATCAAGAATTAGAGTTACATGGTTAGCAAGTAAATTCCTACCCTTTCTTGGAAGAATCCTAAATTGAAAAAAATCTTGCATTTGGAAAATTACAAATCTGACCATTAAAAGTACTAAGAATTAGTCTTGGTCCCATGCATAGCTTTTCAAAGCATTTATTTGATTCTAATGAGTGGATTTATAGATGTATTCCATCTATGAAATGTAGGAAGAAGACTTCTTTTAATGAATTACTACACTTTTTTTGAATTTTCAAATATAACATGTAAATAGGAGAATTACATGTGGCCTTTAAAAAATGACATTGCATGCAAAGCTTACTAGACTCGTTGTTATACTAAAATGGCCAAGTATAATTCTAGGGGAAAAAACAAAGTATAATTCTTTGATTTTCTAATAATTCTGAAGTTTGAATGTTGATTGTAACATTTTGATAATTTTATTTGCATCGAATTTCTATCATAAAATTTCTACATAAGTTTAGAGGTACATCCTACTTTAAATTACAATAAACAATAATAGTTCTTTGCGAAGTGTCATAAAATTTCAAATAACCTTAGCTAACCATCAAGCTAACCATCATATTAATCAAATAATATCCTTTTATCATTTAGACTAACAAAAGAAGGGTCAGAATCAAGGATATTTTCTGATTGATGTAGACTAAAAGATAATATACCCATTTAAAATTTAAGTTGACAATTTTAATTACTAATAACTTAGAATGCAAAGTCTCAAAAAGCAAAGTATTAAAAAATAGTTCATAAATAAATAGTATACCAAGAAGTAGCTTTAAAATTACCTCAATGTAAACTACAAGATAATATAGCAACTATTTTCTCCTTCATTATCCACATTATTATAACAAGAATCTAATTCATTATAATCATCATTGCTATGATTATTTGGTAAGTCTAATGCTCTTATGATATTGGTAAAATAATAATAATAACAATAATACATGTTAAAAATTTCATTAATATTGAATGGAAAAAATAACTAAACAACAAATTTTATAAAATCTTACCATCTTTACCATAAATCCAATCCTCAAGATAAATTAGTGACTCAATAATCCTTGGGTGTAGTGAAGTTTTTATAGGATTAATCACCTTTTTTGCAATACTAAAAGTTAATTCTGATGGAATAGTAGATATTGGTATAGCCAATATATCACAAGCCATTAATGATAGAACAAGGTACTGCAAACAAACTTTCTTCCAATAATCAAGAATATCTATATCAATTTTGTGATCTAAGTTCTTTGCATCTAAATATTGCTTCAACTAAGATTGCTCAAATTGACTAAACCTTGAACTCAAAAAGTTTTCATAGTCATCTAAATCAAAATTAGCATAATTTCTTGAAATTGAATCTCCAAGACTATTAGTTGCCCTAGTTATTAGTGTAGTGGTTATAGAAAAGTTCTTATTATAGTTAAATAAAAAAAAAGGTCTTATTCACAAGTCTCAAGCGATCTTGATAAGCATCACCATATACTTTTTGGTAACAATATTCTAAAAACCTTAACTTGTACCTTAGATCTAAAACAATAGCACAAGACAAAACTGAACTATAATTAGCCCAATATTTGTTAAATTTGACATTCATTTGTGAGACCATGTTAGACATAAAGTTGTAAAGTGCTCGTACTACATGTAATAAATAAGTGTGCACCTTCATACCCCTCTAAAATATAACATTAGATGTAGGAGTCTTGCTAGCTAAAAATAAATTCGTAACATCATAGAATACCTTCAAAAATTGATGAAGCAATTACACTTTCTCCCACCCTTCTTTAGAATGCACAAAATGATTAAGAGTATTATCCTTTCTGCCCCAACATTGCTAAGCCAATTTAAAATATATTATACGATTTAACATCAAATAAGTATTATTCTATTTAATGGTTACATCAATTCTTAACTTTTTCTTAGGATTCAAGTGATAGCTATTTTTTTGCAATTTCATAGAATTTCTTTTTTTGAAATATAAAATTCTTCAAATACTTCACATTATTACATATTTTAGAAGCAATATTTTCAACTAAACTTAAACCAACTTGAATAATTAGATTAAGAATGTGACTATAACACCTAATTTTGAATAATTTTTCATCACACATAAAAGACCTATTATTAACCAATTGAAGTTTAAGGTTATTAGCTATCATATTATTGTAACTTGCATTGTCTAATGTGATGCTAAATAATTTGTTATCAATCCCTCATTCACTTAAACACATAGCAATCTCATCAGTTATAGAAATTCCATCAAAAGGAGGCTTTAGAACTATAAAGTGTATGATATGCCTTTTAAGTTTCTAATTATTATTCACCCAATGCACAGTTATTTATATGTATTCATCTATAGTATACTTAGATCTCCAATTATCTATGGTTAAGGAAATCCTACTAGGGCTACCAAGTAGTTCATTTTTAATAAACTTTCTTTCTTTATCATACCTAACAAACAAATCTCTTCTAACTATATGTTTACTTAAGTTTTTAAACTTTGAATTTGTGAAGTGCATGAATTCTCTAAACTTACACTTTTTTGTAAGAGTGAATGGATGTTTCCCATATATAAGAAATTTTATGAAACTTTTATGAGATATTTCTTGGTTAAACTTAAAGTCTTTTATAGATGTACCTCTACTTCTCTTTACTTGCACTATAGCAAGATTAGAGAGATGCTTTCAACATATATTTAAGTAGCGCCTCAAATAGGATGTTTTATAATCATCTTTCAACTTCTTCTTACAATGGATGCATTAAACTATGTGATCCTCACTTGTTTAAACCTTCTTCATTTTTTCCTATACTTTTAATATTAATCTTAGTCATTTATTTTCATTTTTTTCATTATCATATTCTAAGTTTGGGTTTGCTTCTTCAAAGGTTGTATTTTTATTAGTGTCACTTGTCATTTTCCTATCATAAACAATGAAAGAAAGAGTCAATTTTTTAAGATAAAAGGCTTAAAAAATAATTTTAAACTAAGTGATTTCACTGCATAAGTTTCAAAGGCATACAATAAGTCTTAAAGGAGTCAATATGTTAGCAATTAAATAAAATGGTATACAACTAAACGACTGTAAGTTATAGGGCTACCCAATCATTGTGTTAAAAGCATACAATTAGTCCTAAAGAGTTTTTTGCTTGATGTGTTAGTGCTTAATTTTGTAGTCAAAGATAGATATGTATTAATAGATGAAGGATGAGTTAAATTTTTAAGAAAGTCAAAATAATTACATGCAGAAAAATGGCAACCATAAATAAATAAATAGAACATGAGTTAATAGATGAAATGAATAAGTGGCATCTATAAAAAAACGTGTGCACACATATATGAAGATAGTAAGAAAATGAGAAATCATGTGAGATTAAGAGAGACATGGTATGAGTCATTTAGTATATAAACAAGTATGAACCAAATATGATAGTAAGAAAGGAATAACATACAAAGAAGCTATAAAATAGAAAAACTAAATTTCATATTAACTAATCAGATATACATAAATAAATGTATAGCAAAAGTGCATAATCAAATGAATTAATCATTAAAGCTATTATCTAAATAGGTGTTATTAGAATGTTTAACACATGTAAGGATAATGAATGGCCAATATAATATGTGAAACTAGATAGATAAGCAAAGATAACACAAAGAATTAAGAATCAAACATGATAAGGGAGATGAAATAATAAGGTATGTTTCCTTCTGATTAGCCCTTCCTATGCCTTGTACCTTTTCTAATTCTCTTTCCTATCTTTCTTTCCAATTAAGTAGGACTATGCATAAGGATGATATGAAAATGGATGATGCCATATATGACATTGAGATTGTAAGGCAAATAGATGTAAAAGTTCTTGATTACAAGCACATACTTGTGGCAATACTTGTCTTGCTATTTTCAGTAGTAACTTATTTACTTAAACAACATAAATTTTCAGTGGCAATACTTATTCCATAAGTAGTTATTTATTTAAATCATTTTAATAAAAGTTAAATTTTTGTCCAATTCAGGATTATGATGAATTTGTCTTAAATTTAGCTAGCAAAAAGTAACTCATGAATCCATAGTAGAAAAACATAATGGCAGTGGCAATTATACACAAACAATGTAGCCAAAATACACAAATATTCAAATATGGTGCAATTTTTAGTTCACACAGCCAAATATATATGCTTCTAGAAAATTGAAAACAAGCTTGTGTCGGCAAAATTGTAATTTCATGTATATCCATGGTAGAAAGCATCTAGTTAATTCTTTAATTTTCATAATTACTCTAGTACATGTTGCATTCTTAAGAAAAAATTTCTCGCCTAATTTTGGCAATACCTTATTTTGTCTTTTCCTATTAATCTTCCTAGTTTCGAGGACTTCACCTTTAACAATGATTAAGTTTTGTAGCAAAAAATAGATTAATAATATTCCAATAATCCCTTTATGTCTAACATCAACTTTTGGTTGCTTTCTTTATGTCAAGCATGTGAATTTAATTTAGTTATTTTGGTGCCTAATGATAAATCAATGTGTTATTTTGGTGCTTGATGATAAATCAATGTTGCTACTTACTTATTTTCTTAAACACAGACTAAGCAAGACACTAACAAATGCTTAAAGACATCTTTGCATAATAGAGTAGTTTTTTGTTCATAAAATTACAACAAAATGAGGTTTGGTAACTTACATTAAAACAAAGCAAGTATAAGAACTATATTTTTACTTTTTAAAACTTGAATTACTTCTTAACTCGCGATTACCAGTGGGGATGAAAATTAAATATTAAAATAGGGGATAACATGTAGAGATTGTGAATCAAATTCATTTTAAAATAGTTAGGACTTTACCAATAGTGATAAAAATTATCTTAATAACTACTTGGTAAAGGTAAGCTTCCTTTTGTCTTTTCCTTGATGAGTTCCATGGGGATTGTTGTTCCTCTTATGTTTTTGCTCTACTTTTACACCTACCCAAAACATATTAGTTGGCTATAAGAAACTAGAACTTAACTCAATTAAAGGAATACTATTCAAAAGGCTAAAAATTGTTTTGATTTTAACAAAAAAATAATACAAAAAGGTAACCTATAGAAATACTATCCAATTACCTATCTAGCTAACTAATTCCTTTACCACCTAGTCAAATCACTACCTTTAACTCTGGTTGCATGTGATATATATAACAACGACATAAATAAATTGAAGGAAGAAAGTAATGATAAACTAATAAATCAAAAGTAATACAATGAAGCTTTACTTACTTCCACATGATAATCAATAAGAGAATAAAAAATCAAAATCGACAAAAACTAAAATTAAAATTTAATGAGCTAATGCTCTAATTATCATTAATATTACCTATGACGAAGAAGTACATCATTATGCAAATCTTCAAATCTAAATACAGAATTAAAGAATTAATGATGGTGCATAAATTAAGAATCAGAATAATTGGAATGAAGCCTAAATGACACAATTACAAGCATCAGAGGAAAATGCACAGCAAAATCATATAAACAAAGTATTCCTTAGTAGGAAAAGTAGCAGTGTGACATAAACAACAATTATACCTAATGGTTTGCAGATACTTGGTTTTTATTTCAAAATGCAAATTTAACAATAAAATAGAAAAATATAAAAAAGAAAAGTAGCAAAATTTTTTGAATTACTTGTTTTTACTAGAACTATACATCCTCACATTGAAAGTACAGAATGAGAAATACAATTTTGTAAGATTAACTGCAGAATGATAAATTTTATTTCACCATCATTAATATCTTTATATCATCATCATCATTAATGACTTGTTTTTACTAGAACAATGCATCCTCACATTGAAAGTACAGAATGAGAAATATAATTTTATAAGATTAATAACTGAATGAGAAATTTTAGTTCAAAATTAAAGAAAACCCAAGTCTAAAAATTTGTTATAGTTAATTTCCTTAGTACCTAAAATTTCAAAAATGAAAAAAAGCTAAGGAAAGAAATTGAAACAATAACTAAGAATAAAAAAAGGAAGAAGAAAAGTAGGAAGTAACTTACGATGATGGTTTTTAATGGTGTTGTCCCCTTTAATTGCAAATGATGAAAATGAGAGAAAAAGGGTATGCAAAATTAGAGATGATAATTGCCATAATAGTGGCAAATTGGGGCTATCAAATCACAAAATAGAGACCAACATTTTTTTTTCTTCTTCCAAGCTTGGGTCAAGCTAGGCATTACCCAATATTTACTCAGTCTTGTTAAGATTTAACCTAGAATTGATAAATGGGTTTTAAAATTTAAAAGCTGAATCAAGCCTTCTTATTTATAGGGAAAGCCCAATTTGCCCAACAGGCCTTTGAGTCCATAAACAAGTCTAGTTGTATATTAAGTAAGACAAAGAACTTTTGTGATTAAAGTTAGGACAAGAGTAATATTATATATTTTTAAGTTTAGGGATAAAAATACTCAATATATTTATTAGGGAATAACAATAAAAATTATGAAAAAGTTAAAGATAAAAATGTATTTTGGCACCTTTTTTTCATTACTTTTTTATTAGTTAGTGAATATTATGTTTTATTTGCTTTGTATAATTTATCTATTAGTTAATTTTTTATTTTATTTGCTTATGTATAGAACTCGGAGATTTGAATTTTCATGCTTTAATAAAAATTACAAAATCTACTTAGTTTAAACTTATCATTATTTTATGTATTATTTAATTAGTTTGGCTTTTGTCTTTTTTCTTATTGATGCTAATGTAATAATCATTTAAAGTAAAACAAAATGCAATTAATTTTGTAATAAAGAAATTTCTAAAATCAACAAAGTCTAAATACACTAATGGTTAAGACATTACTTTTATCTCTCCAAAATTTTCATTTATATTAAATGTAGTATTATATATTATCATATATATTTGATAATTTTTGCTATTTACAATTTTTGTTCCCTATATGGATTATAGAAATATTATTAATGAAATATTTCAGTCCAAATTATATAAGTTGTAAATTTGAAGCATATAAATTTATTAATCAAATACTAAAGAATTGGCATTTTAATTTTATTACTATTTTAAAAATAATTGTTGAGAGAACATTCCCCACTCAATTTCTTTATTCAATGTAGAATCAAAAAATATTATTTGATTATTTAATGTAAAATTTAATATTATTAAAAATGTTTATTTTTAATCAAATATCACAATCCTTTTATATATAAGATAAAATTGATTCTTTTCTACAAAAGTAAAGCAAATTTAGTTACTTGTACTAATCTTAACTTTACATTATATGAAATTTAAATTTATTAAATATTTGTATAAATCTTATTAACTAAAATAAAAATATATTAATTTATTTTATGGTTAATTTTTTAAAAAATAATAATCTATTTTTATATATCTTTCTAATTTATATATTCTATATTAATTTATAAAATAATTTTATTTTAGAAACACTTTGTATATGGAAATAATTTTAAAAAATATTTTTGCTTTAATTTTTTTAGCAAAAATGGATACTTATTCTCCTAGTTTCCATTAGATTTTTAATCTTGTTCCCTAAATTTTATTTGAAATAAATTTATATTTGATCCTATTTTTCAAAAATGGGAAAAGCTACCTTGCAGCTTAATGTTGTTTGCTCTTTTGATAAAAATATTTGTATGACACCAATTAGACATCCTATATAGTGAAAAAATTTCTAATGCTATATTAACATTGAAAACCTAGTGCCACTTATATATAAATTTTGTCAATTGTGTTATTTTTTTAACTTAACAATTTAATTTAATAGAAAATCTATTTTTGACAAGAAATTAGTTGTTTTGAGAAAATCATATTGTTAATTTGAAAAAATAATACACTTAACAATATTTATATAAAAGTAGTACTAAGTTTTTGGTGTCAATATAGTATTAGAAAATTTTTCATACATAGCATATAAAAATCATATTTTCATATTTTTTATGGAAAAAAAGAATTGTTTGTCCTTTAACTTCCATTGAAGTAGAAATTATGCATTACTCCTAAAGATAGCAATTTTTGATATGACACAATAACTCAACATGAATATACAACCTTTACATAGGTTTGAGTTAAGTTTATATGAGTTTGAATTATAAATAAGGGAAATTCTTGGGTACTCTTTCCACCCATACTCTCAGATACTCGGACTAAAAAAATGAAAGGGATTACTAACACATCACATTAAAGGGCAAAGAAATTGTTAACATATTGCATTTGTCGGCTCCGATAATAGAAAGCTAAACAGAATGTAATCATTTTTCATTTTATCGATAAAGCCCTTAGACAAAATTGTAATAAGATTTGTTGAATTGGATAAGTCTAATATTAAAATAATAATAACTAAAAAAATTCTATAATAAGTTTATAAAATTATTTTTAATTTTTCTTTCACTATGTATATTTTTTATATCACTCATATTTAATTTTTAATAATTTATTTTATTTTAAACCTTTATTAATTTATAGTTTATATATTATTTTTATATTTTTATATTTATTTTTATTATTTATAATTCAAATATAAATATCATTAAATAATATGAATATAATATAATATATTTTATTTTTATTACAATAATATTTTATATATGTTAAAATTTTAATATATAAATTATTAATTAAATTAATTAAATATATTATTAATTTCTTAATAAAAATATTAAAATTTAAATTAAATTTATTTATTTAAGTTTTATAAATATTTTATTAATATTAATTTTTAAGTAGTAAACTTTAAATTAAATATACATTAATTGAGAATTTGTCAAAATTTCACTGTTAACATATTATTTTACTTCTCTTTATTTATCCCATTGCCTTTTTTTTCCTTTTTCTTATTATTAATACTATTTATAGTTCATACGCTAAATGGTGGTTGAGTTGTATAATATAACAAAATATATATTTAGTATAAAATATTTTAAATAGTTAAAAATTTAATTAATTAAACTATTTAATTATATATTTTATTTTTAATTCTTATTACTTTACAACTTATGCATCGACCCTCTTCTTTTTTTGTCTTGCTTCATTACATGTTTTTCGTATGTTTCTATTTTTATTTTTCATATTCTATTTTTAACTTTTCTTATATTATAATCTATGCACTATTTTTTATTTTATTTATTCCATTACTTATTTTTATGTTTTATTTTTTATGTTTACTTTTATAATTTACAATTCAAATGTTAATATAAACATTATAAATATATTATAATTAATTTTTTTATAAAATTTAAATTTTGAATATTTTTCTAAAAAATGGATTTTGTAATTAAGTAATTTAATTATAATTTCTCTATTAAAATTTTAATTTATTTAAAATATTTCTATATTAAAAAGAAAATATAGGCCCTTATTTATTTATATTTTTATATTAATATTTGAATTTTAAATTATAAAAGCACATGTAAAAAATAAAACATAAAAATAAGTAATGGAATAAATAAAATAAAAAATAGTGCGTAGATTATAATACAAGAAAAGTTAAAAATAGAGTATATAATTATTCAATTAATTTAATTTTTTATTTATTTAAAATAATTTTATAATGAAAAATATATTATATTACATTTATATTACTTAATAACACTAGCATTTGAGCTATAAATTACAAAAATGAATAGAAAAAAATGTAATATAAGTTGCAAAATTTTGATAAAATCATAATTGATGTATATTTAATATGAAATACAATTTATAAAAATTGATGAAATCATAATATAAACAATGCTTAAATTATATTTGCCTAATTTTTATTTTAAAATATTTTAATTGAGAAATATAATATGAAATTAATTAATTCAATTAGGTCTTTATATATTAATATTTTAATTTTTTACAAGTTTATTAAAAAATAAATTATATTATGTTATACTTAATGATATTACAATCAAATTTATAAATAACAAAAGCAATTAAAAAAATAAAAATATATGAAAAACATGTAACGGATCAAGACAAAAAAAGAAGAGAGTCAATGTGTATGTTATAAAGTAATGAGAATTAAAAATAAATATATAATTAAATAAAATAATTAATTAAATTTTTAAGTAATTAAAATATTTTACAATAAAATATATTTTATTATATTATACTACTCAATTATTTACTATGTGAACTATAAATAACATTAATAATAAGAAAAAGGAAAAAAATGCAATGGGAAAAATAAAGGAAAGTAAAATTATATGTTAATTGTGAAATCTTGATAAATTCTCAATTAATGTATATTTAATTTATAGTTTACTTCTTAAAGTTAATATCAATAAAATATTTATAAAACTTAAATAAATAAATTTTAATTTATTTTTTGATATTTTTATTAATAAATAAATAATATAATTAATTTAATTAATAATTTATCTATTAAAATTTTAACATATATATGATATTATTGTAATAAAAATAAAATATATTATGTTATATTAGTATTATTTAATGTTATTCATATCTGAATTATAAATAATAGAAGTGAATATAAAAAAATATAAAAATAATATACAAACTAATATTTAAGTTTTGTAAATGTTTTGTTGATATTAAATAAATAATTTTTTATATTAATTTTTAATATCAATAAAATATTTAAAAAACTTATATAAATAAATTTCATTTTCTTTTTTAAATATTTTTATTAATAAATAGATAATATATTTAATTAATTTAGTTAATAATTTATATATTAAGATTTTAACATATATAAAATATTGTTGTGATAAAAATAAAATATATATTATATCCTATTTATATTATTTAACAATATTTATATTTGAATTATGAATAATAGAAATTAATATAAAAATATAAAAATATCATATAAACTATAAATTAATAAATGTCTAAAATAAATTAAATTATTAAAAATTAAATATGACTAAATATAAAAAATATATATAGTGAAATAAAATTTCAAAATAATTTTATAAATTAGTTATAGAAATATTTTATTTATTATTATTTTAATATTAGAATTTTCAAATTCAACAAATCTTATTACAAATTTTTCTAATGACTTTGTCGATAAAGTGAAAAATGATTACATTTTTTTGGCTTCCTATCACTAAAGCCGGCAAGTGTGACGTGTTAACAATTTTTTTTCCCTTTTATGTAACATGTCAACCATTCTTTTCATTTTTCAGTTCGAGTACTTAGGAGTATGGATAGAAAGAGTACCTAAGAAACCCCCTATAAATAAATTGACCGTTTGATACGAATAATAAATAAATTAAGTTAAGATTGTAAATAGGTTAATACACTAATTTATTTAAGAATTTATATTAAAATTTTAAAATTATTATTTAAAAAATAATTAATATTTAAATTATAAATGATTATATATAATAAAAATATAAAATTAATATTTTAATAAAATGATAATAAAAGTTTTAAAAAGTATTCTATTAATGATTAAAAATATTTTTGTAAAAATAATAAGTAATTCAATTTAATAAATAATTTCATAATGTAAATTTTGTTAATTGAAATTTTTAAATGAATTAGATGAGTTAACCTTTGTTAATACATTTAAAAAATGAATTAACATGACACAATCATTATTCAAGTTGAGTTTGAGTTGTACTTAATCAAATTGTTAATAGTTTTTTGACATGTAAACATGAACTGCTACTCTTAATTACTCCCCTTTTTTATTTTTATTTTCCAATTTATGCCCTATAATAAATGGTTAGTGATTAAATTCTACGCATACCTCCTTATGAAAGGGTATAAATAAAGGAGTGAGAAATAAAAGAGTGGGACAAAACTTAGCTCATTTAAGGTCTGATGAACCATTCTTAGTTGTATACTTGAAAAATGATTCATATTTTATTGAAGAACAATGTAGATGAAATGACCTACTATTGATATTTTAAAACAAAAGTGCAAATAAGTGGCATAAAGGCAATTAAACAAGTTGAAAAATACTCTTTTGAGAGCCTAATGCCTCAAAAGCCCATGATAAGATATGCAAGCTCATTTTATTAAACATTTGTTAGATCCAAATTTTATGGTATCAAAAACTTTGCATTGCATAAGCCTCCCTTTTTTTATTAAACCAAGTTAAGCATAAAACAAAACAAGAAATGTGGTATTTATCAACTCAATTATTTTTTTCCTTTTATTTTCTCTTTTACTATAGAACTTTATTATTCTTCTAAAATGAAGTCTATATGGTAATATTTTATACTTTATCCCTTAAGATCCTTCTTTATGGGAGTTCTTGTTAGTGCGGATTTACTCCTTTAAGCTAACCTTTTAAGTTCACCTAGAAGATTTTAAGTTGATTGAGTATAAAAAACTAGATCCATTCACCTAGAAGATCTTTTTAAGTTCACCTAGAAGATCTTTTTAATGATTCTTAGTGGATTTATTAGGTTTATTAGTTTATGGATAATTAATCATAAATTTTAGTTTAAGAATCTAATTGATGTTTAAATGAAGAGCTTTATCCTCGTAAGGAGTCTAGGAAGTATAATAGAGTAAAAGATAGTCTTAAAAGAAAGGTTTAACTTTATTTATAATTTAGGAAAAGGTGATGAAAAGTATAACAAATGAATCCTATGTTGGAATATTTTGAATCTGCCATGCTATTGGTGTGATTGGAATCCAATAAGTGCAAGACATGTGTCCTAGTTATTAAAGTTAGCAAAGTGATCGTACTCCCATTTGTCCTAATGCAACTTTTTTTTAGTGAATATATATATTTATTTATGTAGCTTAGTGTCATATCTAAGTAGTGGTAAGTCTATCTAAACAGCTTCAATAGGTTTGTATTGGTCAAGTATACTTAGTCCTATTTTTAAAAAGAGATGCACTCGCCTAGCTAAGATAATGGTTTATGTTTAATCAAGAATATGTTAGTCTAAGTAGAAGATTAATGTTATTTGCTTCTTCCTTTTTGAAACATTACATTATTTCATGATTCAAGGTATTTTGCTATCATTTGCCCTTTTTGCAGCTCTTAATAAGTCATAATAGCTTTAGTTTCTGAGGACTATCCCTATGATTCCTTTCATTTCTTTCATTTCTTCTTGGTTATTAATCACAAATATAGCATGAATCTATGTTTTATTTTCTCTTATAAATTTGTTCTCAAGTTAATTTTTCTTTATCTTTGGATATTTTCTAAATTTTGAGTGGCTGTTTTTCTTACTTTCTTCTTAAGAACTTTTGAGTTTGTTTGGACAAATTCTCACCTTTGCAATAGGTAAGCCTTTTATTGTATAAAAGTTCTTATCTTTACCTTGTAGTTATTCCCATGATCTACCTTGTGATGCTTGCTTCTACTCTTGCTTGATTTCTCTATTTTCTCATGCTTTTCTAGTTTATGTCATTGCTTGCTTTTTACTGAAGTTATGCCCCAATGTTGTCGCTACTTGTTTTCTTAGCCTTTTACACTGCTGGTTTTTAAGATTTTCCCTTTGTTTGATTTTTTTTCCTTTTTCCTATTTTTGTAGTCTTTTTTACTTCCATTCATTTTTCTCATTTCTTTTTAAAAGTGTTAATTACTTCTCTTGGTTTTGTCTTTTGATGTCTAGTGGCTTTCCTTTCATTAGTTTTTCTTCAATTTCTGATAGTGATAATTCGAGTGTTAATTTGTCAAATTTTCTTAATCATCCTTAGCTTAAGAAAAAACTTTATTCCATTATCCTTCATCTAATGCCTTTTATTGCAATCATGATAGAACAATCCAAAAGAAGAATGACATTGATCAAGTTGGTTTAGTGCATGCTAATTTTTTAAAGTTTAGTTGGATAAATATATATGTGTAGACTTAAATGGCTTCTTTGAAATTGAAAGATTAGTAGTTTCTAGATGACCTATAGAATGACTATTTTCTTAATGCTTAGATCAATAAATAATTTGCTATGCTATAACTTAAAATGATAAGTAAGCTTGTAGTTATGATATAATATCATTTATTGTGTTTTATGGTGCATTCTTGGTTAAGATAAGCTTAACACCACCTTTCATTTTTTTCCATCATTATGTCCTTGAAGGTCTGAATCTATATCCAACCTAACTAACACTAAGCATTTGGATGTACATGATCTATTTTAAGACAATCATCTATCACTTGAAAGGTGTGTCATCACTAGATTACTTCTTATTTTTTTATACTTTTACAAATCAACATAAATAGGGTTAGACTTATTTTAGTCAACTTTCCAAATAGTTATTTTTAAAGAATTTGGAGTCTAGTATTAAGTATTAGAAAGATTATTTCCTCAAAATTGGTATAGTTGATGACATTTAACTATTTTTTGTTATTGAACAAAGGTAGTCCTTTATATTCAATCTATTTTAAAAAGTAAATAAAAAACCTTGAAACCCTCTTTTTGGATACTTATTCTATGAATGATTAAACTATTATTCTTCGTATCTTAAGTTTAAATCTTTTAGGTGCTTTAATAGTGCTAAATATATTTTGCTTTTCTTTCTTCCTTATTTTTATGCTTTGATAGACTATTAATCATCTATTCTTTTTTGTTTCCAAATATTAAATTAGGAAAATAAAAATTTGCTATCGAAATGTTCCTCTTTAATGAATATAGGTTTCGTTAAGCCCAAGAGAGGTATCTAAAGAAAAAGACCATTTCTATATAAGGTTTGGATACTCAATCTTTCTATTTCTATTCAGTCGTTAACCTTAGAAAGTGGAATGCCCATTTCTTCTCCTTTACCAATTCAAACCACTCAAGGAGCTTTTATCAGTACTATCAATACGAAAGAAGTAACGCATATTGCTCTATTGGAAAAATGGAATAAGAAAAAGCTAACTAAGAATGGGATGAGATTAAAAGGTAAGGTTTTTAAGTTTGTATCCTAAAAGATATAGATAGATAATGTTTAAGATCCTATTACTCAATTTGCACATGTTAGTTATAGTTTTGTTGAATATCTTTCTACTCTTGAATTTGATTATGATACACTTGATAGTTTTTGGTATAAGGAAGTGAACCTGTCCTTGTACATTTATGACTAAATGTTTCTTTCTAAAAAGTTATGATAATAACATGGCACTAGTTGATCAGTTTAGTTATGTTAAATAAAGCCATGTAACTATTAACAACTTGACCTATAGCATGTTAAGTGTTCTATCATTAGTTCCACTCCTAGCTTCTCATGAAAAAGAGTTAGCCTAATTTAGAGATATAAACCACGAAACTATAAATGATTTACAAAATTATTTTAATAATGCTTTACCTAATCTTCATACTTACTAGGAAAACTTGAAAAAGTCAAATGGTCTTTGCCTTTTTGTTAAATAGGATTCAAAGAAAGCTATGTTAAAGAAAAACTAAATGGAAGCTTATCATAAAGTAAAGAAAGAAAAGTTAGAGGGAGTTTACATTTGAAGAATAAAGAGCTTAAGAAGCTTCAAAAAGAACTTGTTTATGTTTGTGTTGATCTAAAGAAGGAGATTGATAATACAAATGATTACTTTTACAATATGTTTCTACATTATTTTAAGAAAGCGAAGGCATAGGTCAAGTATTTCAACCTAAATTTAGCAATTAATATTTGACAAATATTAGATGGGGAAAAAAGTGACAAAGCTCTTGGTTATTCTTAACTTTCTTTATTTGAAGGCTTACATGCCTATTTCTTATTGTACTTGTGTGCTTTTTTTTAGTTGTTTTGTTTTGTTTACCCTATGTACCTTCTTGAATTTTGCATAAATATTTACAATGTTTCTACCTTATATTTATAATATATTTTTCTAAGATCAATAATAAAATTGTTATAATGGGTTAGGTCTAACAAATTGATTTAGGATTGATATAATTTTGCTTGATTTGGAGTTAGGATTAATGTGGAAAATAATAATAATGGGCCGATCTTGTAAAAGACTAAGATTAGTTAGTAAATGATTGGGATTGATAATTGTTAATCCATTAAGTTATTAGGTTAGCATATTAACTTAGTAATATTAGTAAATAATAAATTATTAATTTATTAATGTATATATATATGTGTGTATATATTCAATATTGTCAACATATACTATGTAAAGTTATTAAAATAAATAATTAAATTAAAATTAAAAATAATAAAAATTATGTGATGAATTAAAATTACTATCATAAAAAATAAAAAATAATAAAAATAATTATACAAAGAAATTATCATAACTAAATATATATATAATAATTATTATAACTAAATAAATATATTAATTTAAGTAATAAATTATTACTAATAATATATTCATATATATTATGATTTTAATTAGCAATATATATGTCACAATTTTAACTAATAGTGAATTCTTTTTACTTCTTGTTATTTTTATTCTTCTAATTAGACATTTTAAACCATTATGTTTTGATTGTTTTTTTACTATTTTTATTATATCCAATAATGATGATAATACTAATAATGAATAACAATATAAGTTTTTAAATGATAAAAATAATAAAATATAATTATATTTGTAATAATCAATAATTTTAATTAACTAATAATGTGAAATTATCAATAAAAAATAAGTGATGTAATAATAATAACAGGCTATAAAATCCACCTAATAAAAATTGACTTAAAATTGAAATTGGGACTAATATTATAACAACTTGATTTAGCCTTACTTGATAAAAATATAGTCTGACATGGGATTAATCCGATGTACAATTTTTATCTATTGAGTTATCTAATTTTAATAGGTCTAATCAATAGTAATTGTCCACTTAGACTTTATATTTCCTTACTATTGTTCATTCTAACTTTTATGTTGAGGATTGAATTTAGACTTAACATAGTTATTGAGCTTCTACCTATCTTTTTACTAGGGATCAAGTTTAGGTTTTATGTAGTCACTGAGGATCTACTTGAGCTTTTTATTCAGGATCAAGTTTAGGTTTTACATAATTATCAAGGTTTTTCACCATAGATTAGGTATGAGTTTAATGTAGTTGTTAAGGATTTTCTCAAGCTTTTTAATATAGATATCTTATTAAAAGATCTACAAAAACAAAGATGGCATTTTAATACTTCAATTAGTATAAGTAAGAGAGTGTAAAAATGAAAACACAAAAGGAACCTAGCTTGTATACATATTTGTGTAAAATGCTACTTTAAGTGCTTTACATTCTATAATCAAAGGATTAGCTTTCCTTTAAATGTCTTAAGTTGGTAAGATCCATTTTATAGGGCTTCTTTAATATGGTATGATCTTTCCTATGTTGAGGCTAGCTTTCTATGTTAACTAACTTGCTTTACTCCTTTTCTTTTTTTTTTAAAACTAAATCATTTTATATAAAGTTCTTACTTTTACTCATTTATTGAAGAAGTAAGCAAGCTTGTTCTTGTACTCTACTACTTATATAAAAGCTTTCTCTTTTACTTCTTTTAGTAAATTTGTTTCTTTTTTATGCCTCTAGTCATTTTACTTAGCATTATATAAGCTTCATTACTCGGATATTTCCCCCACTTGTATAACTAACATGGCTTCTAAATTGTAGGTTACTCGAAATAGAGTTTCCTTTATGGTTATTTATAAAGTTGCTTTGTATGACCATAAGATTTTAGGTAGCTCTTTAGCCTAATTTCCTTTTGTTCTATCTAGCCTCTTCCTTAGTCATTTATTATTATCATATTAGCAAGTTCAACTTGTCCATTTACCTATGGTTACTTAATTGAATAAAATTTTTACTTTATGCCTAAACTATTCATAAAAAAATTATCAATTTCAAATGATTTTTGCCTTTACTTTTTCTTAAATTAAGATTCATACCTTTCATAAAAAGTGAGTAAACTCCTTACTGGCACACTGGGTGCCATTGTTAAATACTAGTGTTTGAAAGAGACTAAATTTACAAAATTATCTAAATATATTATATTTTTAATTAAAAGATGCTATTTTTGAGTTTATGTGAACTTTCTATTGTAGATGAGCAATATTCATACAAATTTCTTTGTATTCTTGGCATTGATGGTTTTCAAAGGTTTTACCTTTACCCATTTAGTAACGTAATTAATTGCAATGGTAATGACTTTCTTTTGCTTAGATGTTTTTAGGAATGGACCTAAAAAGTCGATCCTTCATTATGCAAATGGCTAAGATGTAACTGGGACTTGGGTGGATGTTAGCTTTTTTAGTATATTCTTATTTTTCTAGCAATTATTACACTTTCGAACTAGTTAGAGTGCTTCACTTTTCATTATTGGCTAGAAGTAACCCGAATAGATGGTTTTTAATGCTAATATTGATTTACTTATATGACTTTCACATATTCCTTAATGAAGTTCTCCTAACATATAATTTACCTTAGCCAATCACAAACATTTCAATATTTGTAAGGACAAGCATTTTTTTGTAGAGTTCTCCATTGTGTAAGAAGAAATATAATACTTTTTTAAAGAGTTTTTATGCTTCCTTTTTGGCTTTTAAGTAAGTTCTATTTGTTAAGTATTTTATAATGGGAGTTATCTAGGCATTATCTTTTTCTACACTTACTACTTTTTTTTCTCCATGTCAGGATTGTAAATTATTTCTTGTATTACTATTTTATTATTAGCTATTACTTTTACATTAGCTAATTTAGCTAAGACGTCTGCTTAATTATTTTGTTCCCTAGGGATTTACCATACTTCATGGGTAAACTCTTAGAGTAAGTTTTTAGTTTTCTTAAAATATTATCTTAGCATTGGCTCTTTTATCTTATAATCATCATTTAATTAATTTCTGATCAGTTACAAGTCACTATTGGCTAATCCATTTGGTTTTTACTTCTTTTGCTAAATGCATGCTTACTACTTCAACTAGTTATTTATGGCATGGAAATTAAACCTTAAAAGTATTCTAAGGTTAAGCTATTCATACCTTCAAGTATAATTCTTGCTCTATTTTCTTTTTTATTTAAGGATCTATCCACATATAGTGTCTATGTGCCTTATGAGCCTTGGTTATTTCCTTTGGTTAGTTCAACTACAAAGTCTACCAAGGCTTATGAATTGATTACTTTCTTAGTTTAAAAAATAATTCTACATTTTGAGAACTCGATTAATCATGAAACTAGTTTTTTAGCCAAACTTAATGAATTGGTTGATTAGTTTTTATGACAATTTGATGGGCCTAAAAGTAAGGTTTAAGTTTTTTTTTTAAATGGTAAGTAATGTAAAGGCTATTTTCTCTATCATTTGGTACCTCTGTTTTGGGACATATAAGACCTTGCTGATGAAGCATATTAGTTTTTGTTCTCTTTCTTTTTTCGTTATTAATACAAAACCAATTACTTCTTTTGATACTACTAGATATACATATAGAGGTTTTCCTTCCTAAGGGGATTTAGATACATATTACTTTAAGCTTTTGAATACTTTTTCACATGAGTCATTCTATCTAAAATTTTTAAAACTTCTAAGTAAATTATAAAAAGATAGTACTTATCAGCTAACCTAGACATAAATCTTGACAATATGGCTAGTCTTCTATTCAGTATTTAAACCCTATAAATATTCTTTGCATTAGTTATGTTAATGATTTGCTTCTACACCTCGCTTAGTTAATATGAACCTTAAGAATTTATTTGTTTTCATATCAACCTTATGCTATTTTAAAACTTCAAAAGCTTTTTTTAGGTCTTTCTAGTGTTACTTAGTGTCTTGAGACTTTATCAATATATTATCAATGTAAACTTCAAGATTTCATCTAATTTGTTAGAAAAATAGCTTATTTATTAGGTGCTGGTAGGTGGCTTTAATATTCTTTAATTGAAATAGCATTACTCGATAATAATATACACCCTAATCAGTTATAAATGTCATTTTCTTTTCATTATTAGGGTACATCTTTAGCTAATTAATGAGGAAAAGGAATTCTTTTAGCATGCTTTATTTAAATTGTTGAAGCCAACACACATTTGCCACTACTCACTTACCTTATTAACCATTATTACACTAGCTAACTAGGTAACATGTTCCATCTTTTTTATAAGACTTGCATCCATTAGTTTTTTTCATTTTTTTTATCACTTCTGTTCATTCTACCTTAAAGTTTCTTTTCTTTTGTTTCATTGATTTTGCACTTAGGTCAACATTAAACTTGTGGCAAGTTATCATTATGTTTACTTCGAGTATATTTAAGGGGTTCCATGCAAAAACTTCCATATGCCTTTTTAGTAAATTTGTCATTAGATTTATGATAATTTTCATAGTTTGCTCATCATTTTCTCCAAATAAAGGTTTTTCTTCTAGTTCGAATAAAGGATCAAACCTTTTAAGATTAGCATCCTTTACATTAAGTGTTGTTAAATCTACCATTTAACACTCTTTCTTCATAGAGAGATTGATGATGACAGGTTTTATGATGTTGAAGCTTATGTGTTCATTTTCCAAGTTAGCCATATAATATTTTTTAGTAATTACTTGGTTTGCTTTAACTTATTGTATTCCTCTTAGTATAAGAATTTCATGAGTAAATGTAGATTTAAGACTATTGCACCTATTTGGTTGAGCGAAGCTCATCCTAAAATTGTATTATATACTTAATTTAGAGTTGCAACCTTCAAAAAATTGACATCTATATTTTGCATTCTTAGGAATGCCTTTAATGTCATTATTAATGTTACTGTTCTTTCTATAGGTACATATTTTTCTAAAAATCTAACCATGGTGCCATTATGAGGCTTCATTATATTTCTACATATGTTCATATTTAAAATAGCATGAGAATATAAAATATTAGTAGAATTCTACTAGTCTACTAGAATCCTTTTTAGTAAGGAAATTATGCACCATGGCAGATGTAGCCATAAGGTTGTTGTGTTCTCTTTCTATTTCCTTAAAATTAGCTTTTATGAATGAAATTATTTCATATAAAAGCTTTTCTTGCTTTGGTCCCACAATGATGATTTGCTGTAAGTGCCTTTTTTAAACATCTTTAGATTTTTCATTGCTTATAAAACTTCTAGCAATTATATTGATAATGCTTGCAATAGGAGGATCTGTTATTATATACTTATAATATTTCCTTTTTTTAGGACCATTCTCATTCCCTTTGTTCTAGATAAGGCTTATCGTAGTTCTTTTTGTACTCCCTTAAATAGCTTAGTCTGATAAGATACATAATCTTATCCTTTAATGTCATGCATTTATCGATGTCATGCTTGTAGTCTCAATAAAGCTTATAGTATTTGGATTTATTGGTAGGTGAATTTTTTTTTGCTTTTAAGGTGGAAGCTTAATTAGATTGGATAATTATATATTGCCTATTATCATCTTAAACATTATTTTTAAGGGCTCATAAGATTTAAAGCACCCTTACAAGGGGTAGCTTGCCTAAATGCCTTTTACATTTCTCTAATCAATAGGAATGGTGATCTTGTTGTGAGACTTCTTAATGGAGACTTGCCTAAATAGCTCATATTCTTCCATATTGATGTACTTTTCTATTCATTCCATAAGTTTTTCTAGATTTGCAATGGATTTTTTAGTAAGTGAAAGAGATAATGGACTATAGTACAAACTTACAATTATTTGATGCACTGCTATAGCCCTTATTCAAACCTTTTAGCTCTAATGCCAAGCTATTGAAACGTGCAAGATAATACTTTAGGGATTCACTATGCCCTTGTTGGAAGTTTAGCAATGCAATTGTTATTTTCTTTAGGATTGAAGGTAAACATTAGTTTGATTTGACTGGTTAAGTATGCCTAATTCACTTAACCATACTTAGCCATTTGCATCATTTGTTGAACTGAAGCTGATCACTTGCAATGGCCAATCCGACATTACCCAAATGATTTAATTTTAAATTAGTTTTATTGGGTTTGATCAGTTTGACAATATAGGTATAAAGGTAAAGTGCTTTTTCCTTAGCCAAGGAAGAATAACAAAAGAAAGAAAGAAAGAAGGTCCCTTTAAGAAAGTATCACACATACTTTATCTCTGCATATTGTTTTCTTTTATCTCTTACCATATTATCTTTTTTGCTATTAGAACTTTAAATTGATCTATCAGAACTTGTAGCCTCTGGTGGGTTTTTGATGTTTAATTAATGTTATTGTAGTTCTAGTAACACCAATTCAATTAAGCATGTCTCAACTATATTCATCTCAGCAACTAAAATCCTATTAAACAAAATCCCAACTAAATCATAAATATCAAATTAGAATCATATAGGAAATTTTAAATTTTAAATCACACAAGATCATAACCCCAACTTAAAAGTAAATTTTTTCTTTTTTTAAAAAAAGGAATAATAAAAGAAGTAGTTCTTACCATGACAACAAATTCTCTATTAAATCTTCAATTCATAAACCTTTAGAGATGTAGAATCAAGAAAACAAAAATAATGTTTGTATTAGGGCTACTAGCAAAGTGGTTTTATTAATAAGGTGGTCGTTGATAGCAGTTACTCAATGAAAGCTTTACTAGGGTTTAGTAATTAGGAAAAGGAAGAAGATAATATGGCCAAAGTTAAGTGACTTCATTTTTCCTATGGCCTTAGTGCAATTAATTGCACTTAATGAAATGATATCATTTTAGTACATTTTGAACGCGTGTAAGTATAATTAATTAGGATAATTTATAATTGACCTTGCTTACCACTTAAGTTTTAGTTTTCCTTACTTTATGTTACCCACTTCTTCCTGTTACGTATACATTACTTACCTTTATTAAACCTATTTTGGGTACTAGACAAATTAGGCAAAGTGAAGAGAAAAAAAGTCCACCCCAATTTAGGACTTGGCTAGTAGCAAAGTAGGACATAAAGGCATTGGCTACTTGTTTGAAATTAGAAATCGATCATGGTAGGAGATTATTAAACCATTAAAGCCTTACTCTTTTCAAAGTTATTGAGAATTCACATCATATGATTAAGTTAAAGGATCCTCACAAAAGCATAGCCATGCAAAATGCTTCCATATGCTCTACAAGTTACTGGATTTGTTGTATGCATCTACATGTGATAGAGATATGAAATTTCTAGGGAGTTGAAAGGGTGAAGGGATGGGCTTAATTAGTGCATATATTCCAGTGATCATATGTTTAGAAAGTAAGGTTAAGCATAACATAGTGTTTTTGGGTGAGTTCTAATGAAGTTTTGGTTGTGGTTGTTCAAGTGGAGAAAATTTTTCTAGGAATTAAATGTGGGAAGTTTTAAGTGGATGCTTTAGCTACTAAAGAAGGAGTACATAAAAAAAGTATGTACAATAGATGTCATTGAAGTGCTAAAAAAAACTAGGATGAAGTTTAGGTGTTGAGGTTTGGAGCTTAAGATCTAGAATGATGAATAATGACTAGTCCCCTTTGTAACTTGAGAATTTGCTTGGTAAGAGCATCATGTTCAATTTTGCTTTTGGATTCTCAGTGCAATTATTCCATTTGTTTGTCTAGAATTATGGCTTGAGAAGAAGATCTAATGATGGAAACAATAGTCTCTCCCTAGGTTATTGAAGTTTTGTCCCATTAAGAAGCCATGTTTTTTCAGAAGGTGGCATAAGAGCCACAAATTATGCTAATGTTGTTCACACGAAGAGTTTGGTCCTAGTAAAAAGTCCATGTAGTACAATGAAGTAAAAGACGGCCCCAAAAAAAAGGCTTAACTCTATTTATATTTTAGGAAAAAGTAATGAAAAGTGTGATAAAAGGCTCCTGTGTTGGAATATTTTGGATCTAGGATGCTTTTAGTATGATTGGAGATCAATAGGCATAAGACAGATGCCTTAGTAGTTAAGGTTAGCAAAATGTTTGTGCTCACATCTTTGCAGATGCACCATTTTTCTGAGCGAATATATATTTATCCATGCAGCCTAATGTTGTATCCAAATGGCAATGAGTCTATTCCAGTGCCTCAAGTGGGCTTTTATTGGTTAAGTGTACTCATTTCTATTATCAAAAGGAGAGGTGCTCACTTACTCAAGATAAGTGTTTATGTCCAATTAATTGTGTGTTAGTTCAAGCGGAAAATTAATGTCAACAACATTTGCTTTTATTGTGTATTTTGGTAGGTTAAGGCATGTTCCTCTTTGTTGTAATTTAGACATTCTATCTTATGGAATGACTAAAGAGTCCATTTCTTCTTGACCCCAAAACAATTGTTTATTGTAATTTTTTAGTAATAATAAAATTTAATTCAATGGATATACATATACAAATATCTAGAATTGAACTTAAGATGTAATGAAAAATAAAACCCCACATTATTAAGGGTATAAAACGGACGGACTAGACCGAATATGGACCGGTTCATTTTTGCCCGGTCCATATTACCCGTTAAAAAAATGGACTAAATATTAAGGAGTTCGTATTCGGTCCATCTCCTTAAGTTTGTGGACTAGTTCGTATCCATCAGTCTGTGCAGATTTTAGTCCACCTAGACCGGTTCGTATTATCTGTGAAAAAAATGGACCAGATTTTAGGTAATTCAAATCCATTAAAACCCATAAAATCCGTGAACCGGTCGACAGACTTCGATCCATTTTACACCCTTACCCATTATAATTGATATGAATTTTAGAATTTATATCATGCACTAAAGTTGCTCGAAATTTGCAATTTAATACACATACACACACACACACATATACATACATACAAAATCAAATATTTATTTAAATATAAAGATGGTTATAGTTAAAACGGATTATAAAAAGGGTCAATTATGTCATGCAAAACTTAAATCTATATATATAAAGTATCTTATCTTATAATCTAATAAAAGGTGCGAATCTATTTTAAAATTTGCTTTACACTTTTTCATCAACATTAATGCAAGTCGAATAATAAAATAACAAAAATTATTATTATTATTATTATTATTATTATTATTATTATTATTATTATTATTCCACTTGATACATACATATATATATATATATATATATATATATATAAGTGTAAATCTTAAAAACGATGAGCACTATTAAAATGCTAATAAAAAATTATATATTTGCTATGATTTGTGTTTGGCGTGTTAAATATATAAGTTTAAAACAGATACTATCGGAATTAAGATTTCATCACTAGTTGGCCACTTCGGTGGGAATTAGGCCGAAAAATCTGTACCTTAACTGCGGACTCAAATGGACCAGCGCCAAGGGCACCCTTTTTTTTAATCCTATCTCCTCCTCGGTCGAGATCTGCTCCCTTCGCTGGAAGTTACCTCGTCGACCCCAATGACACATTGCTCTTTCAAAACATGCCCTTCACTCCTTCAATACGCACGCGCTGAATCCGTCAAGAGACCTTAACTCCTAACGGCCGCCGCAGCTCCTGGTCCAAGCCACGGCATGCAGGCCTCCGCCACACGCCGTCGGCTTCAACTTCGACTTCGACGGCTTCTCCGGTATGTGCGGCTACGATTCCGCTTTTTATGTTTAATTCTTTTTTTAATAGTATGCTTTGATTATATCATCGTATTTTGCAAATTTGATAATTTAAGACGAGTTTGAGAACTTAAATTAGATCTACAACCAGAACCCTGAGCCTTGAACCTTGTTACTGGGGCTTTTTAAGCCTATCTTGTACATTGCTATACGGACTAGTGGTTTACAAGCTCTTCTTGTAATACACATGACACAAGACTAGCAACGAATTTCATTAGCAATCTTAAAAGCCAAATTCTTGTGCTGTCACTATTGATCAGACAACGAGTTGAAGTTTAAGGCTGTTACAAGGTAAATACATTAAATACATCTGAGTAGTATTTGTTCCTCCTATAACATATATACAATAAATTAGAAAAATATATACCATGAATTTTTTGCTACTATTCATTTTTTTATGTTTAACTCCGTTTCTCATATAATATAATTTATTTTATATAATTTGTATGCATGGTTTACTAGTTGATGCCTATAAGTTGGTTTTTCTTCTCCATCTTGGATCGAAAGAATAAACCCTATCTTTGTTCCCTAATAAAAAGGTTGTTCATAAGCGTTGGATTCAATTCGATGATTATGTCAAGAAGGAACAAGAAGCCTGAGACCAATTATAGCGGCATCTTATGAACATTCTAAAACTAGGTTTTCATTAATAAAGTCAACTGAGTTGGAATCTCTGTGTCCTACAGGCTAAGTCTTAATCTCTGAAAAGGTTCTAATAGTGTCAAAGGGTTCTCCTTTACGCCACTGAAATGCATAGAGATGCTTATTTAAAACTTTTGCTGTTGCAGGTGTCAAGATCTGCTCTTGATATGTATCTCTATGGACCATGTTATGCAGGCTAAGGTAAAGCCTGTAATGTTATTATTCTAAATATAGAAACCGATGCTCATTTCTTATGACTGCAAACTCAAGAATTCCCATTTGTTTCCAATTTCAGTCTCAATGTTTGGTCTTTCAAATATATATAGTCGACCTTTGCTCACCTATCCTAAACCCATCAATTGCAACAGTATCCACAGCTTAGTTCAAACAAACCCACTTCTTTCTCTTCTAGAAAAATGCAAATCCATGATACAATTAAAACAAATTCAAGCACAAATGACCTTAACAGGTTTAATATATGATAGCTTTGCAGCAAGTCGACTTATTGTGTTTTGTGCTCTCTCAGAATTGCGTGATCTTGATTATTGCAAGAAAATTCTTTATAAAGCCCACAGTGCAAATGTCTTTTCATGGAATGTGGCCATTAGGGGATACTTGGAAAGTGGGAATCCAAAGGAATCTATATTGCTCTATAAGAGGATGTTACAATATTATAGGTTGAGGCCTGATAACCATACTTACCCTTCATTGCTTAGAGCTTGTTCTTGTCCATCCCTTAATTTTGTGGGTTTTGCAATTCTTGGCCATGTATTTAAGTTCGGTTTTGCAATTGATATATTTGTGCACAATGCTTTGCTCTATATGCTACTCTCATATGGAGAGGTAGAGGTAGCATATTATGTATTTGATAAAGGTTGTGTGAGGGACCTGGTATCATGGAATTCTATGATTAATGGGTGCGTAAGAAGAGGCCTAGCAAATGAGGCATTGAAACTGTACCAACAAATGGTGGTGGAGAAAGTGAAGCCAGATGAGATTACAATGGTTGGGGTAGTTTCTTCTTGCGCACAGCTACAGGATTTAAAACTAGGGAATTTTTTTCATCAATACATTGAACAGCATGGGCTTGATTTGACAATTTCCCTTACTAATGCACTTATGGACATGTATGTCAAGTGTGGAGACATAATGACAGCACGGATTTTATTTGATAATATGGCACAGAAGACCATTGCTTCATGGACTACAATGGTTTTGGGATATGCCAGCTTAGGTTTGCTAGGCGTTGCTAGGGAGATTTTATATAAAATTCCAGAGAAGTATGTTGTGCCATGGAATGCAATCATTAGTGGTTGTGTCCAAGCCAAGCGTAGTAAAGAGGCATTGACTCTATTTCATGAAATGCAAGTTAACAATATAACACCTGATGAAGTAACCATGGTCAACTGCTTGTCTGCATGCTCACTACTTGGAGCCCTTGATATTGGAGTATGGATTCACCATTACATTGAAAGACACAGTCTTTCATTAAATGTTGCTCTTGGAACATCTCTAGTTGACATGTATGCCAAGTGTGGAAACATTGCAAGGGCTTTGCAGGTTTTCCACAGTATGCCACAAAGGAATTGTTTGACATGGACAGCCATTATTTGCGGTTTAGCATTTAATGGGAATGCTTATGATGCCATATCCTACTTTTCAGAAATGGTTTGCACTGGATTGATGCCTGATGAGATTACCTTTTTGGGAGTATTATCAGCTTGTAGCCACAGAGGCTTGATTGAGGAGGGGCGCAAGTACTTCGCCCAAATGAGATCCAAATATAATATATCCCCTCAGCTTAAGCACTACGCATGCATGATTGACCTTCTTGGTAGGGCTGGTCTTTTGGAGGAAGCACAAGAGCTTATTAAAAATATGCCAATGATAGCTGATGCAGGGGTGTGGGGTGCTTTATTCTTTGCTTGTCATGTTCATAGAAATATCCTGATCGGAGAGAAGGCCGCTTTGAAGCTTCTTGAGTTGGAGCCTCAAGATAGTGGTATATATGTTTTACTTGCTAACATGTATGGTGAAGCAAAAATGTGGAAGGAGGTGAAGAGTATTAGGAAGACAATGAAGGAGAGAGGAATAGAGAAGACTCCTGGTTGCAGCTCAATCGAGGTGAATGGCATTGTGCATGAGTTTGTAGCTAGGGATACATCACATCCACAATGTGAATGGATTTGTCAATGTTTGGTTGCATTAACTAGAGAAATGGAGCTTCTTGGTTTGGCATCCCATGTTATTGTTTGATAACATGAGAAGTGGCCATGTTTATTTCAAAGGTAAATGCAAGTTTCACTATTCATATGGAAGATTAAGAGCATCCTAGAGCTTTAGTTGATAAGAAAGTATTTAAAAGATAAATTACATCATTACTCATTAGGGTAATGATAGAATTACTCTCTTACTCACTTTCTTTCATGTTTGTAATTAAACTTTATTATGAGTCTTACTATACATGTGAGAAAGTAAGAGGGAGAGCAAGAAGAGATTGAAAAATGATTTACCCTAACTTGCATTTTGAATATTTCTTGAATCCGGAGCAGGTTGCAAGATATAGCCAACACCCTTCCAAACAAACCTTATTAAGTGGATGTGATACTTTCTTTAGCTTTGCAGTAGTAACCCACGAAAACTGAAGGAGAGCTGTATAAAATTATAAACTTGAACATTATACCATGGCATTTTAATTTACAAATTTTTATATAAAAAATTTATAATGTTTTGCAAAAAGTTGACTCTAAATAGATTACTGTAACTTCTTTAAAATTATAAATTTTAAAAAGTTTTTGCGTGAGAATAAAAGTTTGTATGAAAGCTATATCCTCCTCTTAATCTCTCTAACTAATCATTATAATTTCTTAAGATAAATTTTAAACACTTTGTATGAACTTTACATGTAACAAGTACTCAAAGTTGCAGGTCCATCAATTGAAGTTTTTAGCTATCTCTGATTAACCATTATAATCCAGTTTGGTGGTTTTGTCCTGGTTGATTTCTTTGTTTAGCGAGGCTAGCCCATATTTTTCAATAGCTTATTGATTTAATGCTTATAAAGAGGTACAGAAATTTGCACTACTATTTATCCATTATTGTTCGACGATGGCCTATTCTATTTTTTTGTCCTTTTTTTTTAATTATTTCATATCTGTTGGTTTTTAATTTCTTTTGTCAATGGATTAGTTTGTAGATTTAACCTGGTAGTTTTCCATTGATATTACTGATCGAGCAGTGGGCGATTCACGAATAAGGATGAAGCATTTACTTGATACAGATCTCTAGGAATTTCTGATTTTTTTTTCCTTCAGCATTTATGCTACTAACTAATGCAATGAGGAGCTATCAAGTAATGATTTAGAGTTATTGATCTGGTACACAGGGAAATGAGCATCTGCAGCTTTTGAAGAAACAAGTTTTCATCTGGTAGAGTTTGTTCTGGATGGCACAATACTATCGTTCAAGAAAGCAACAGGTTTTAAATTTGGGGATATCTCAGATTCCTAGACAAAATACACTATTTATGAAAAATAACATGGATGGCCATTTGACTGTCTGATTTTGTCTATGATTCAAATTTGTTTAAATCTTTTGCCAGAACAAAACTTACTTGGATGAAGTTTTAATCTTTTGTTTTTTCTATTATGCTTTGTTTCTTAGTTGATGTCTTGTGTTGTTTTAGGGAAATCAAGTAGTTTTACGGAATTGGCTACGCATATGCTACTAACTGCAAATCAATTCTGGCTTATTATGTGTAAGGTTGGTTTCTTTTTATCTTTTAAACCTCTATTTCTATGCAACACTCAGGCTACTAATTGTGCCATTGTCATTGAAAATACAATGGCTGAATTTTTCCTTCCCTTAAACAAATTTAGGTTCAATTTAGATCTCTAATTAATGTTCCTGATGTTTAGGCAACAATTTCCAAGTATGATACATCCTCTCCTTATGGAGTTGTTGACAAGAAAATGATTATTGAGGGAAGGTGTTAGCAGGTTTGTTTTACCTCTTTAATTTGATTTTTGCCATTATTGGCTGTATTCTGGTTTTTCAGTAATCTATCGTGCTTCTGATTTGGTGTTTTTATATTATTTCTGGAGACATCTGACAAATAGATTAAAGTATAACGTAAATAATCACCCCGCCATATGTATACGCGTGAATTATCCACCTTAAGTATTGTTGACAAATGGAGTTCAATAATGAGCTCTGCTTCGTAATTATCATATGTTGATTTATATTGTATTTAGAATACAATTTTTACATTTTATGGCTATCCTAAGTTCAAACTTTATTTGCAGATTGAGTACTACAGTCTTCTTGCACACCTGTCGTACAGTACTTATTATGATTTGTTTCACCGATGCATATTCCTTCTTTTGTATTCTTTTGGTGAATCACTAAATGGGAATAATCATTCTTGGGATTAAAGCATCAATGGTTTTCTTCCCTCCCAACTATCTTCCTTTTGTATACTGATTTCTTCTAATGTAAATGTTATGTTAAGAGAATTTGTAAATATTAAAGTACCAAAGTGGATTCTATTCTAGAACCCGTAAATTTGTAATAGTACCAATTTCACACAAAATCTTACACGGAATTGAAAACCAACGTCGTTTAGTTTTTCAAGCAGCATTAATAAAGTTTCATATTCATTAGAATTTACTGTTAATGTTGTCCATATTTATCAGGTTTTTTTTTTGGAGGGGTAAAGTGGTAATTCACTTAATGTAAACATAGATCTCAAGTTTGAACTTTAAATATAAGGAGAATAAAATTCCGGAATTTGTACCACTGAGGTGTTAGTATTATCAATTATTGCTCATCGTTGGTTCCAAAGTACAGTAGTTATTTGATCAAGCACCTGCGTCCAAGTCATTTAAAGTTTGGCATATAAAGTCAGCATTAAAGTTGTTATTCACCTTTTGCATTGGATTATTGAATCCCTTAGCCTAGTTGCTGTTCCAATTCATCTAGAATTTGGCATAAGGTCATTATTCACCATTTGGATCGGATAATTGAATTCCTTAGCCTAGTTGCTATTTCAAAAACCGAGCTCCACTTGAATCAAGAAAACCTTGTATATTTCCAAGCCCTTTCCATTTTTAATTTTCCTTTCATTGAGCCTTCTCCATTATTTTGGTCCAACTCTCAAAAAATTCATAGGCCAAATAAACATAGAAAATTCCAACATTAGAAAAATCTAAATGGAATCTTGATCCACTTTTGTATTGGGAGGAGGAAGTGCTACAATAGTTAGACAAATAGATGACATTGACAAGCAATCACGAGACACCCATCAAATGTATCTATCAACCTATTTAGGTTGTACTAAAATTTTTCGAAATCATTCCTTTCATTCTTAACAATCCATCTCCACCATTTATATTTGGAAAAAAGCTAGACATGTGCTAGGTAAGTCACATTCATTTTATGTACGTTTGGCAGTAACTTTCTCTTAGATAGTAATTTTTTCTTATGAAAAGTGAAATACATTTTGCAATTCTTGTTATAAGAAAATTATTATCAGGCATATATGGACTTGATTCCATCTATTGTATCTCTATTAAAATTATTTATATTTATACTCACTGTTTAATTAAATACTTTTTTTTCCTATTTACCGTTTCCCTTTGTGCTTCTTTCATTCGCTAGACACATAAGCATTTTCTTTAACAAGCTTTACGTGTTCCATCTTCATCATCTCAGCAAGAAGAGATGCAATTTTTATTTTCAAGAAAAAGGAAGATTGTTTATGATTTGCAAAGCTAAATTTTTATAGTGGAGTTTAAGAAATATCATATTAACCGTATAAGAAAAATCTATTCCTAACCCTCGCTCGCTTGCTACCGTACTATTTTGGACGTTGTGTTGCTAATCCTTCTAAATCCACACTCATTCTTCCATGAACATTTATAGTTGTCCTAATAGACAATTTATTTTGTATTTAGAGTAAGAATCTAGATAGACAAAGTTCAATTAACACATGATCTCAAAAAGGAATCACTGAAATTTTCAAAAAGGAATCAATAAAAGTAAGTATAACTAATTTTTACAACAAATCAATTTCTTAAATTATTTCCAAACTAGGAAGTTATTATATCTTACCAGAATAACTCCTTTCACAGTTTCATCAGTGTAAAATTCTGGTTCAATTTCTTGCAACTGCAACATAACCTCGATCAAAGTCCTCCTCCTCTCCTTATTGCTCCTATTTACGCTTCTGTTCCTCTTTTGCTCCTCAAGAAGGTTCTGGAAGAAGTTGTCCAACTTGTTCATCACTTTCCGCATTCTTTTTTCCAAGCCATTAAAATCAATCCGTTGCAGCATTGGAAAAAAGTCATTCAAATTTCAACTCCCTTCAAGTTCGAAAGCTTCTTTCATAAGGCTTTGAAATTCCAACCCTTCTGTCCCAATAGCACCCTTGCCATAATATCTTTTCCCTGAAATCATCCGAACCATAATATTGAAAGAAAGATCCACAAGTCTTGTTCTGAGTTCAATCTCGGTGAATTTTTCTCTCGATTCTTCGAATATTTGCTTCAACGAGGTCCGAACCTCGTCCTCACGAATTCCGGTGAACATGGCAAGGCGGTTAGACGAGAAAATCTCGACCGTCATGAGACGGCGGAGGTTGCGCCAGTGGTCGCCGTAGGAGGAGAATCCAACCGTCTTGTTGTTGTAATTGAGATGTTTTCCAGCAAGCATAAAAGGGCGGTTCGCAAAAATGATGTCATTTTTTGTGAAGCAATCTTCAACAGCCGGAGCAGAAGATACAAGCAAGACTTTCCGAGTGCCGAATTGGAGATATAGTATTTGGCCATACTTTTTAGAGAGCTCGTGTAGGCTTCTATGCAAGTTTTCTCTTTAAGAAGATGAAGATGGCCGATGATTGGAAAGCGAGGGGGGCTTGGAGTTCGAGGAAATCAACTAATTATTCTTTTAACTAATCTAAATCCACACTCATTCTTCCAGTTCGAGGAAATCAACTTCTTTGTTCTTTATAACTCATCTTCCTCTTCTTTCCATTTCATTAACTCAATTTCTTATGTATTTGATGATACCTCAATGAAACTTACTTAAAAGCCTCAAGTTGAAGCCATCAAGACTTCCCCTATGCTTCAGCCCGAGGATCAAACTCCTCTTTTTTGTTTTCGTGCCACCTAAATAAATATTAAAACTGGTGTCTTCAATTAAAATCTTGACTATTATTATTATTATTATTATTATTATTATTATTATTATTATTATTATAGTACAAAGAAATGATAGATTTGTTTCAGATTTTATAAATTTGCTCATTTCTCTTTTATCAGTTAAGGATTATTTGACTTATTAGGTATGATTTACTTATGCATAAACTCACTTTTTTTTTTTAATAATTTGAGTTCAAACCCTACAAAATAAGAAGAACAAACAAACCTAACAAAAAAAAAGTCAAAGAATCTCTCAAATTAAAATACCCTAACATATAAAAAACGGACAAAATTGATGTAAATAAATTTGAAGTATACACTTAGATAAAAAATTCCTTCAATAAAAATATCCTTTTAAAAATATGATAATATATATAAATTGAAGATTTATACTATGATAATAAAATAATATAAAATACCTTACCAATACCCATACACAAATGTAGACATACATGTGTACACATTGATATGTATATGAGGTTGTATGTATAATAAATTTAATAAAAAATTATGATAAATTAATTTAAAAATATAATATTTAATAAATATCTTATATAAAATGTTAAAAGTAAAAAAAATAATATACACTGTCCAAAATATCATAAAGATCATATAATATTATCAAAAAATTTAAAGAAAAATACTAAATCAAAATGCAAGTGCCAATGTAAAAGAATTTTTTAATTTTAATTTTATAAAAAGATATGTGAAGGAAATGTAAGAAAGAGAAGATTTAAAATAAATTTTTTTAGTTTTAATACTTAAGGATTTATTTTAATACTATTCTATTGACTCTTATCCTTTTCCTCAGAGAGTGAATAGTCAAAACTAGACATATAAGAGCAAATTTTAAATTAAATTATATAATCCATTTGAAATTCTCAAATATTATGTAAATTTTAATTGTATAATCTATCATATAGTATTGGATCTTATACGGCAAGGTCTTAGTCCTTATTAATTGATTCTTTATTGTGTTCATTAAAATAATATATTTTCCACAATTGTTGTAATTACATGTAAAATTAAGGCTAAGCTTCTCAATTTTTATTTGACAAAAATAAAAATATACACAATTAATCTTATTAGATTTCATTAATTTTGAATATATTTATTACATTTGTTATTTTAGTTAATATTTTTTCAATGATTATAACAAGATAAAAAGACTAAAATAGATATAATCAAATTCAATAAAAATAGTAAAAAATATAATTAATATGTATTTTAATATTTTAATGGGAGAATTTTAGATTATACATATAATAGCATGTAAGATTTTAAGAAATTAGGTGGAAGCACACGCTCAAGTTGACCTATATGTCGCTCTACCACTAATTTCAATATTGGCGAAGCTAGGGCTTAGAGGTCAATGGGAGCACCAAAACATATAATTAAAAATAAAAAATATTATCATATAATTTTACTTTATATATAAATTTAATTTAATTTAATTTAATTTATAATATAGGTCAAATTGTAAACATTATAATTTTAGAAAATAAAATCATATTTCATAATTATATTTGATAAAATTTCATATTTTAAAATAAATTCATTAAAGTAAACACAATAGTTAGTTCTTCATTTATAAAGTTGATGATTATTACATCCTTCAAATTTCATAAGTAATACTATTATTTCCTTATTTTTATATTTGGTATAATTATTTGTTCCTTCCTTTACTAGTAACATTAAAATAGATGGTAAAAATAAAGAATATAATTGAAAATTAAGCATGTATTTAACATTACTAAAGTGAAATTTATCAATTTACCTCAATATTTTTCATTTTAATGTTAAAAGAGAAAGAGGGCTCCAATAATTATAATAAATGCAAAAATAAGGAACTAATAATACTAATTATAAAATTTAAGAAATATACTAGCTATCACCTTTATAAATGGTAAAAGTGATTAAACCATCATACATTCATAAACAAAAGTTAAAGATTAAACCTTGTGTGCAGAAAGAAGTTTAAAATTTTTAAGAGATATCAAATATCATTTATGCTAAAGCTCTCAGTTGATTCTACACAATCCTTATTAAAAATAACATTTTTTTAATTTGTTATAGCCATATGTAACATCAAGGCTACACAATTGTTAAGATTTTTTTTATTTTTATTTGGAGTGAAGAGGGGAGGAGCAAAAACAATTTTATTTGCTTGGAAAAGAAATGAAACTAAATGAGAGTGAAAACATGAGATGAAAATAAAGAAAAAATATGATGTGAGAATAATTGACAACCCTACCTAAATTTTTTTAATTCAAATTAGGAAGGGAGAGAAAAATGAAACTAAGATTAATGCAATAATCTTTCTAAATTGCCCTTATTACTTTGTTTACTTTCCATTGATATCATATCTCATCTTAATGAAGTGAAGTTGTAAGTAATGTTTTTATTTTCTATATTTTTGTCATTAGTGAAATGGAAAATTACAAATTAAATCATCCTGAAGTGATGAAAATAATTATGATCATCATCATAATTGGATTCATAAAATTGAGCATAATTAATTTTATTTATTTTAAGTAATAGAATTAATTTAATTTAAATTATATAATATGTATATATATATATTAGTATAAAATTTATAAATGGTAATTGTGCTAATGTTACTAGTCCTATAAAAAAAAAACTTTAATTGTAGAAGAATTGAATACATAAGCTCTATTAGGGTTTCTATAGAGGAAGGCAAAAAGATTATACAGAAGGAGGTTAACTTAATCACTGAAGTGTAAAAAAGGTAAAAATGTTGAAGTACAATTTATAAGGAGTAAAGGAAGAAAATTTTATGGGGATGTTTCATTAGGTGAAACTTCTGTGGTAAATCAAATTGATCAGTGTTCCTATAAGGAATGCTTAATTAGTGAGAAATAATTAGGGAGTAAAGAGAATAGGTAGCTTGAGAATGAAATTGGGCAAACATTTAAGGAGAAAGAGTCAAATAACTCAAGCTTTAATGGGTTTCAAGTAATAGAGGAAAGAGGAAGAAAGGATAAACAAACCATGATAAAAAAAACACTTATTATAAAATTACTAGGTAGGAAGATTGGCTTTAGAAAACAAACTTTTTCAACTATGGATAAATAATAGTATTCTAGATATTATCGATCTCAAATAATTTCTTTATGGTGAAATTCAGTGCCATGTTGGATTATGAATTTGCTTTGACGAATGGTCCATGGATAATATCCAATCATTATTTGGTTCTCAAAAGTAGGAACTAGATTTTAACTTAGAAGAAATGGGAATTAAGAGGGTTACTATTTGGATAAGATTATTAGACTTATTAATGCGACTCTATGATGAAAATTTTTTAACTGTACTTTGTTATAAGGTTAGGAGAACACTTAAGGTGGATGATACAACTACTAACCAAGCTAGAGGGAAATATGCATGAGTATGTATAAAGATTGATCTCAAGGAGAAATTACTTGTTGACTTCTCAATTAAAGGAAAGAAATCTTATATTGAATATGAGAGCATTCACTTGATTTATTTTTATTATGGAAAATACAGCTACTATATTAAGTTATACCTTTCAAAAGTGGAGAAACAAGTCAAAAAATCAATGGAAAGAGAAGAGTAAGAAAATATTCACACTAGTGGTGAGAATGTTAAAGAAAACTCAATCTCATATAGGAAGTGAATGATGGCACAAAAAAGGAAGAGATCAAGGAATGGTACAAATATAAGTGAGAATAGGGAATGGAAAAATAAACTAAAAAACTAGGTAGGGAATTTTAGCTTTAGATTTTAAAAGATTGAAGGAATGGAAAAGGATGCAAAGGTATAAGTTGAAAATAAAGAAGATATGCCATTACAAGAAGCTATAGAAAATGGTAGACATGATTCTTCTTTTAGTGTTAAAAAAAAGGCTACTAAAAAGGTTACTGTTATGTAACCTAAAGTTATAATAGTACATAAATAGGAATAGCCTACTTGGGCTAATAAGGAGAATGAAAATGTGAACTTATTAGGCCCTACAAAACAAGTTAGTAAGAAACCTCTTGCAAATAGAAATACTATATTGCAAACCTAACCATTAAGCATTAATAAGGCTATGAATAATTCACTATAGGATATAAGCCAATTGATTAAAGTTTCCAAACTCTCCATAGTTTTGAAAATGCAAGATATGGAGGAAGTACAAAATGGTAACCTAGTAATTATTTGAGAGCTAAACATAATAATGGTGGATGTATGCTTAAACTTAAAACCTTTTAATCATGGACTTACCTCTAAATGTGATTGGTAGGAAAGGCTACTCATAAGTATAAGATATCCCAGTAATGTAAACTAGGGTCCAATTAACTAGCTTATAAAGAATGGAATTTTAATTAAGCTTTTTAAAGTTTTGTTCTAATTGTCCGAAATTTCTAAATGTTGAAAAAAATATTCTTTAGAACTATAAAAGTGTTGGTCATAAGGACTATGTGGCCCATGTTCAAACAATATTGAGAGATAAGTAAAAGAAGGAAATTCTACAAAAAGTAAGTTTTAATAATTTTTCCAGAAGGATCTAGATTAGTTAAAAGAATAATTAGTTGCTATGAAAATTTTACAAGAGAATTTTCAATTTGTACGTATTAAAATCATTCTGGATAGTGGTACAGGGTGGTTTTTTACTACAATATATACAAATCCTTCTTTTGAGATGAAAACAAAGTTGTGAAAAAGGCTATAAGGTATTAATAATCATGTTAAAAGAGCTTGAGTGATTATAGGAGACTTTAATGACATTCAAGATCTATTAAAGGTGCTTAATAGGCTTACAAGCCAAATCGGACCAAAACCCATGCAGACCTAATTTATTTAGGCTTGACTTGTTAAGGCTTGTATTTTAAATAGGCCCATTTGGTTAGCCTAATCCATATTGCAAGACTATTAGATCAACTTGTTTTGCTTTTAAAAAAAATAGTTAATTCATGGATTAGTTCTCTATCCATATAGGTTTAATTCATGTGAACCTAACCTATTTAAGCACTTTTTGTGAGCTTATTTTTAGTAAATCCGATTCACTAAAATTTTAAGGACCAATTAACTAGGCCTATAAGTCTAAGACTCATTAAGCACCCTAAAGATGCATTGAAAAAGAAAGGAAGAGCTCCTTTCAATTAGCAAAGATCACAAGTATTTAATAATAGAATTAATTACTATCATTGATTGAATGTGGAATCTTAAAGTAACAAATTTATATAGAAGGGCCTTGTGATTAGAAATTATGATTCATTGTTTGAAAAAGTGGATAATTCCTTTTGTAATCTTGACTGACATGTTTACTTTCCATAAGCTTTTGTTAAAGTGCTTCCAAAGGTTTTCTTAAATCATCATCTAATTTTAATTATGATATGCATAACTTTAGTTTCTATAAATGTGCTTTGGAATGGAAGTAGAATAGATGATTTTAAGCCTTCCTGTGAAGTTGTCAATGGAGTCCTCTTTCTTTTTATATTTTTATCTTATGTATGGACCAACTATCTCATATCATATGTAATGATATTGAGCATAAGAAATGGTTTCAATGAAAGTAGATCATAGGGGTCTAGCTATATTTCACTTTTTATTTATAGATGATCTCCTCTTTTTTAGGGAAGCTTCAAAATCCCAAATTAGCATTGTTTTTAAATCGCTTCAATCTTTCTATTAGATTTCAGGGCAAAAAATTAATATGCCAAAACAAAGATTTTTTTCTTTTGCAATGTTAAAGCTAATATTAGAAATAAAATTGTCTGTAAAAATGCTTTCTCACATTCTATGGATCTTAGTATGTATCTTGGCATTCCTTTAGTTCACAAGAGAGTTACAGGTCATATATAGCCATATTATAAAGAAAATACAAAATAGATTAGTAGGGTGCACAACCTTTTATTTTTATATGCCTAGTTATGTAGTTCTAGCCAAATCAGTCATTTAGGTTTTTCCTATTTACACTATGCAAGTTGCTTTAATTCCAAACTCTATTTTATAAGAGATTGAGAGACATGAAAGATCCTTTATTTGGGGTCATGAGATAGGTGAAAGGAAAATTCATATGGTGGTGTGGCTAAAAATTTGTTAAGAATCAAGATAAAGAATATGGTAGGCTGTATTTTAGAAGATTGAAATTAAATGATACTCGCTTAATGAAATCAGTGTGGTAATTCTTTACAGGTTGCAATTACTTATAGCTAAGGTGTTAAAAAATAATTACAGAAGACTTAATTTGGGAACCGATATAATCATAACGAAGGATAGTGGCTTACTTTTATGGAGAAGTTTTTGTAAACTTTGGAGTTGCTATCATAATGAGGTTACATGGAATAAAAGGAATAGATAATCCATTATTTTTTGGAATGATGTTTAGCTTGGAAATATGAAGCTTTTAGATATAGTGGGAGAGCAATTACCTCAATAATCAGTTAATGCTAAGGTAATGGAGATGGGAAATATAGGTAATGGGTGGAATATGGTATTACTACTAAACTTTTTACTTGATATTTTTATCACAAAGATTCTTGTAGTTTTACCATTTGATAATCAAGCTTAAGAAGATAGGATGGTTTGGAGGTGGACATAAGATAGAACTTCTTAGTTAAGAGTTCCTATGAGAGGATGGTTTGGAGGTGGACATAAGATAGAACTTCTTAGTTAAAAGTTCCTATGAGAGCCTCACATCACATTTGAGAGATAAAAGAGATCTTATTTAAAAAAAAGTTTGGAGTATCAAAATTCTTGAAAAGATTTAAATGGTCTCTTAACCAATCAAAAGAGAAGTAAGAGACATATAAGGAGTTTAACTTGCTAGCAGTCGTAAGTACTTATGGAAGATACTCTACACATTTTCCAAGATTGCCATGTTGTTCACAAATTGTGACTAGTCTTGGTGAAAGGTTGGCATCACAATTAATTTTTTTACAACAAACATGAAATAATGGTTATATTTGAAATTGGATAGAGTGATAACTTGTGATGACATCAAGGATTGACTTCCTTTTTGGGCTATGGCTATTTGGATGCTATGGTTTTGGTGGAACAAACAAACCTTTAATGATTCTTTTAGGGTTCCCTGATTAACCTGTATGTATGATGGAATAGTATGTTAGTGAGATGAGGTTAGCTTTTGGTCCAGTGTATAATTTGTAAAAGGAAAGGGTAAGAAAATGTTACAATATAACATAGGAATGCATAAAGGAAGATTGGGTTAAAATAAACTATTAAACTTAAATATGCAGTTAATAAACAATTGACTAAAGCAAGATGTGGTTGAGTAATTCGAAATAGTAAAGAAGGAATAGATTTGAAGTTTCTACAAAAGTTTAGGCTATTGTGGGGTGCTAGTAACAAAAATTTGGGCTATGGTAAAGGGTTTTACTCTGGCTTGGGACTTGGGTCATAAAATGGTCATGTTGGAAACTAATTCTAAGATTTTAGCAAAGATACTAGTAGGTGACAATTTAAGTAATATAAGAATAGAAAGACTGATTCTACAATGCCATTAACTTCTTCATAAAAGTTAAAAAGTTTGAATTAATCATATTTTTTGGAAGAAAAATGAATGTGTAGATTAGTTGGTTACTTGGAGCATCTTGGTATTCATATCTTATAAAGGTATCCACCAAATCTTTGGCTACCATTATTTACCAATGTTTGGTTTCATTTTATGTAAATAGATGATAAGTTAATTGATAGTTAATAAATTCATTAGTAACTGATAAGTTAATTGATAACTGATAACTGATAACTGATAATTAATAATTGATAAGTTAGTTAAAGTAGTTCATAAAATTAATTATTAAACTAATTAAAATTATAAAAAGACAGATTAATAAAAATAAAAATATAATTGAAATAATCTATATTTATCTAAAAATTATATTATATTAATGCAATTAAAAAGTTTAAAATAAAAATATAATATTTAATATTTAATTAATTATATTTTATAAGCTTATATATTTATTTACTTACATAATTTTTTATTTTATTATCCTTTATAATAGAATTATAATTACTTATTTGCATATATATTTTTATATACTTATAATTTAAAATTAAGATATAATTATATTAAAATTAAATTAATTATATTTTATAAAAAATATTTAAATTTATATTACAAAGAGTATGAGTTATACACTAATAAAAAAATAAGAATAAATTTGAAAAGAATTTGATTATAAACTATAAGTTATTTTGAGTTAACCTCTAAAAGTGTTTCTCGTATTAACTTATAACTTATTAATTAAATCAATAAGTTATAAATTAACTTATTTATTATATAAAATAAAGCCTTGGCCTAATTTCTACCTCTAAAGTTATTTTTTAAGTAGTTTCTTTATTTGTTTTTCCTTTTAGGCTTTTTCCCTTTTGTTTACCAAAAAAATAATATTTAATTGTATAATTTGAATATAAAAATATATTTATCATTTTAAAAAAATAATGTTTATATTTATTTTCATTCCTCATCATTTTCACTCCTATTAAACAAAACCTTAAAATTTGATCATCCGATTTCACTCCTTCCTCAATTTGTCCCATGCACCTTCTTTGCATGCAGTATGACTTGGAGCATTAGGTTTATTAAATTACATGCATTTTTGCTTCGAGTCAGGATATTGCCACCTCACTTGTGCGGTATATAGAATTATCCATATCCATTTAAGCGTAACTATGATTATGACCGAGTAAATTATTAATACAATCCAAATCCAAAATTAATTATAATTATATTCTTAATATTGCACTTTAAATGAATAACATATAAATATATATAAAAAATTTAGATTATTTTATGAAGAAAGGGAAAGGAGAATTTGAATTCAGATCCACGTCTCATCTGGGGAAGGGAGTCAGCGTCATGTTTGTCCAGCTCACCTATTAACAGAACGAGATCTACCAGTGGAGAAGTTTGTACGTGTATTTTAATTGTATATCACCTATCTTTACTTACTCAAAAAGAAAAAATTAATTATTAATTTTATAAAATTTATATATATGTAAATATTATAAATTTTATTTTTTAATACGAAAATTCATCTGAAATTTTAAATTCAAATTTCAATTATAATAAAAAAAATTCTTAAGATAATATTAAGTATTATTATATTATTAAAATATAATTTTAAATTTTTAAATATAAAAATTTATAAATATTAAAAATAAAATTTAAAATATTTTAAACCATCAAATTAAATTTTATAGATATACTTAATTATTTTATATTTAATAATATTTTTTATTTTTTATTTTTTAGATTTCAGATCCTAATTTGAGTGAATATAATATTATTGTAATAAAAAACGTTATGTTTGGCGGGTCCTCCGAAGGATTTATCCAACCAACGTATATGACAAATATAAAAAATGTAATATTGTCTTGCAGCCAGACAGCTCACCACGTACTTAGTCCACACCTCATTTCGTGTCTATTAAGCTCAGCTACTTGCATACTCTCGAGGACTCATCTCTACGCCGGCGACTGATGTTTCTACGCTTAATTATCACAATCTGCTTTTGAGACCTCAAAATCCGCTAGCCTGAGATCCTCTTCAGTAAAATCGTATATATTTGCTCTTCGGATTCGGTAATTAACTGCTTCATCCGTAGCTATACGAGATTTCAATTTTGGGTTTGTGCATGTTTGCTTTCCAAAAGTTTGGTATGATCCTTGTTTCTGTCATCGTTGTCGTTGCGATGGAGCTTTCATAATGGCCTTCAACTTTCCGTGAGTTTGAAGTCTCCTTTCTAACACATGATTTTCTTTTTCCTTTTTTCTAATTTGGCGTTTGGTGGAAGAAGTTTTCAATTTATGGTTTTTCCATTCTATAAAATAGATCTCTGGTCATGGATTATTTGAATCAGATTGGTAATTGGGAATTTTGGGTCGGTCTTTGTCTTTGCTTAAGCTTGCAATTAGGTCCATTACGGTCTCTGTTTGCATCTCCTTTCTTCTTCTGCTTGTCATTGAAGTTGTCCGTCACTATCTCCCTGTTTGATGTGATATTATTTGATCTGAGAATTTAGCAACCCATCTACTGTATAAGCAGAAGGACTCTCGCATAAAATGAGTTTAAGAAATTGATTGTTCTGAAATCGGTGCAGGAATTGAGTTTCGGTGGATTTTATAATGGCAACAAATTCTTCCAATGGAGATCACCAATCAACAACAAAGCCACCTCCCTTGCCCTCTCCTTTGCGCTTTTCCAAATTCTTTCAGGTAACTAGGCATCTTTAATATGAATCAGCATTTTTCTTACCATCACATTGTCATTTTGATTATTGCTGTTTTGTTGTTTGGATCATGTACAACAGATTTCATGTCTCTCTAATTCTGTGGTTGTTGTGAATTCGTATTTTGGTAGCTGTAAATTAGTTTTATTCGATGATGACTAGTTTGCTGCCTTGTATCTCTAACATTTTGAATAACTTATTTGTTTATATGATTTGCATTTGCCTGCAGGACTGAATATTTGGATTTTTGTTCTTGAGTCCAATATCATATGATACAGGAATTAGATAGCATATAAAAATTGTACATCTAATTATACTGTAGTTCTGTCCATTTATTCTCAATTGCAAACATAGATTTCAAAATGTGAAGTAATTGTTTGTATTTCAAGGTTTAATCCGATGCCATCAGTTCTCAAAATATATAGAGTTGCAAACTTAATGTTCAATCTTTCAGCATGGGAATGCTAATAATAAGACAGGAGGTGGGAAATTCAGGAAGAGTTTAGATTGATTTTCCCAGGGAGTATATTAGATTTACTGGTTTGCTAGTCCCGACTGATTGAACCGTGGAAGAAATTTTCTTTTTCACTACTTTTATTACATTTTGCTATTTCTCTCCTTTTTTAATGCTTCTCTCTTTGCTAATGCTATTTTCATTCCTGGGAGCAGTCCAATATGAGAATTTTGGTTACTGGAGGAGCTGGATTCATTGGTTCTCATCTAGTCGACAGATTGATGGAAAATGAAAAAAATGAGGTCTGTGTGTTTCATAGAATTCTGTTTATGAATAATTTTATAGGTCAACTAATGAGACATCTTAGTTTCTTATGTTCAAGTAAATCTCGTTCGGATGTCTAACTTTTTTCCTCTAATCAGGTAATTGTTGTTGATAACTTCTTTACTGGATCCAAGGACAACCTCAGAAAATGGATTGGTCACCCAAGATTTGAGCTAATTCGTCATGGTATGTGTTTATGTTCTTTATTCAATTCAGTCCTTTTTTATGCATGATCTGCTTGCTCTATAATACTGTGTTCTTGCTGCATAAATAATGGTGGTGTCATGTCCACTTAGTTTAGATTGCTTCCCATTGCCTAGATATGTATTGATGAATTTCACATGTTGACCTGCATTTTATTTTATTTTTCCTGCGTAGATGTCACGGAGCAATTGTTGGTTGAGGTTGATCAGATCTACCATCTTGCCTGCCCCGCTTCTCCAATTTTTTACAAATACAATCCAGTAAAGGTGGGGGTTTTTTGATCTGCATTTGTATTTCCATCATCCTCTATTTGTTAACCATGCATGCATTCCTGTCAACTGTCTACAGGTTTCATTGCTTGACACTAGTATAGGCTTATTGAATACATAATTTTAAAATTAATAATAATAAAGCATTAAAGGCTCCTTGAATACACAATTTTAAAATTAATAATAATGAGATTTGTCTGTAACTTATAAGCCCTTTTGTTTCTGAAGTCATTTGTTGAAACTTGAAAGCTCTATCTATCTTGTCAATCTTGGAAGACTGTCTAATGCGTAAAGAATAATTTTACAGACAATTAAAACAAATGTTATTGGAACATTGAACATGCTTGGGCTTGCAAAGCGAGTGGGAGCAAGGTTGGGCATTTTATTCTTTTTTCTTTCTTTAATGGATAAGCTCAACCACGCTATCAGCTGGTTTTTACTCTGTTGTAAATTTATTTTAACAGGATTTTGCTTACATCTACTTCTGAAGTGTATGGGGATCCTCTTGTGCATCCACAACCAGAAAGCTATTGGGGAAATGTTAACCCTATAGGTAAATTCTTAATAATTAATTAAACTTGTATCCTTGGTGAGTTAGCTGTGTTTGTTGTTGTTTCTATGGGGATCTTCTTCTTCTTCTTCTTCTTCTTTTTTTGGGGTAATTTTACTGAAACACATGCTCACTCTTTAATTCATTTACTTCAAGGTGTTTGTTATTTCAATTATTTCTAAAATGGCCAAACGCCACATTTGTTGATAAATTTTTAAAAAAAAAAAAAGGCAGTTGTTTCAAATGGCAGAATAAATCAGTCTTATGCTGTGACAAGATACCTGTGAATTTCTCAGCTTGCATTCATAATTTTGCATCAAGCATTGTTGATTATAGTAAAAGATCCTGCTTTACAATAATCCACAAGGATACAGTCTAACAATCTTCATTACAGGAGTTCGGAGTTGCTATGATGAGGGGAAGCGTGTGGCAGAGACTTTGATGTTTGATTATCATAGGCAGCATGGAATTGGTAATGTATTGCTTGCTTATTTCCTGTAACGACTTCACTTGTTTGAGGATTATGGCTGTTAAAAGTGTTCTTCTGTTCAAAGTGTGATTTTACTTCACAGAAATACGGATTGCCAGAATCTTCAACACATATGGGCCACGCATGAATATTGATGATGGGCGTGTTGTCAGCAACTTTATTGCCCAAGCGCTTCGGTAAGTCCTCAAGCTTCACATGCTCCACTGAGTTTAGATGTGCTGGTAAACTTGTTGTTCCATCATCATATCTCATGCATTTATTTCTATATTACAGTGGTGAACCCCTGACTGTCCAAAATCCTGGAACACAGACTCGTAGTTTCTGCTATGTCTCTGACATGGTATATATGTGCATACATCTCTCTCTGCGTTTTTTTTTTGCTTTTTCCCTCTTGAATTAGTTGCGGTGGTCTGGCTGTAGTTATATGTTTGAAATCTATTAGGTTGATGGCCTTATCCGTCTCATGGAAGGAGAAAACACTGGTCCAATTAACATCGGGAACCCAGGTTAACTCACAACTGGAAGTTCTTTATGCTTCAGTACTTCTTTCAATTACTAATGTGAATTTGTTGCTTTCATTGTTCCAGGTGAATTTACAATGCTTGAACTTGCTCAAACTGTGAAGGAGGTCAGTCTTGAGCCATTTTAATTCATTTACAACGTTTCTTTCCTTTATGGTATTCTGGTCATATATTTGTTGCCACTCTTTCTAAGCTTCAGCTTAGCATATAATTGATCTGAGAGATTGAATTTGAAATACACCGTTGGCCATTATTTAAAGTCGGTGCTTTTTGGGTGGTTTTGCAGCTTATTAATCCTGCTGTGGAGATAAAGATGGTGGAAAACACTCCTGACGACCCGCGACAAAGAAAACCAGACATTACAAAAGCAAAGGAATTGCTGGGCTGGGAACCAAAGGTGAAGTTGCGGGAAGGCCTTCCTCTAATGGAAGAGGATTTCCGTCTGAGACTTGGAGTTGGCAAAAAGAACTAGGCTAGATTGCTTTTTGCCCTGTTATCGGATACTATAAAGAGGAATAAGTGGATTAAGTCTATTAAGTTTTTCGATATTTCGCATTTGATATTTTTGAGATTTAATATGCTTGGAAGTTGATTATATTTGACGTCTAGCAGTGCTGCTTAATTAAACGTGTACTTGCTGTTCTGGTTTCATTTTGTTTTGTTCATATGTCTTCTGTTGGCTTTGAACCTGTTCTTCACTTGATACTGATTGGTTGTTTCGTTTCTCCAATTTGTATTAGTGAATAGTAGAAATCTCATATAAGAGGTGCATCTTCATCTTCACTTTGACCAATCTGTTCCCAATTCGGTCCGGTTGCCCCAACGTGCTATGCTAGATATACATATGATAGATATTAGATCATAGTCATCGTCGTTTTCAAGAAGGTGCGTTTTTTTATCCCAAATATGAGTGTTGCAAGCGGATAATTTTATTAGTCAAGAATTTTAAAAAGTAAATTTAATCTATAAAATTTTATTAAATATATAAGAATCAGTTCAAATTTACATGTGAAAAGTATGTGATAAATTAATTCGGAGTTGGAATTGTCATCTGAAGGCATCGGATACTCTGATTTTTCATTAGAGGTGGCAAAGTAGATGAGTACCTATGAATTCATTCAATCCATCTATCTTTGGATTAATCTAAATTCATTTTTGTTATGAATATATATTATGTGGATGTACATAATCATCTTCTACATTCATGTACTTTAAATATTCATCTCCCTTATATATATATATCATCCTCTACATTCATGTAATGGAATTTAAAATGTAGCCTATGAATTTAGTTATGTTTTGAAATAATATTTACATATATAATTTAATGATTTATGTATGTATAACTTATTTTTATTTTAATTGATATGGCTTTTAATTCAATTAATGTACATATTATAGCTATTAATACTCAATATTAAATGAAAATTTATCTATTATAGATATTAAACTTTTAAATTCTTTTAAATGTAATGAATCTTAAAAATGTGATTTAATAAAGGAATAAAATACCATTTTAAAGTTATACAAAAATAATAAAAAAGCTTTATCTTGTAAACTTATTATTCATATTTGTTATAATTGCATTTAGTGGGCTTATTGTGCTAATGGCAACTTTGTTGAATTTACATGATTATTTTGTTGTATACCTCTCTATTATTAATATGCAACTTTATTATAACAGATCTATAGTTGAATCAATTTTATTATCCTTTATATATTTTATCTTTGATTAGATGCTTTGCCACATTATACTTAGTAAGAAATCAATATATTTAGATATAAAGCAACATCTTCAAGAATCTTATATAGATTTGGATTCTTTATTCTTTCTTGCCATATCTATTTAAAATTCAATTTAAACCCAATAAATCTTTTATATTTTAAATGTTTGTTTAGAAAACCTATATTATAGATCCAAAATGTTGAAGAAGTCCACAAATTTAAAGGTAGGAACTATGCTTATCATTAGCTTTTGATTTGGTTTGAACAATTTTATTTTAGATATGAGTTTTATTCCATGTTCATTTAATTACTTCATAATACTTTTGTTTTGATTTGTTTAATTTAAAAAAAAATATGAATGGAGATATATATCTTACAGATAGTGCAACAACTCATATGATCCTAAAAGATAAGAAATATTTTTCTCAATTAAACATGGGTGAAGCTTATGTTACTATAATTTTTAGGTAGTACAAGATTAATTAAAGGATCTGAACTAGTTATTATTGTGTTACCAAAAAGAACAAAATTTATTATAAATAATATCTTATTCTCTTCTAGGTCTCAAAGAAACTTATTGAGTTTTGAAGATATTCGTCGTAATTGATATCATGCAAAGACTGTATGTGAAGGAAATAATGAATACCTCTATATTACATGCATTGTTTTAAGAAAGAAAATGATACTGGAAAGATTACCCATTTTCTTTTCCAGCTTATACTACTTAAGAATTAGTATAATTGAGATTCATGATGCAATAAACTAGAAGTTTATTGATTCAAAAAATTTACTATTTAGCATGAATGGTTGGGTCATCATGGATCACTAATGATACATAAAATTATTGAGAATTTACATGGGTATCTATTGAAAAATTGGAAGATTTTTTCAATCTAAAGAATTCTTCGTGCGCTTGCATGTACTCTTGGTAAATTGATTATCAAGCCATCACGAACTAAAATTGAAATTGAATTTCAACATTTCTAGAATGTATACAGGTTGACGTATGTGGACTTATTCACCCACTATGTGGACCATTCAGATATTTTAAGAGATTAATAGATGCATCAAGTAGATGATCTTATATATGTTTGCTATTAACTTGTAACTTGGTATTTGTAAAATTGCTTGCTTACTCAAATTATTCGATTAAGAGTGCAATTTCAGATAATCCTATTAAGTCTATTCGTCTTGATAATGTTAGGTGAATTCTCTTCTCAGGATTTTAATGATTATTGCATGTTAATAGGAATAAATGTTAAACGTCTTGTAGCTTATGTTCATATATAAAATGGCTTGACTGAATCGTTAATTAAACAACTTCAATTAATGCCAAGATCCATGCTTATGAGAACGAAACTTCCTATTTTTGCTTGGAGACATGCAATTCTACATGCAGTTACATTTGTACGTATCAAACTAACTAGTTATCATAAATACTCCTTTTTACAATTGACTTATGGTTAAGAGCTAAATATTTTCCCATCCCAGAATTTTTAGATGTGTGGCATATATTCTAATAGCTCTACCACAATGTACTAGAATGGGACCTCAAAGGAGATTGAGAATATATATTAGGTATGATTCCATTTTTATTATAAAATATCTTAAGCCAATGACAGGGGACTTATTTACATCATGTTTTACCAACTGTTATTTTAATGAATCAGTTTTTCTAACATTAGAAGGAGAAAAGGACAAGCAGCTAATTAAAGAAATTACATGGAATACTCTACAACATATTAATCCTTGCACAAAGTAATGTAAACTTAAAGTTCAAAAGATAATCCATTTACAAAATATAACAAATCAATTGTTAGATATATTTACTAACTTAAAGAGAATGATTAAGTCATATATACCAATTGCTAATGCTCCTGTAAGGATTAATGTTCTTGAAGGACAATCCATTAATGAAAAACCTAATGAGTCTAAGGCACACCAGAACCATGATAGATCAATCATTTCAAAAGATAAAAATTTGCACAAAAGGAAATGAGCAATTATTTAAGATGAGCCTATTAAAGAGATAGATATTTCTAAAAAGTTTAGAGACATAATAAACAATATAACTCTAGAAGAAGTTAAGATACTTGAAAATGATAAAAATGAGGAGATCTTAATAAATTACGTTTCTACAAGGAAAAGATTGAATCGCAAAGAAATAATGGTCGAAAATATTTTTACATATAATATAATGCTTAATGTGATGAATGATAATGAGGGTCATGAACCTAAATCCATTGATGAGTGTTGACGTATATATGATTGGTCAAAATGGAAAGACACAATTCAAGTAGAATCTAATTCACTTGAAAAATGTGAAGTCTTTGGATCTGTAGTCGAAACACTTGAAAGTATGATATCCTATTGGGTACAAATGGGTATTTATGTGTAAACAAAATGAGAAAAATGAAATTGTGAGATATAAAGCACAATTTGTTATCTAAAGTTTTATACAAAGACCTAAAATTAATTATGAGTTCACTTATGAGAAAAATGAAATTGTGAGATATAAAGCACAATTTGTTAGCCTAAAGTTTTATATAAAAACATAAAATTAATTATGAAGTTCACTTATGCTCCTATGGTAGATGCAATCATATTTTGTTATCTTATTAGTTTGAGAATAAATAAAAAACTTGATATACATCTTATGAATGTTGTTGTAGCCTATTTATATGGCTCACTTGATCATAACGTCTACATGAAAATCCTAAAAGGATTTAAGATGCTTGAAGCATGTAATTCAAAGTCTTGGAAACTTTATTCAATTAAATTATAAAAATCTTTATATGGACTAAAGCAATCTGGACAAATGTAGTGTAATTATCTTAGTGAATACTTGTTAAAGGAAGGGTATAAAAATGATAATAATAATGATAATAGTAATAGTAATAATAATATTAAATTTTGATTAACAACTATTGCTAATTTGAAATTAATATTTAAAATTTAATGAGTTGTAAAATTTGTCTAAGACTACTTGATGATAAGTGTCAACTTAAGACTCTAATGTAGTAAAAAATAACTTGATATTGACCTATCCATTGGGCTGATCTAATTTAATCTAGTTGGCATATTTTGATGTGCCTATAACTGACTCTCACATATCTTTTTGGTGTGATGAGAGAGATGAGATTCATAATCTATGAAATCTAGATTTAATATCTTGATGTGTACAAGATTATTTATCATTACATACTCATTATTTGGTTAGTAAACTATACCATCTTTTTTCTTTCATCTTCTTGCAACCAATTTTCTTCCTTATGTGTCATCTAATATCCATGACAACTTGCTAGCATTGCTAGTTGGGTTATGCCCCATATAAAACTAAGGAGTTCTCAAATCTAAATATTAAACAACAACAATAGTTAGCAATTAGCATTGCATCTTCACCTCTCATTTATTTATTTATTGTAGGTCACAAGCATTTAAGCTTTTTGAGCTACTTTGACTATCACCTTATTGTCCTCTTTTACAATTTTGTTTCCCTCTTTTTTTTAAAAAAATTAAACCAAATGGATTTGCTTCTTCTAAACTTGAATATAATTAAACCTATACTCCTTTTATTTTAAGAAATTTACATTCATTTTTCTTATTTTTCAAAAATCATAGGGTGAAAGTGTGCTTAAAATAAATGGAAAGAGATATACGTATCATTTATTATCAAGGATTCTACTGAATAGGGATTGAGTTAAGTTTTAGAATCTTGCCAAGTTTTTCAAAATAACTATTCAATTTCAAACGTATTGAAAACTCTTAATAAACAATTTGCAACCACTTCCTCAAGTAATTTAAGATTCATAACTTCAACAATCAACAAGGGCAAACAAATAATGACAAATGTATGCAAGAATATTAAAAAATAAAGTGTTAAAAATAAAAGAAATAGAGTTAGAGAAAATTAAATGCAATAATTTATAATGGTTTAACCTTAAAGATCTAACACTCCAATAATTATATCCACTATCAAGCTGAATGAAATTAGATTTTGCTAATCTATAATCCTTTTGAAATTCCTTACTCAAAGCTTTATCTAATCAAGAGATGTCTCACTCCTAGATTTCCTAAGGATTCCTCAATCTAAGTTGTACAGGAAATCTAATTTGAATAAAAAAAATTTTAAGCTTACAACTCTTAAAAGTTAAATTACACAATGAAGAGATTGACAAAGAAGAAAGAAAATCAATAAAGCTTAAGAGAAAATATTTTTCAAGAGCTTCTTCACAATCAAATAAGTGAATTTAGTGTATTTCATCATAAAACTCATTTATATAAGTGTGAGAAATAAAATATTACCATTACATGGTGATTTGGGGTAATTTTAAAAGAAATAGCTATTACACTTTATAAAAATTTCAAATCAGCTTGCAACAATTGACTGTTATACACACTAAAGGGAACTTAAGGCTAAGAGTCGACTATTGGCCCAATTTCTACTAGGATTAGGGGACAAAGGCTAGCAATTGATTGTTAGAGGCTAGTAATTGATTGTTAGGCCTCTAACAATCAACTATTAGCCCAATTTATTATGTTTTCAAGTGGAAATTTGTTATAACAGACACACAATTAATAATTGGCCATTTTTACTCCTATTTTCAAGATTTTAATCAAATTTTTATAGGCCTAAGACTAATAACATTTTTATGCATATTTGTAAAAATACCCCAATCATAATTTTTTTTGCAAGAAAAAGTAATTTCTTAGACTTTAATATTTCTATCAACCATTATCTAAAATTTATAATGGATTGAACTTAGGATTCCATATAACTTCAACTTTTTGAACTTATCTTAGCAGTCTAATTGCACATGACCAATAAAAAAAAGCTACTCAATAATGCATAATGAATTTTAATTATCAGAAGACAATTATTAACCTTTTTGAATTTAACATCATCATCATACCTATATTAAAAGTCTTCCCTCTTAGTCTTTCATCTGAAATTAGACCTATCAAAATGAGCTAACCTAACCCTATTAGGCTAACCTAATGGACAAAAACTATACGTCAGGCCAGTTTCAAGTTAAGCTACTTTTTCACCAAGTCGGGCCCAGATCGAATTGCTACAGTATCAGTCCCAGTCCCAGATCAACATTTACTAGACGAATTTTTATAACCCGTTATATTTTATTATTATTATTATTATTATTATCATATTGATTATTTATTTATTATTAATTTTATGCCACTAATTAATTAAAATCTATTATTATTTATTAAATATAATTATATATTATTATGATTTAAAATGTTATTATTTTTCAAAATTATATATTTTATTTAATAAAATAAATAATATTATTAAATGTATATTGATCAAGTCCAAAGTATTATTTATAAAAATAAATATATTTAATAATATATTATCAATTAAATTTAAATTTGAGATATAAATTTTCAATATATTAAAATACATTTAATTTAAATAAATTAAATTTAAATTTAAGATATAAATTTTAATATATTAAAATTTAAATAAATAAATAATTTTAATTTTAAATTTTAAAAATTTTTTACTTAAAAATGAAACATTGAACTAATTAATTCAATTAACAAGTTTAATATTAAAGGTTAAACTTACATAAAAAATTATAATAAAAATAAAATATATTATGTTATGCTTATATTATTTAGTGATATTGAAACTTAAATGGTAAATAAATGGGGTGAATATGTAGGAAAAAAAGAAAATATGTAATGAAGTAAATAAAAATAATGTCTATGAGTTGTAAAACTTTGATAAAATTTCAATTGATATATGTTTAATTTCAAATATAGTACTTAAAAGATTGATATTAAAATATATTGATAAAATTTAAGTAAATAAATTTTAATTTAAATTTTCAAATATGTTTATCAAAAAATAGAATAATTAGTTCAATCAATACATTTTATATTAAATATTTAACTTATTTAAAGTAATTTTATAATAAAAGTAAATTATGTTATATTATATCTATACTACCTAGTGTTATTAGTATTATAATTATAAATTATTTATTTATATAATTTAAAATAAAAATAAAATATATAATATAATATAATATATACATACTATATAATAATATTAGTGCTTGAAATATATATAGTAGGAATGAACATATGAAAAAATATAATTAGGTAAATAAAATAATAAAAATAATGCATCACATATGAAAAGTAACATTATAACGATGGTTAAAAATAAAATATGTAATTAATTAATTTAATTTAATTAATCTTAAAATTATTTAAAATATATTTACAATAAAAAGAAAATATATTTTGTATTCTATTATTTAAAAATTTATACTAGTGTTTGGATTATAATTTATAAATAATAGAAATTGAAATAAATGCATTCCATATTAAAGTTTTATTTATGTAAAACATATCATATTTTATGTTGTTTAACTTATAAAATTCCTTCTTATAATTATTATATATTATTATAATTACTCTTATTATTATAAAATATAATCATATTATATTATTATTACTTAAAAATTATTATTATTATTATTATGGTTATTATTTAATAAAATAAAAAATAAAAAAATTAAATTAAAATATAACAATTTTTAACGTCAAAAACCCTTATTAAGAAAGGTAAAAACCACGAGATGGACATAGTTCAGAAAAATTTTACTATTAAATAAAATGAGTACAAATATTTTGATAACTAAATTTATAACATATAAATATGTCATTATTTCTAATTATCTCTTTCACTCGATAATGATCCATCTTCTTGTAAATTATTTTATTTTCTATCTTCTACATCAAACTAATCCTTCAAATAGATAACCATCTCTAAGTGCTGATCATTCATAGATAAACGCTTATTATCCAAAATTCGCTTACCAAGAGAAAATACACTTTTTTGATACTACTGAAGACATTGGAGGAGTTAGTATATCACGTGCTATAAGAGAAAGTATAAGATATTGTGTTATTTGTGTTTTCTATCATTCTAAAATGACAAATTTTAGCATATTAACTACAATAGGTGTAAATAAAAAAGAACTTAACTCATTATTAATTGAGAAAATATCATCAGTTAAATCTAAAAAATCATCATATTTTTCATGAAATGGGATACTTATTTTTGAAGAAGATGAAGAACCTATGTATGAATGCGAAGAACTATATTTATTGTTATATACTTGAAATATTTTAAATAGTAAATTATTTATATTATTCATGTAAAACTCTAAGTCAAATTCATATTGCATATTTTCATGGTACTTTTGTAGCAATTTTTTCACTTTTTCTTGTTTAACTCTAGGATCCATAATTGCAGTTATAACATATAAACGAGGAATATTTATAAAGTACTTATTCCATTTTAGTAAACATTCATTAATAATAATTTCAAACCCATTAATACTTCTAAATTTTAAAAATACAGAACTACAATTAAGTAAAACCTCAAATATTAAGTGAGATATCGAATAATAAGAACCAAATAAAAGATTAGTTGTTCTATAAAATGTTTGTAAAAATTGTAAGTAAATTTGTGCCCTTTCCTATTCAATGTTTCCAAAGTGATGATTAATTTGAATTTTTGTTAAATAAAAAGCATCTATGACATCTTTATGCTCTAAATAAAATTTCAACATTTTAAAAGTAGAATTCCATTGTGTACAAACATCTTGTGGAGGCATCTTAGGTTTCTTAGACATTTGATTACATAATTGTTTCCAATCATGTTTTCTAACCGGTGATGATTTGATACATAAAACTATATTTTTAAGATTTTGTATAAATATAGAAATAACTTTTAATGCATCTTGAACAACTAAATTTAAAATATGGCATGCACATCTAAGATGAAAAAATTGAGCATTAAGTATAGGATTTAAAGTTAAATTAAAATTCTAATAGTATTAGTATTAGTAGATGCATAATCAAAAGTAATTGAAAATATTTTATCCGATATCATGTATTCAGTACAAGTATTTTTTAGATAACAAGCAATAGTAGATGCATCATATGGTGGTGGAATTAGTTTAAAATAAATAATTCTTTTATGTAGAATAAAATTATCATTAATATAATGGGCAGTTACACAAACATAACCCATTTGAGATGGTGATGTCCAAATATCATATGTAAGTACAACTCTACCTTTGAATTTTGAAAAAAAATTAGCTAAACTCATTTTCTGCTCTTTAAAAATTTTATTCAATTTATTAATACTAGTATTCCTACTCATACCACGCCATTGAGGATTAAAGTGTTAAAGAAAGGCATTTAATTTTAGAGAACTATCTATACTAAAAGGCATTTCAACAAAACAAATCCATTTACATAATTCATACTCACAACTATCTTGACTAGGTATGTTAAAATTTTTCCTTGAAATTTTTACAACATCTATATGTTTAAAAGAATAATAACGTCTCATTATATTAGTACCACTATAACTATCATAATTATAATTTTTTGGACAATATTTCTCAAAATACTTTAACTACACCATCTACATTTTTTAAATCAAAATGATTCCATATATCAGAATTTTTTTATCTTTTTGTTAAATCAGATGAGGATGTATGAATGTTTATATTTTTACGACTACGAGTACGTTGTGAAGATAGATGTCGAGAAGGAAGAGGAGATGATGTAAATTCAGGTGTATTTGAAGGAGTATTTGTGAAATTATTATTTAAAAAATTAGTAGCTACATTTTCTAAAAAATATTGATAATCAAAATAATTTTGTATATTATTAGGATCATTCAAATCAATAATTAAAATTTATTAATAATATAAAAATAAAATTACTAATATTAAATTTAATAAGAATAATAATTAACTAAAATACTATAAAAATTAAAATATATAAAATTTAATAAAAATATATAAAAATATAAGTAAAGATTAGAAAAGGATTGAAGAATGTCATCAATATTTTTCTTTCAAGTGAAAATTCTAATACTTTACAACTTTGTGCACCACTTCCACCTTCAATCTTCAATATTTGTAGAGAAATAAAAATTATAGAAATGAGATTGAAGAGAGAATGAATGAATATTTGTTGTGATTGAGAAATGAGAATTGAATATTGATATTTATAGTAATGAAAAATATATAAAATTATTGTAATATATAGAAATGAGTCGTTGCACAACTGCTATTGGTTATAGACTTACAATCCTACAGACTGTCAAACACAAGTCTCAAATTAGTATGGTCCCTCACAAGTCAGAATCCTGCTGGAATGGAAGGAGCTAAGTGATCAGATCACCAACATGAGGTCTACAAAGATTTTCTTCCTTCTTCCTCTAAAATAAACAAGCATGCAATGTTGAAGGGAGTAGTCACATCAATAAGATTTTAACATCATCATCATACTTATATTAAAAGTCTTCCCCTTTCGTCTTTCATCATATGTCAATTTGTGGTTACCTTAAAGTGTGTTTGGTTAGATAAAATAAAATAAGAATGAGAAAAGAAGAAAAAAATAACTTAAAAGTGTATTTGGCAGGCACTATAAAATGAGAATCCTCATTGTATAGGAAATTACCATTCTATAAAATGATGGAATATCTATTTCACAACAAAAGTGATAGAGTAACTCATTCCTTTGTTCTTAGATTGGATCTTTAACAATATCATCTTTACTAAATTTTTAAAATTCTAAAATTATCCTTTTTAATATGATAATATAATTGAAAGTTGCACATTTTTCAAAAAAATTTATTATTTTTATTATAAGTGTAAAAAATATTTTAATCTTCTTGTCAAATATATTATATTTAATTTTTTTAGCAATGCATAATATTAATTAACATAAAATAAATATTAAATTATCCACATTTTCTTTTAGCAATATATAATTTTTGTTACAATGTTACAATATTAGTATAAAAAATATAACATACCTATTAATTTTTTTAATTGAATATAATGTAATATTAAATTAAATTAATTTTAATAATTTAATATATATAAATTAATCAATAAATACAAATTATCTATATGTTTAAACATAAAAAATTATAAATAAATAAAAATAACATTATCATTTTTATATAAAAATGTATTGGTTTTTACACTTTCTTTTGTTTTTAATTTGAAGGTATTATTATCATTGATAATTTTTTTTACTTTATTCCATTAAAATTTTATTATATCAAATATAAAAATGAAATATAATGCTTATTCCATTCCCTATCATATGAAACATTATTATGAAATAGTTATTTTATTTTATTCTCATTCCCACTTTGAGTTTCATTTCATTACATTCCATCCAATTAAATGTATCTTAGCTTCCATAAAAAAAACCCAAAAGAAAAAAATACTCCATTAATATGTCCAAAAAGCGACTAACTTCTTTCTCAATAAGCAATTAATGTAAAAAATATGATTATACAAAACTTTAATGAGTTGTTAATGCAAGAAATCAATTAATGATTTAAATATTTTTATTTAATACGTTTATTGAGTGGAAGAATAGGTTACATACAATTTAAAATTACTCAAAATAAATGATTTTAACCTTTAATTTTTAATAAAATTATTTACTAATCAAGAGTGACAACTATACTTTTAAATTTAAGTAATTTTAAAATAAGTAACTTTGACAAGGTTGAAGTTTTGATCTTTTAGACTTTTTTTTTCTTATTTGATTGTTGATTGCAATAACTTACATTAAATTTTTTTCATAAAATAGAAGAATTTTGTTAAGATTTTGGAAAGGAGGATAATATATGTATTTACATGTGCGTATATTTTTTAATGATATTTATTTGTAAAATATGAAATATATATATTAATTTTAAGGTTTAAAAAAATGTATTGCATGCATGGTATAGAAGTTGAGCAAGTACAAAATTTGTCAAAAGGACATCGTCTGTAGAGGTGTAAAGGTAGTTACACTAGGATATATGAATTTCACCTTATTGTCCTCTTTTTCAATCTTGCTTCCTTCTCTCTTTTTTTTAATGAAAAAAATACATTTACTTGAACATAATTACACTTTCATTCCTTTTATTTTAAGAAATTTACATTTATTTTTCTTATTTTTCAAAAACAACGGGATGAAAGTGTGCTTAAAATAGATGGAAGGAGATGTGAGTATCATCTATTATCAAGGATTCTATCTAAGATAGGGTGAGTTGAGATTTAGAACTTTATCAACTTTCTCAAAATAATTTAGTTTTTCAACACCTATTCAATTTCAAATATATTGAAAACTCTTGATGAATAGTTGCAACCACTTCCTCAAGTAATTTAAGATTCACAACCTCAATGGGTAAATAAATGATCACAAATATATGCAAGAATATTCAAAAATAAAGAATATCCAAATAGTCTTGAAGATCCAGTATTTCAACAATTATATCTAGTATCAAGTTGATTAAACTTGGATTTTGCTAATTTACTATCTTTTCAAACTTGAATCGAGCACTTCAAAAAGTCTTTTACAATATATTCTTGAACATACAATAATTCCTCTAAGATCCTTTACTCAAGGCTTTATCTAATCAAAAGATGTCTTATTCTTAGGTTTTCTAGGGATTCTTCACTTTAATTTGTACAAAAAATTTGATTTGACACAAAGAATTTTAAACTTACAGCTCTCAAAATTCAAATTACATAATAGAGAGCTTTGTAGAAAAGAAAGAAAATCAATAGAGTTTAAGAGAAAATATTTTTTAAGAGTTTCTTTACAATCAAGTAAGTCAATCTAGTGTGTTTCATCATAAAACTCATTTATATAAGTGTGAGAAAATAGAATTTCAAGAAAACTTAAGTGTATCTCCATCATTTTGTTATCAAGTTAAAATGTCTATCCATTTTACGCATAACAATTTGTGGAACCGATTTCGTTGCCATAAATTGAGTTGAGCCAAATTTGTCTATGCAATTTTTTGGATAATCTTTTGATATAAAAATAGAAAAAAAATTCTAATATTACATTAATATTAAAAATTTAATATTATTCTTATACAAATATTATTATATATATTTTTTAATTCAGTAATATAATTTCTTCAAAAATAATTGATTTTTTATCAGATTAGATTATTAAATTAAAAAATAATACATATTTCAATATTTAAATGAAAGTAGTACTGAGTTTCAATACTAATATAGGACTAAAAGTTTTCGTTAAAAAAAAGGATAAAGTTTATATGTTTCTCGCATATAAAAAATTACAATAGAGAAGATTGAGCCTTTAATAACCGAATATATTAAGCTTTCTTTGGGCATGCGTATAATTAAGGCGGAAGAGTATAAGTATAAAATATACGATTGGGATTTAGGATAAATTATACGTTCAATATTTATAATGTATTTAGAGCTTCAAGTAAATTATATAATTTATTTAAAATTCTCTTTTTATATGTTAAATGCCATATAAAATTATCGCCTTATGAGATGAAATAGTGTTAAGATAATTTTTAATTGATCAAATTTGAAAATTTCTTTTATGCTTTTTATCTCTATCATTCATTAAAAAAAGAAAAAGATAACTCTGTCTCCTCACTAATTTAGATAATTTTGATAAAAATCACTTTTGTTCACTAAATATTTAAATTTATTTAGGATAATTTTATTAATTATATCTATAATTTATATCAAATTATTTATTTTTTAAATTTATACATTCTCATTGAAAATTATGACAAACAAAATATAAGGTTATTTTATGCAAACATTAATCTATAGTATGATCAATAATATAGTGTCCTAATTTATCTTCTACATATATTATATTATATTATATGATATGTTAAATGAATTTAAATACAATAATACAAGAAAAATTAAGAGCATAACATAATATAAGTATAATTACTAAGAAATATTATGCCAATGATCATAATCATAAATTCCTTTTTCCATGCCGCAAATAAAATAACTTCTACCAATGGAATATAGAAGTCTCAAAGCCTTTATTCCTCTTGGATAAAGATCACATTGTAGATTTTGACATCAGGGAAACTAGAATTGTATGTTAAACATTATAAAATTTAAGAAATATATTAGTTATCACCTCTATAAAAAGGTAAGATTAAACATAGAGTAAATTTACAATTTTTAAACGCACATGCACAGGGAAACTAGAATTGTATGTTAAACAGGGACGCATTAGCATAATTCCTTAGGTAAATTACATTTTTTTTTTCATGATTCCATCCTTTTTTTTACTTAATTTACATATAATTTTAAATATTATAATTTATTCACTCGTACTTTAAATTATTAAAACATTATATACTTAAATCATTTTTCATTTAAAATTTAATAATATTGATTGATCATAAATAATTTCTATCTTTTCATATTTTAATTCAATTTGATGTTCATTTATAATTTATTTATTTCAAAGATTCTGATTCCATTGAAGATTTGTTTTTTACTATTCACTTAATATTTATCAAATAAGATTTCTGTTCGATAAGTTAGTCTTGAGTGAATACTAAATAGAGCTAAAATATAAAAAAATAGAAATCGCATGTTATTGATGTAAGTTTCTTGGTAAATTTTGAAGGATAATAGTTTAAGTGGATAAAATGTTAATAATAAAAAACATAGATGTATATATTTTAAATTTTCAATATTTAAAATCACATAATGAAGTGAAAAGGCAAATCATAAAAGAAAAAATTGTAATTTTTCTAATTTTTTTAATGACTTAAAAATTATAATTGTCGTTCATGGAATTCAAGACTCTATTTCATATAAATAATTAATAAATTAATTAATAAGTTAAATGATAATTAGTAGTTTATAATTTTATTTTATACAACTAACTAATAATTAATAAATTAGTTAGTAGCTGATAAATTTACTAATAATTAATAGCTTATAACTCCATTTTAAGTAATAAATAAGTTAATTTATAATTTATTAACATGATTAATAATTTAAAATTAAGCCTTTAGAGGTATTTCACATACTATTGTATTTAAAAAATAAACTTTAATTAGATAAGTAATATTGAGTAGCTTATAAATTACAGTCTCTTTAATTTTTTTGAAATCTATTCTTATTTTTTTTATTAATTTACAATACATACTCTTCATTATATAAATAAATTAGTTGATAGTTAATAAGCTAATTAGTAGTTAATAAAGTAGCTAATAATTGATAGTTCATGACTTTAATTTGTGCAAATAACTAATAATTAATAAGTTAATTAGTAACTGATAAGTTAATTAATAATTGATAATTTATGACTCCATTTTAAGTAATAAATAAGTTAATTTATAATTTATTAACCTAATTAGAGATTTAAAATTAAGCTTTTAGAGGTATTTCACAGCACTACCGTATTAAAAAAATAAGCTCTAATTAGATAAGTAATATTGAGTAGCTTATAAATTATAATCTCTTTAATTTTTTTAAATCTATTCTTCTTTTAATTAATTTACAATACATACTCTTCATTACATAAACCTAACTTTTTTATAAAATATAATTAATTTCATTTAAACATAATTATATCTTAATTTTAAACTATAAATATACAAAAATATATAAATAAATATGTAATGCCATAAAATATAATTAAACAATTATAATTATATTATAAATTATAAATTAAATAATTATAATTACAAGTAATTATATTTTCAATAATTATAATTTTATTATAAATAATAAAATAAAAATATATAAATATATAAATATATAAATTCATAAAATATAATTAATTAAATATTAGATATCATATTTTTATTTTTGAATATATTAATTATATTAATATAATTTGATCTTTGGATAAATATAAATTATTTTAATTATATATCTTTTTTATTAATATACCTTTTATATTATTTAATAATTTTAGTTAATTTAATAACTAATTTGACAAAACACTTCTTATGCAATTAGTTAGTTTATTAGTTATTAGCTAACTTATAAATTATTAACTATTTATGCAAAACAAAGTTTATAACTGATAGTTAATAACTAATAAATTATGTAATTATATAAAAATATTTCATAAAATTAACTGTTGAATTAACTAAAATTATAAAATGATAAAAAAAATATATCAATATATATAGATTTATAAATTACAATAATTTATATTTATGTAAAGATTAAATTATATTAACACAATTAAGATATTCAAAATAAAAATATATTATCTAATATTAAATTAATTATATTTTATGAATTATCATATTTATTTACTTATATAATTTTCATATTATTATTATTTGTAACATAATTATAATCATTTAAAATATAATTAATTATATTTTATGACATGACATATTTATTTATATATGTATTTTTATATATTTATAGTTTAAAATTAAGATTGCTAAAGTTAAATTAATTATATTTTATGATATCATATATTTATTTATCTATTTTTTGTCAAGGGTTTAGTGTAAGAGTATAATTACCTAAAATTTAATTAATTATAATTTATGAAATCACATATTTATTTATATACATATTTACTTATTTTTATTGAATTATTTAGATTTATATTATAAAAGACATGTAATGCAATTAATAAAAAGAATAATGATAGATTTAGAAAAAATTAAAAGAGGTAATACTTTATAAGTTATAAGTTACTCAAGATAGATTATTAAATTAGAATTCATTTTCTCAATAAATTAGTGTATGATATATTTTTAAAAATTAATTTATAATTTATTGATCTAATCAACCTATTATGGAATTATAATTATTTAAAGATAATAAGTTATAAGTTAACTTATTTATTATATGAAATAGAGTTTATAACTAATGTCTGATAATTGATAAACTAACTAATCATATAAAAAATATTTTATAAAATTAATTGTTAAACTAACTAAAATTATAAAATAATATAAAAGGATATATGAATAAAGATAAATATATAAATTAAAATAATTCATATTTATCTAAAGATCAAATTATATTAACATAATTAAGATATTTAGAATGAAAATGTAATATTTAATATTTCATTTAATTAGTTCTATTTTATGAATACATATATTTATATAATTTTTATTTTATTATTAATAATAGAATTATAATTATTTAAATTATAATTAATTATAGTTTATCATATTACATATTTATTTACATACATATTTTATATATTTATAATTTAAAATTAGGATATAATCAAATTAAAATTAAATTAATTATATTTTATATAATTATTTTCTAAAGGGCATGAGTTATAAAATAATTAAAAAATAAGGATAAACTTAAAAAGAATTTATATAGATAATAGCTTATAAGTTATAAATTATTTAAAATAATATATTAAATTAAAATTTATTTTTCTCAATGTATTAGTATGCAAAATATTTCTAGAAGTCAATTTGTCTATTGGGCAAAATGAAAACAAACACCATATTGGATTTTTCAAGAAACAAACAATTATATATTAACAAAAGCCACGTTTTCAACTCGGATTGTGTATGCGTTTGAAGATGGAAAGGATGGACACGGGAAGGTGGCATTCTATATCGTTTTTTTTTTAATGGCATTGTATTCGTTTTTTTCAATGGCATTGTATCTCTACTAACGGAGTAAAAAATGAATTCAGAAATTCTACGTATATACGAAACTTACGTACTTTCCTTCTATTTAAACTCAACCCATTGTCAATGTAAACAAATTTTATATTGTCAATAATCATATATTTTCATATTAGTAAAAATTACTAAATTTTTTCTACTGGTTACAAAAAATTTTAATCATTATAATGCGTCATTTCTTATTTATTAACAAAGCAAAATATCTAACGCTAATAACTAATAATAAATTAAATTTAAATCATCTTTATTTTTAAATTTGTGTTTATTTATGAAGCAAGAAAAATTCCTATCGGGTGTTTCAAGCCCCTGATTCCGACGGATGAAAGTATTGGCCAGATTTACATTAAAAAATTCAAAAAAATGTGGGTCCATGGAATTATCCTCTGCACACATGGCATTCATAAAGCTCGTATTCTTGTACTGACAACTCATGCAGGAGCCAGCAGAAGCAGCATATTCTATTTGGCTTTTAACTTCCAGTTTAGACTATGATGATATGCATTTATAATCGGTCCCAATCTCTTCTCAAGAAGACTTCTTTTTAAGCTCAACTTTCTTGATTTTCACTATCTATCCCTTTAATTTGTTCTTATCCTCAAAAATTGATCTATATTGAAACACCTATTGCAATCCTGTTTGATCCTATAGGTGATTAGCCTACTTCCTTAAAAATACAGAATTCAATCCATTTTTTCTTCTTTTGGTTTGGTGTGATCTCCACTACTTTCCATGATGACCTATAACTTTCCGTGAGTTTGAAGGTTTCGAAATTGAATAATATATTAATTTAAAAAAAAAAAAAGGATTTGTTACTTAAAGTTCTATTTTTTATTTTTTATTTTTGTAATTATCGGGTTTGCCGGGAGGATTTTCAAAATTTTGATCTTTTTGTTTTGGTATATAAATGGGTCTCCCTGATCATAGCGTTTGGATTAGCATATTTTTACTAGGGTTTTGGAGTTGGTGTTCCCAGAGCTCGCGATCAGGTTCTATCCCCTGCTTTCTACCTTTGTCCTACTACCTCTTTTCCAACTTCTCGGCTCCAATTGGCATTCTTGTTTAATATTTTTAGCTGGATTATTTAATTTATGAAATTACTAATAACCCATTCAATGTATGTGCGGGCGAGAATTTGACAGCTTGGAATATGGTGCAGGAATTGAGTTTCAGAGGCTCCGAAAATGACAGCAAGCGGTAGTAATGGAACAACCTCAAAGCCACCTCCCTCCCCATCTCCTTTGCGCTTTTCCAAATTCTTTCAGGTAAATGCTGTATCTTTTATGTTGATTCCGCCCACATTGCTGATTTCATTGTATTTTTTTGTTTGGACCATGTTAAGCTAGTTTCATGACCATGATTGTGAATATGACTTATTCAAAATCACTTGTTCTACTTGATCTTCAATGTCTCGCTTTACTGATCCTTCTTCCATTCCTGACAATAGTCCAACATGAGAATTCTAGTTACTGGAGGAGCTGGATTCATTGGCTCTCACCTAGTCGATAGATTGATGGAAAATGAAAAAAACGAGGTTAGTGATTTTAAAAATGATAATCATGTTATCCAGGTGATATAGAAACATCAATCTCTATGCCATACAATTCTGGTTCTTCTGGTAGAATCAAATTTGTCCACATAGATTCCTGTAACAATATCTATGTCTTTGTCAGGTGATTGTTGTTGATAACTACTTCACTGGATCCAAGGACAACCTCAGAAGATGGATTGGTCATCCAAGATTTGAGCTTATCCGTCATGGTATGATCTCATGCTTTTCTCTTTCAGTCATGTGTGTCCGTGCAATTGTATTGTTTATTTAAGACGCAGTGGAAATTAGGTCTCTTTCCTATTGTACCATTTAGTTGACTTGGGACAAATTTCCTGTAAATGAAAGGCTGTAGAGGATCAGGCAACTAGCTGAGGCTTCTTAGTTATTTCACCATTAAGTAAACAACCACTACTTTGGTTAGCTGCCTTTAAAGATGATGCTGTTCTGTGTTCAATTCTGTTAAAATGAGCGATGCTGATGAGTATTATCCCTTTGATCCCTTTGTAGATGTCACGGAGCCTTTGTTGGTCGAGGTTGATCAAATTTACCATCTTGCTTGCCCCGCATCACCCATTTTCTACAAATACAATCCTGTGAAGGTAAATTTTTGTCCACAAAACACAAGAATCTGCTTGCAAGATCAATTTCTTGCTCACAACTACAGGCCAATGACAAATTAGATGCAAAAATATCTTAAACCCACTTTTCTAGTTCGCTTTATTCATCCCCCCAGCAAAGTAGCTCCATTTCATGCATACTGTTAACATTTCTGTCCAGCGTACTTTGTGAGAATGTTTAACATATAAAGAAATAATTTTGCAGACAATCAAGACAAATGTGATTGGTACAATGAACATGCTTGGCCTTGCAAAACGAGTTGGTGCAAGGTTGGAGTTTTTCTGTAAAATTAATTTCATTTGCTACCGTCAGTGAATCTAATCAGTTGTGATTTTAATTGCAGGATCTTGCTTACATCAACTTCAGAGGTATATGGGGACCCGCTAGAGCATCCACAGCATGAAAGCTATTGGGGCAATGTTAACCCCATTGGTACATTCTTCTCTGTCAACTTGTATCTTTATCTTTTTAGATGGAATTTCTGCTCTGTTTCTAGTATTATAAACTCCAATCTAGTTCACATTTCATGTTTTATAATTCTGGGGAACCAACTTTTTAGTTTCGTATCATTTGGATATATACTTTCTGATTTTCTAGACAAGTTTTCCATAGGGAAACATATCTTTTAAAGTTAAAAAATGTGTCACTTGAAGTAGCGATTGAGTTACAAAAATCTCTTTTCTTCTCTTTTATTATGTTGCTTTCTCATTTTGTTTTTGCAATTTTTGCATTAGCATCATGTTGAGATGTGGACATTTTTGAGCCAAGTCTTCTTCTAAATGTTATTCTGTTAATTATCACTGATCATACTTTGAAGGAATTTCTTTCATACTCAATCACAAAGTTGTATTCTAAGCAATTTAAATGCCCATGACAGGAGTTCGGAGCTGTTATGATGAGGGGAAGCGTGTGGCTGAAACTTTGATGTTTGATTATCATAGGCAGCATGGATTAGGTATACTTTTATCTTCTTTCCTTACAATTATCTCTGATTCTTTGATGTTATAGCTGGTTCTAGTTTTCATTATTATATTATCTAACTCTTTAGGGTGTTTATGTCTTTTTAATTAAGAGATCCGCATTGCAAGGATCTTTAACACATATGGACCACGCATGAATATTGATGATGGGCGTGTTGTCAGCAACTTCATTGCTCAAGCACTTCGGTAGATACTTAATTTATTTTTATGGTAATCTGTATATGCTTGATATTTCTGTGCGGCTTGTATATATTTTATAAATTATAAAAGTATTTGTTTCACTTCTATTATAATAATTTCTGTTATCTGCTTCAATGGCAATGGTTAACACAATGATGCCTATATGCAAGAAGCTGTTTACTGGCTGGCTTTATAATTGATTTAATTGCCTTAATACCTTGATTCTGTTTACTAGATATGACCCCGTACAGTTTTCTAAATGATGCCCTGCCCTTCACTTATCACTTACTTGTGTTATAGCGGCGAACCCTTGACAGTCCAATCTCCAGGAACTCAAACTCGAAGTTTTTGCTATGTCTCTGACTTGGTATGTATCATACATATATGCCAATGTTTATTTTTGTATCATTGGATTAAAGTGGCAACTAGCATATGATTATTTTTTTGCCATCTCTTAGGTTGATGGCCTTATCCGTCTCATGGAAGGACTACATACCGGGCCAATCAACCTTGGAAACCCAGGTGAATTTACAATGACTGAACTTGCTGAGACAGTGAAGGAGGTCAGTTTTAAGCTCTGAAATCTTAATAGTAATTGTGAAATTGAATTCTTTGATATCTATCTGGCTATTTGTACATCATGCATGCAATACAAAATAGAAGTGATACATCACATCTTACATTTAGCTAAAGTATTTGAGCAGAATTCTTGGAAAATATTGAAGCTAATGCCCCTTTGGGTGTTGATGCAGCTTATTAATCCAGAAGTTGAAATAAAGACAGTGGACAATACTCCCGATGACCCTCGACAGAGGAAACCAGACATAACAAAAGCAAAACAATTGCTGAACTGGGAGCCAAAGATCAAGTTGCGGGATGGTCTCTCTCTTATGGAAGAGGATTTCCGGCTGAGGCTTGGTGTTGAGAAAAATAAGTAAATTTATATTTGCCCTTTAGTTTCATACTAAAGTAGATAATTCGTGGGACGAGTTTTTTAGTTTTTCATATTTGCACTTTCATTATTAACATCAATTTTGAGGTTGCCATGTTTTAGCAGTTGTCAAAAATATCAGTTTATATTATATATTTTTTGTGATAAACCGGTGAATTTTGTAGCAAACTATAATTTAGTTGATACTTTTTATTTTGTTGTCTGCCTTTTTAGTTCTACGATTAGCTCTGCATAACTTATTCAATTTTAAAACTTAATATCATTTATATGTATATTGATAAAAGGTGATATGTCATTTATATTTATAATTTAAAAAAAAATGATATGATTGTTTCCTATTAAAACAGACAAAATTTTAAGTCTTTATATCAGTTTCATTGCCTTGGGGTGATAAAAAATAATTAACCCGACTCAACCCAGCTGAAACTGTCTGAAAGAATGTGGTTGAAATCGGGTGAGTTGGGATTATCAGTCGTTTCGGTCTAAAAAATTGAAGGTTGATTCAGGTTCGGTCGGGGAAGGGTATAAATGTCCTAACAGATACTAATAAAAAATTAACGCATAAACATGAAACTCCATTGTTTCCTGTTGACTTCAAACCCTAAGCGGAGACCTACTCCTTCGACCTTGCGATTTCAATCCCAAACTAAATACTAGCGCCAGCCCTTAGGATCGGGTTCAACTATCTCTCTCTGCTTCCTCATGTTCTTTGTTGATTTTGTGCCCATAGCAACTCGATTTTCCAACCTTTGCTTGTAATTCCTGACGTACTGTAGGAATGTGTTCCTGTCTCGTCGTCTCTGAGAATCGTATCAACTCGACGGTACTAGCGATGGTGATGAAGCTTCCACTTGAGTAGTCCCCATCGTGCAGCAGCCAATAGGCCCTCACTTTTGTTTGGCTTGAATGCAGCTCCTGATGTTAAATCTATCAGTGTTAGTGTGTTTCCAAAATTCTGTCCCATTTATGATTGGGTGAATTCGTCGTTTGATTGAGGAAATGGTTGACTCTATTCTTGCTTCTTCCTTTCTTTTGTTTTTTCCTAGAGAAATAATAGCAAGTTAGCTTTGGTGATTGTGCGATTTAGTTTCTAGGAAAAATGGTTGATTGCAAAAGCAGTTTTCACCCTGTGAGTTTGCCTCTATTGGTTCCTTACTAGAGAGAGAGAGAGAGAGATGGTTTCTGGCTTCAATTGCGGGTTATTTTTGTTGATTGTATTTGTGGCAGCCAAACCGACCGAACCCGCATGCGCCCAACTTAAACCAAAATGCTTGAATTATATCGGTTTGGCTGTTGCATTTTGTCGAATGCGGACCTAAATTTAATGTTCTTAGTTGATTTGAGTTGGTTAGATAGAATTTGTTTAACCGATCCTAATTGATGGTGACTTTTAGTATTGCTTCTTGGCACTACTTCGAACTTAGTAAAATTTTACATGAAGTATCACCTGCTTGTTGCATCGTGATGTTATTATGCTAACTCATTCTTAAAATAATATTATTTTCAAATTATATTGAATGAAAAAAGTTACTTGTCAAATTATTTTTTATATTTACTCCCAACACTTTGCTTAGGTGAGATCTTACAAAAATCTGAAATGTAGAAAAGCATCTATTTTTCAAACATAGAAAATGAACATTCTTCAAAGTTCCAAAGAGGAATACAAAGAAGGCTCTCTAGAATATATGATATAATCAAAGGCATAATTCCTCGATAGCACAAATACCACAACCCAGATGAGATAGCAGAACAAGTTCCTGTCGGCCACAAAAGCATCTCGAGTCCTCTGCAACAGCAGGAAGCAGCAGGACTTGGGAAGTATCTTACCACAGTACGAGGATATCACTAATGCCGCCAAATCTCTCAATGCAGCTTGCCCATCAACATACAAGGAGAAACCCATAAAAGGAAGTAAGGAAACCCATAGAATAAAACCACGCATCAACCAATAATTGGTTGACTCCACAGTGGTGGGGAGAACCGCAAGATATTTCGAATTAGATATCGGGCTCTAAATTCAATTATTGGAAACATTATTATTAAGAAAAGTTTATTATTTATTACCCAGCTTTGAATAGGGATTAGAATCATATTTCGTAATAAAGGTGGAGAAATACCCCGAGTAAAAGTGAAAACTATACACCACAACACTAAAAGAAAACCTTGAAGGATTGAACACCACAAATTGGGATAAAAAAATTTTCACATTACTTCACAAAGTGAAAGTTATCTTAAATCCTCTTTATTTGTAAACATTTTTTTTATGCCATATGTGTATACATTGGATTAACTTTCTCACTTAGCAAGAGAAAATAATTTTCTAATGCTGCATCATTAAATTTAATGCTATTCTTATTCAAGTTTGACCATGGGTATATTAATTTTCTCCCCCACCCATGTGACATTTTAATTAGGACAGAACGAATGTTAACATTTTATCTAAACAAATTAGGGAAAGCAAAATGTTCAAAAAAAAAATTAAAGAAGAAAACAAGCTTGAAAAGCTATAAAATAATTTGTAGCCTTTCAATTTTTTTTAATTACCTTTTGAAAAATGGTATGTGCATATAAAAGATGTTTCAGAACTTTCTTAGAATGTGAAAATAAGCATATTTTACCATTAAATATAGTGACAATATTAAGGTGTTGTGATGCAGTTGCTTATCACGTTAGTTTAACGCACTAAAGGCCTCCAGGTCGAGTCCGAACAATGCCATTTTTAACTTCTAAAAGAAAGGGTTACGTCTTTTAATAAAAAGTTATGTCGAAAGGCTTAAGAAGTTTAAAATAAAGGCTTAATTTCACTTTTGGTTTCTAATATTGAAATTGGATAAATTTGATCCCCTTTAAATTAAAATATTTACATTTACTTTCCTATATTTATTAAAATATTAAATTTTATTCTATCCCATAATTCAATTATGTTTATTTATCAAATTTTTTTCTTGTAAATATATCATTTTCCTTTTCAACTTAAGGCATAATAGATATTCTAATTATTCCTCTCATAAAAATAAATTTGAAGTTATTATATTTTAAGAAGGATATAAAAAATTAACATTAAACTAATCTTCTCATATTAAATCAAGACTCATTCATTTTATTAATTAAATTATTTAATTTTTATTTTTAATATTTGTGAATAATATATTATTGACAAATTTTTCGTTATGCCTTTTTATGGTCCTTCTATTATAACTTTGGCTATTTTATAATATTTTAACGTTGTTATAGTCTGAAGTTATAAAAATTTATAGTTTCATAATTGATTAAATGTATAGAACTATTAATTAAAGCCATATCTTAATTCTTGATGGGTTGATCTTGATCTTAATTGAATATAAATTAATCAAAATAATTTAATCAATATTTAATATTGTCATTAATCGTAAGATGCATGTCTTTATAATTTTTTTATATTACCGTGAGAGATGGCTCCACGGTTACCAAGCGTTATAAAATTTATTGAATACTTAAATGAAATTTAATCATTGTTATTATTAATCAAATTATTTCACTATTATTTTTAATACTTATTAATACTAAACTTATGACTTAAATTGCTTTAATGCAATTGTAGTCAAATTTATAAAGATTTATAGAATTATGGTTTTTATAATACGTAAACAAATTTAAATTTTTATTAAAATCATATTTATTTAATTCATGATAAAATATATTAATCATTTTATTATTATTAGAGAGAGAGAGAGAGAGAGAGAGAGGACAAAACATGTCTTGAAAGATTAACACTTATAAATCATGTAACTATTTAAGATTATTAGAAGTGGATTCAATTGAAATTAAAGTTTTAAAAATAACAAAGTTCACTGGCTGAGTTAACTTTTTGTTTTCCAAAAATGGCAGTAAAAATTATAGAAATTTCTTTGTCCTTTTTGTATTGTAAAAAAAAAAAAAAAAAGAATGTATATGCATGTGTTAGAAGATATATCTGAATTCTTTGTTACCGTTTTCTCATGTATGTGCACTCTTCTCATTTTCGCTTGTGTCGGGCATATTTTACATTATTAAGAAGGGTAATGTATTGGTGCCAATTTGAAAAATTTATACGTAACAAGTACTTAAAAGTTGTAATTCTATCATTAAAAATTGTATCAAGAAAAATTTAAAATATTTTCTTATTACTTTTAATAAAAAAAGGGTAATTTCATAGAAAGGTCAACCTTTCAGTATTTGTATAATACACTAGCGATCTACCATCAAAGATTGCCAATGGAATAAGAATGCCATTGGCCTGCACTGTGTTTTTAATTAAATTCATCTACGGGCCTTTAAGCGTCATCTACCTAAACATTTGGAAATTGCAAGTCGTGTCTATCCAACTTCCATTTTCTATACTTTGTGAAATTTCCCCTTCCTCCCGTGTTGAAGTAAGTGACAATCGACAAACATTCGCTCCATTTATTTATTTTTAAGAAAATCTTTTATTTAAATATAATAATAAATTATGAAGATAATAAAATTTGTTAAAATATATTGAAGAAATTATTTTTCTCACTTATCATTATTTTAAATATCATTTTTCAATAATAAAATATAAAAATAATATATATATCACTCTTTCATTTATATAAAAGTAAATGAGAATTTCCTTATAAAAATTATCTTCCACACATCTTTAAATTTTATTTATTTTGATGAAAAATATTTTTCATATAAATTATCAAAATAATTAATATATTCAACATTAAATATAATAAATTTTATAAAATTTAAAAATAAAATTATTGTTTTATTATTATTTTAAATATCTTTTTTTATCAGAATGTGTAAAAACATATAATATATTTTTATTTACATAAAAAATAAAGTGTTTATTTAAATTTTCTTTTCAGAAATAAACGGAGTAGCATGATTTGTTTAACTTTTACCTATCGCAACAAAATTCCGAACAAAGAAAGAACCGTCAAATTAAATTACCATTCATTTTTAAAAAATGAAAAAAAAATGCAAAAGGTGACAAATAGGAGAACATATCAGATTCAGGGGATGTCTCCGATTGACCGACCCTCCAAAATCAGGAAAATGCCAATTGCTTACATTTCCAGTGATTCAAGGAAAGAAAATTGAGTAACAGAAGGAACCTTGAAATAAAACTCCGATCAATTTTAGTGCCTCCTGCAAGATTAAATGAATCTGATGAATGCCATAAAGCAAACTCTTCCATCTCTGAGCATTTCAGATTCTTATGCTTGCAATCGTTCTCTGCCAGTTCTACTGTACTCTCTCACGCGCCTTCCTAAAAGGCCACAGAATGAAGCAGACAAGCTGAAGCACCGACAACCAAAGCGGCAAACAACGTTGGTAGAAAGAAATCCAGGCGAGTTCTGATCATCACCGCGTGTTCCGGCAAGCACACCACCTCCCTGGGAAAATCCACCGGAATCCTCACAAATCGACTGCCTTGACATGGCTGAGAGAACGACGAAGACTGTGATGTCGCTACCATAAAAGCCATCGCTGGCGCCAATGATGCCAAAAGCACCGTTACAATTAAGAGAACCGTCCAGACGGCGGCGTAGGTCGACAACGATGGTTGCGTTGACGATAACCGCCGGAAAGCTGGGGGAATGGAAATGGAGGACATGGCAATTGATGAATAGTAGGAACAAGTTGAAGTGGAATATAATTAACAATTAACAAATCAAGTTAAATTAGTGCTGCTAGTGCTAATTGTGGGACGATATAGAAGGAGATGGAGGCACGTCTTAACTAACTGGTGCTATTACGTAATTGCCCTTGTGTTGGTTCGTCGGCTTCACAGTTTGGGCATTATAGCCATAGGGACCAGATTAAATACTTTGGAAGAAATATTTGTAAATTCAGCATGTGTACTCATTTCAACTATGAAAAAAAAAATCAGTTATTATTTTTATTATTTATATAAGAATTTTGTGAGAGAAATTGTACTTCTCAATTTTAAAACATTGAAAAATGGAACTCGCTCGCTTGTTGGTTGAAATAGAACTTTATGAATACTCTACAACACCTGTCCTTACTCAATCTATTAAACAGAAAATAATTATCAATCTTTTTTTTTAGTTTTTGAAGTGTTGAAAACTAAAATATTTAAATTCTATTATATATATTTATAAATTACAAAAAATAAACCAATAAATAAATAATAAAATGGATAATTAATGTTTATTTATTGATTAAAAATAAAATTACTAAGAGATGATCAAACAACGAAAATTAAGAATTTAGGTTCAAACCTTTTGCCATATCAAAAAATTTATTGATTCAAAACAGAGCATGAATAAGAAATTCTTATGGTTGAACTTCAATTATATTGCTGGGAAATAAAAGGGGAAGGGGATACACTGACGAGAAATGGAAGGTCAATAATTATATAAAGAAGAATGATGAGGAATTAAATTAAAATATATAATTAATTATTATTTATCATTTTCGAAATTTTATCTTTCCTTAAATTATTTTTTGTTTACATTCACATTATTTTTATATTTTTTATTAAATATGAAATTAATTTTCATTTAATATAGGAATAATAAATAATAAATCCCTTTCATCAAAAGCGATTTCGAGGATTTGACTCAAAATCTTTTTATCAACTTTTAAAACATTTTGAAATTCATATCATTTCCATTAAAACAACCAATTGTTGGGTCAAAATTAATTTATTAGTAAGTTTTTTACAGTTAAAAAAATTTTGGAAAAATATCTCTCTCGGATCTTTTTCTTTAAAATTTTTTTCTTTCTAAAAGAAGCTCCTCTCCAAAGAATGATTAAGTCTAGTATCGTAATATTATAATTTTTATTTAAAAAATTACAAGGATTAACTTTATATATATAATCCTAAAATTATTATGAATTAATCAAAATAAGAATGAATGTATATTGATAAAGGAAAAAATATATTTTATCAATCAATGATTTTATATTTTTTCACTTAACCCATTTGTAATTTGAAATATTACAATTTAACTATATGTACTTTTAAATCAAAAACATTTTATCTACTTAAATTATTTTTTATCCAAAATTTAACAAAAAATTTAAGTGAATGGCTTATAATTTTTATTTCTTTAAATTTTAACTTAATTTGATACTCACTTAAAATTAATTTATCTCTTAAAATCTTATTTGACCCCTTCTATTGTACCATTCTGGATTAAATTATAAAAGATAACTTTTCAATAAAATTAAGATCTTTTTGAAGTAATATAATTTTAAGTGAATGTTGAATTGAGTTAAAATTTAGAAAAGTAAATATCATAATTAATATATATGGCTTTTTTGCTAAATTTTGGATAAAAATTAGCTTAAGTGAGTAAAGTGTTAAAAATTTCAAAGCACAAATCGGTGAATTATAATATTTAAAATTATGAGTGGATTAAGTTAAACATGATAAAATCACATATAAATAAAGTATAATTTTCTCATAAATAAAGATGAATCACAATTGTCAAATTTAATTATTATCAATAAAAGGTTAATTTTATATTTTTATTAGAAAAATCTTCATAATTATAATACGTATTTTTTACACACTAAACACTTTTTAAAAAATTTAAATAAATAAATAATGTTTTAGAAAATTCTGGTATATAATAAAATTAACTAATTTGTGGCAGGAAATGCAGACTTTTAAGGTATGTTTTAGTAGAGTTTTTATTCGTATAATAAAATTTTTTGATAATGTAAATATAAATTAAAAATTAAAAATACAAATTAAGTAAATAATCTTTAAAAAAATCAATATGAAAGGATACAAAATATTAAAAAGTAAAAAAATTATAAAATTAATCAGAAACTATAATTGCTTTCTCATTTTCAACAAAAATTGCCAAATAAAAGACAAAATAACACATAATATTTCCTAACATTCTACCTTCCGTCTATTTGTCTGCGTGGAAACGAACCGTTAATTTGGTAAGAGTCCGTGGAATTGGACCGAGAGATCGGCGGCTAATTGCAAGTTTAACCGTAATTTGGCAGTTCATTACCCACCAAGTGGTGTCACGTCAGCCCGTAGTACGATAAAATGCCGCATTTTACGGGGCTTTGATAGTTTGCTTGTTTGGGCGTCCGAGCTTTGCGCTAGCTTGGCGGCTTAGTTACGTTGGTCAAAGTGTTGAAAACTCTCGAATAAGACTACTTTCATTTTTATTTATATGTTATTATTAATCGATTTTATATATATTAAAAAAATAATTAAATTTATTAATTTTATAAAATTATATTTTATGTATAAAATTCAAAATAACTAAAAATAAATAAATATAAATAAATAAATATAAATTAATTTATAGTATAGAATAATAAAATATTTATTAATAAAATAAAAGGATAAATTTAAAAAAAATATTTAATATTTCATAAAATTATAAAATGACAGATAAAAAAATAAAAATTTTCTTTAAAATGTAACAAATAAAAAAGAACGGAGGGAGTACTATTTATGTACTATTTATTTTGATAAAATTAATAATTTTATTTTTAAAATCATAAAATATTAATAAAATTATTTTTAAAATATGTATAGTTAAAATTTTATTTCTAAATTATAATTAGTATATATAATTTTATTTCTATATGTAATAATTTAATAACAAAATCATTTATATGAATTTATATAAAGAAACCCAATTATATATATAAATTATTATTTAAAAATAAAATTATAACTTTAGATAATTCAAAAATTGTTTAACTAGTATCTTATAATTTAAGAGATAAAATTGTTAATTTTATCTATTTTCTTGCATACAAATATTTTTTTAAAACTTAGAAAAAAAATGAACTAAGTGAATTATTTTTTCCTAATACAAAAATAAGAATGAGAAGAAAGTGAGGAAAAGAGATTACAAGTAGGATTACTTGAATTCATCCAATGAAATACCAAAATTTAATAATAATGCTAACATAGGTGTTTCTTCGTAGTTTTTAAAATATTTCAATTAATCAATTATATATAATAATATCAAATAAATATAAAGATAATTTAAATTACTTTCATTTCAATTTAAATTATAAATAAATATTAAAGTTTGCACCTATGTTAATCTCATTTTGTATATATATTCATTATCTTTATTTTTATTCCAATATTAATTGTAGGAATTCCCTTAATTTTTCTTTTTTTTATTATCTTATTTTGGTAACAAGTAATTTTTCTATATATTATCAAAGCAAAAAAAAATTATATATAATTTATTATTAAAACATAAAATATATTCTATATAATCAACCATTTTAAAAATAATTAAATCATTACTACCAAATAAAACTATACATAATAATTTGAAAAAATTAATAATTTTATCTCTAAAATTATAAGGTACTGGCAAAATAATTCTTAAATTATATAAAATTATAATTTGAATTTTGAATAATAAGGTTGCCAATCTTTAACACGACAATAATTTGACATGGTTTATACATGATTAGATTAACATGCTAATTTATTTAAAAATTTATATTTAATTTTAAAAAATTATTTCAAAAATAATTAATAATTAAATTATAAAAATATATATAATAAAAATATAAAATTTTTATTTTAATAAAATAATAACAAAAAATTAAAATAGCTTTTTATTAATATTAAAAATAATTTTTAAAAAATTAACAAATAAATTTATAATATAAATTTTATTAATTGAAACTATTCAATGAGTTAAATGAATAATTTATTTTGATATATTTAATAAATAAATTAAGTTGAATAATATAAATTATCATCCCTATTGAATAATGATTTATATAGATAATTTTGTTTCTTTGTATAAATTTGTATAGACAATTCCATCCTTGGACTACTATAAGAAAAAATAAAATTATATGCACAAATAATTATTTAGAGATAAAATTATAACTTTATATAATTTAAAACTAATATTAATGATGCTTCATAATTTCATATATGAAATTATATATTTTGTCTTATAATTTTCTATCTATGATGGTAGAGTTATTATTTATCATTGAGTTGTAATGTGAACTTACAGTCCAATAATTACGTGGGCGCATGATGTGAACTTATAATCCAACAATGAAGAAGTCCCATTCGAGAGCTTTACCCTTTATTTGTTTTTATAGAATATAGAGAAAAGAAAAATTAAGAAAGAAAGATAAATAAAAAAAAAAATTTCCTTTCCATCATTGCAAGATAAAAAAAGGGTTAAAAGAAACAGCAAAATAAATGGTAAAAATTTATTATTTTTATTTTCTTTGCATGTTTGGAATGACAAAGTTGGTAAATATTGCTAGTCTTAAAATTTTATTTTCAAAATTACTTCTATTTCTCTCTTATCACTTTATTTTTTAAAAATTAAATTGAAGAATAATATTATCATTCAATACAATTTAAATTTCTTTTTTATTTTTTATTCAAACAAGTAAAAAATTATTTTTCTTCTTATTTTTCCTTCAACTAAATAAAAAAAGAGAATTTTTTGTTATTATTCTCTTTCTTCTAATTTTTTTTCCTCTTTTTTTCCCTTGCATCCAAACTTTACACATGTACCTAGCATTTGTAAAGGTGCAAACATGTATAGGGAGATTATAATTCTCCATTGATACAGTGATATATTAATATATTATTAAATTTGATTGCATATCAAATTTATTTATTTATAAAATCAAATTTAACATATTACATGATGACATATTAACGATCAAATTTGCTAATGCACCATTATATTACTGTACTAATAGTGTACCATAATTGTCTTCATATGTATGAGATTTTCATTACTTTAAGGGCTCATTTAAGCTATATGATAGAATATGATAAGATATGATAAATCAACATAACAAGATAGGATAATAAAATGATTGGATGTAATTGTAACATATTGAAGTAAAAATTTAAAATTTTATTATTTTGAATACCCTAAAATATTTATTTTAATTAACAAAGATAGTTATTATATTTATGTATGCCAAGGTGAGATATGGACATTTTAAATTTTGACTACATAATATTATTATGATTTTATTCAACAAAAATGTTATCCAATTTCTTTTATTATTGGCACATTTAAAAGTTGAAAGTGAGAAGTTTATGAAATATATGTATTAGTTTTGATAGTTTATTTTTATTCATAAATTTGTAAATTTATAAGAATATTTTCAAATTTTAAGGTGTGATGAATTATGATACACACACACTTATGACTTAATAGATTGTCCTTTAAATATCTAGAGAGTATTGAAATATTCAAGTTAGGGTTTTGAATTTAATTAAAAGAAAGGAATTCTATAGAGTGGGTTTTTAAAAATAAGTAAATGGCTAAAATTGAGTCCAACTTAAGATAAAAGAGTGATATTTAAAAAAAAAGAAAAAAAGAAAACCTAAGCTTATGATACATTGAGAAGTACTGAATTAAAGTTCATAACTCCTCTTTTTCTTTTTTTTTCCTTTCTTTTTTCCCTCTCATTTCTAACAACATATCCTACTTCCTCTCACCAAGGTCACACTACTATTTTGCTACCATTAGGTCCCATCCATTCATGGCTAGTGTCACAAGCTGGTAGTTGTGACAGTTCGATATGCAAACATGCTTGGATTAAGACGAGATTTGGTAAAAAAATCCAACATGTTATGAGGGTTCTGTGGATGAAATTTGGGAGCAATCCGGCTTGTGTACATTTTTTTCCGATTTTCTCAAGTTTGAGGGTATTTTAATCATTTTGAAAGGTTTGTGAATCCGGCGGGGTTCAACGAGACCATATTTAGAATCCTTGCATTTTTATCTTCGTGTCAGCTGATTTTTGTGATAAACGAACACCCGAAGTATAGCGAAAAGGGCTTATGACAACTCGAAAAAAGTATGTCATCTTCCCACGGGAGGGCTTTTGTTCAAAATGCTCTTTAAGGGAGTGGAGTGCTCCAAAGACCTGCGGGGCACTTGGACACTGAGCTAGGGACGGAGTGTGTTAGCTTGTGGCCATTCCCCTGCACACTCAAAGTTATGGAATGAGGCATAAACTAAGCAAACGAAGTGTCCCTCTCCCTATTCATTTATCCCTTATGATCCGTAGTGCACGGATGCTTCCTGTGTGGAAGGATCCTGCGGTCCGGTATGTGCGGGCGCTTCGGCAACATACGATATTGGCACGCGGATATGTCCTGCTATTTTTACCCAAACGCGCTAAACGAAAGTTTAATATTGGAAAGCTGGCATGTTGGTCAAGAGTGGCAAGCATGCGCCGCACGGTTTCGGCTGGAGAGCCGCCGACCCGTGACACTAATCACCATGTGTTGAAGTTGTGCAAGACATAACTATATGTTAGGTCTTTCCACTCAGCAATTCAGAAACCATAAGAAACCTAACAAGGCACTTTTCCAATAAGCCTTTGATGGCTTTTCCTTACACTCCTTCTCTATTTTTCACAATTGAAATTTACCATCATGTGAAAGCTCCAACAGTGAATGGCACACTCTCTTTCTCTCTCTCTCTTTATTTTTAATGACCTAGCAATTTTTTGACGATGTTAAATTACCGATAACCTCTCCTAGGTGGTGATGAGTACTTTTATATGAAAATTCTCTAATATTTTAGTGATTAAAGATTGATAAAGAAAATCTATTTTATGCATATTTGAAATATATGAATATGTTTTTGGAAAAAAATATGATTTTTACAGTATAGCAAATCCAAATAACATGATTATTTATAAAGTATTGCATTTCTATAATTTGGATGATTCATGCATGATTCAAGAAATTCCTAAATATGTTAAATGTGATTTGATGATTTTAATAAAATAAAGATAAAATTATAAGAAAATAAGTATATAGTTTCATAAAATGATATAAGTAAAGCATTTTTAAAGCATGAGATGTTAATATTTTGAAAGATTTGAGCTTGATTAAAAAAAATTGCATTTTATCATCATGATTTGGTTACTTGATATAGACATAACAATCTTATACTTTGGAATGTTGGAATAACATATTTAGAGCATCAAATTTGACATTTTTGGTACTTGGAACTGGATTCGAAAAATTCCTAATATATTTGATTTGATTTTATCCCTTAAAAAGGAGTCTAAAATATTAGGAACTAAGTGTATATTTTCATAAAAATAATGTGATTAGAGTCTTCTCAAAGCGTGAAGTTTTAATATTTTGATTGTTTTATTGCTTGATTTAGGAAAATGTCCATTTATGAAAACATCATATTTCTTTATGATAATTTCAAAAAATATAAAAAAGCAATCATCTAAAATGATAAAATGACATGAATAGATTCTATTAAAAGTATCACAATCTAATATTTTTACTTGTATAAGTTTGATTCAAAAATCATTATATAATAGCATAACATTAGAAAATATAAGAAACTGATGATTTAGGTTGTTAACATATTATCATTTGAGTTTGGAATTGTGATACTTGGGAAGAAAATAAGAAAATTCTATATATTGATAATTTATCATTATAAATTATGAAATAGGAAAAAAGAAGAGATGAAAGCAGAATACTTAAAGATTCTTAAAGTGAATGGGCATTCCTAACTAAGTATATATCTTATCCTAAAACTTATATATTACTTATGTTAGTTGAATATTATATTTTATAATGTCCTCATCGATTATATGGATTATGAGTATTTTAATACATGGGATTTGAATTTATTTATGATTAGAGATTTTTAATCTCAATAGTTATAATTATTTACTTGATTGATATATCACCAAAATAATTGGTACATTAATATGCATATATTCATATAGCTATTTCATAAGATATTGTTATTCTTATTTTGAGACCTTGAGACGAAAGTAAGGTACCATTGTTACTTAGTATTACTTGGCAATATGTGTATTTGATGGAACAATGGACTATGAATGTGTACTTGCATTAAGTAAATGTTGTTTAACCATACTTAATGGGCATGATCGTGCTATTATCCATTGTTGGTTAATTGTAAATGGCTTGTGATGATAAATTATATATTTTGACTTATGATTGGATTAAACTTGTAATGTGTAAAGCTTAAGCTCTAGTGCTTAAATGATATTATGAATTATGCCACAATTGGCATTGAAATTAAGAAATATGATGGGGTAATATTGTAAATACTATGAGAAATTCTCAATAATAAGGTGAGTAGGATAAAAAGTTAACCCAATAGGAATAGAGATGGAAAAGCAAGTAAGGTACAAGGCTAACCTAAAATTTAAAAGATGGATATATATATTATTGTAGATTATTATACATTGCGATGTGGAATTAATATCTACTTGGCTTTGAATACTTCCATTTGATGTGGTTGTGATTGAGCCCCTAAAAGTCATTTGAAAATTGATAACTAATCAAAATAGGTTATGTGTGATATAATAATGATATTGTGTAAATGAAAGGGTTGAGAATATTATGAATTATGATGTCAAATAGGAAATCTGAGCAATAGGCAGGTAAATATATTAACCCAAGAATTTGTATTGTGTATTACAAAATCTAGGAATTGGGTTTGCAATTATTTTTTATTTTAAGACTTAATTACCATTTGATTATTTTATGTAAATGATTCTAAGTATAGTTATGGTAAATATATGCTCATTGAGTTCTTGTAACTCATTTCTTGTTAATTTCAATGTTTTCAAGTTGATTTAATTCAATAGAACCTTACTGCATTTATAGAGAATTAAAGACCACCTTGTTAAAGAATTGAAAGTTAGATCAAGAGATTAGTTGTCTATATACTAAATATGACAAGGTTATGTATTTTTGTATGTATTATATGTTGCTATTAAATTTACAATATTTACAAGTTGTATGATTTAGGATACGTGGCTTTTAAGAAGTGTCTAAAAATAAGGGAGACTCTCTTCGTTTTTCTATAAAATCTATAATGAAGTTTAAATTGCCATGAAAATGCATATATTTCTATTGACTAAAATTAGCATAGATAATATTAAGACTAGTGGAAATCAAGTAGTAATGATTCAATTTAGGTCGTGACAATAATGCTATTTAATGTTTGATAGATAATTGTATAAGATAATAGTATAAAATTACCTTATTTATTATTTATTATCAAATATATATAAGATGGATAATATTAGAGAATATTTATTTGGATAAAACTACCCTCAATCTAATTAACTAATTTTTAATGTTTTAATAGTTAAATAATTCTATTTTTCTTTAATTAATACATTAAATAAATTTTTTTATTAAAATAATCTCTTACATACATAAATTTATCCTTTTCTTTATTTTCTTTCATTTTTTTATCTCTTTTCCACCTTTCTTCCATGGTTCAATTTTCAATTGCTCTAACCATTCCTTACCATATATCCCAAAACCCTTATCTTTTCTTCTTTACATGGAGTCATCATACTAATTTTTTCTCACTGAAACCCCTTGCCTCTTCCTCATTGAAATGTCAAATATAGAAGTAAAGTAGATCAAAAAAGGAAAAGAAGCTAAAAATGGGAATGGATAGATAAAGAGAAGTGCAAACAAAGTAAGTGGAAGAAATTAAGGGAAGTGGTAATGATTTTGTAGATTTTCATTCACTTGCAATTGTGGTTTGATGATCTAAACTTGGGTAGTGATGGCAAGCAACAACAAGACCTAGTTGGGATGGTCGAATTTCGATAAGCTTTTAGGGGTTAAATAAGAAGAAAAAAATTCTTTTTATTTTATCCAATCATATATAGTCCATGAAGCAAAGATAAATTTATCTTATCACAATTAGATAAAACACTTCAACAGGATAATCTTATACTATCGTGTGTTTTCCTCGACATTTGCTATGATCTAATTATACTTAATTATACTATTATGTCCATTAAACACACCATAAATAATGTAAATTTAAATATAGTTGAGAGGCTTTTGGGCTTTGCAAACTCATCAAGAATAAGCATAAGTTATACCAAGAAAATAACATCTTAAAATTAATTAATTCAATGATTAAAACTACTAAACTCGTTAACAATTAGCAGTAATTAAAAACATCACATCATATGTAAAAATTGTTAAAACTCCTTCATTGTTATTAAAAATTCTAATTACTATTACCATTTTAATGAAATGCCTTCTTCTTATTTACAAATATTATAAAATATTTTATACTCATAATGAGTCAAGTATAAACTCATATTATATATATATATTTATGAGATGAATCTCCACTCTTTCATTTAAATAAAAAAATTATATTATTGATTTAATAATAATAAAATAATAAAAAGTATTAAAATCAATTTATCATAATCAATAATTCCTTAAATTAATATTTTAAATATTTAAATTTTAAAATTTTCTATTAAAATTATTTAAATGCCATTAGTTGTTGTGTTACTTTTTAAAATTAGGAATAGTTCTTTTGGTTCAACTAAAATAGTGGAAATTGTTGATCTTCACATAAAAATACGAAAGTTAAAAGCTTTTTTCTCTTTTATTAGATAAAAAATTATATTAATAATTTAATGATAATAAAATAAAAAAATATTACAGTCAATTTGCTAATATAAGTAATTTTTTAATTTAATGAATGTATTTATTATAAAGATGAGAAAGAATAGATGAAGTTAACTTAATTAAATTAAAACTTTTCTATTAAAATTAATTAAATATATTATTATTATTATTATTATTAAATCAATAGTGTGATTCATTATTACGGAATCATTGATAGACATTAGTAGATAAATGTCCATTAATTGACGTTTATTTTGTCATGATGATATTTTTAAAATTACATGAAAATATAAGACAACAAACATTAATTATAATTGATATTTATAATAATGTAGTTGCAATTTTGAAATTAGTTAAAAATTTATAACGTTAGTTTTGAAATTAATTAACATCTAAAAGGAGACTTTTTTATGACAACAAGAAAACATGAAAGCTTAGGACTTCAATTTTCTACATAACCATTATTCAAAAAGCATTTGAAAAGTCATGTTAAGAAGAGTAAAAATTTCTTATGTTAATTTTAGACTTAATCGACATCTATGGCAACTACTTGCTTACTTTACAAGGATGATGTATAGGATGTTAATTTTGCATTAATAATCAATGTTGAATGCTTTTCATAGTACTTATAAATTTCATTCATATTCTTTTTTTATATTTGAATGGAATTTAAGCATAGCTTACTAATTCTTGAAAATATTTCAAATTGATGGGAAGCATCACATTTAGGATAAGTGATTAGAAGGCATTAAAGTCTTAGGTGGAATGTTTCCTTTTAATTCGAAAAATTTCTAAATTAAAAGTAAAGATGGGTGAGTTGTCCTCATATTCCACCTAATACTTCAAAGTTGGTAATGGAAGATAATATTTGTAAAATCTTATAGAGCATCTTTTTCTCATTCTCTACTTCAACATAATTAAGAGACAATTAGGTTTTAATTGAGAGAAATAGATTTTTTTTCAATACACAAGAATTTGTAACAAGGACCAGGATTTTTATGTAATTAGGTTATAAATTTAGATACATAATGATTTTACTATAAATATATCTTGATGATTTATTGTCATTTTATGTAAGTTGTATCATGAAATACATATGGATATAATCATTTGGAAAGAAATAAAATGTCAAAATTAATTTGTGGAATTATTTGCTTCTTTTCTCACTTGATTATACTTTCATAATAAATTATTCAATGACAATTGTAGTTTTTATCATAAATTTGTATATTTAGTATTTGATTTACATAGTGTATTAAATAGAAGAAACCAAAATACAAATAACTATTCTATATCAATTTACAATATGATTGCAAAATAAAATGCCAATTATTTATAACCCCACCATCTAAAGATATTCTAAAAGTTTTTACTAAACAAATGTCAACATTTAACATATCAATTTAAGACTTAACTAATGTCTAACATCATGGTATTTTTAATGTTATAGGAATAAATGACACTTAAGATGATAATGATTTAGAAGACCCTTATTTAAAAGGCATTTCAAGCATCTCTAAGAAATGTAAAACTTTCTCACATTAGTTTTAGAATTGACTAACATTTAAATGTACATCAATTGCCTTTTCTTTAAGGAAAGAACAAACCTAAGATGTCAATTTTTGTTAATAACTAACATCTATATTTTTTGCTACTGCTTATAAATTTTGATGTCACTCATGATTTTAAACATTTTGGTGAAGCATTAGCCAATATTATTCAACTTTCACCATTGTATCTAACACTTTTTGAGATGTTAGATAATCTTGTCAAAGAATTACTTACTTTGATTTATTCTACTTTCACACATTGAGAAACCTTTAAATGTGTCAAATGAAATGTTAGGGAACTATCATCCTCCTTCACATAAATTCTAGTATTGCTAATAGAGATAAATGTATTATATAAATTTATATATGCAAAAAGCTTTGGCTTTTATGATGGCAAAGAGAATTAGCAAAGAGGATAGCAATAGGGGTGGAACAATGTAGAGTCATCTTTTTTTTGTTTATATAATATTACTATATAAGGTTATTCATTGTATTTATTGATATAATGATATATAAAAATTAATAAAATTGTAAAATATATTTTCCTAATTAGATGCCTCTTTTATCATATTTTTGTAAACTCACATTCAATTTATTAATGTTTGTATTTCTATAATAAGAAAAATGGTAATATAAACTTGCATCAATTTGCACAAAGAAATAACATTTATGTTATTACAAATAATCGATATCGTAATTATCATGTAAAGTAATACAAACTTGTATAAAAAATTATTAATTAAAAAATGGTATTAAATTTTATAAGTTAGAAAAAAAAGTATTAGTGATTTCTAGATATGATATGAATTTGTAAAATTATTAACTTATATTTTAATAGTTGAAGTAATTTTACATTATTGTAAAATAATTTGTGAAGAGCTCTCTAATTAAAAAATGTTTATTCTCGTTGCATTTATATAAATGATGAATATTATACAAAGTTGACTAGTTTACCTAATCTTACTTTACACATCAATGTTTCTTAATAATGGATGTGAAAAGTAAATAGACACCAATCTAAAAAATTTGAAAACACTAACAACTAAATGAAATGTAAGACTATAACCCTAGGCAACGTTTGTAAAATAAGGATTTCTCTAATATAAAGCTTTATCTTATCAAATATTAGAGCTCTAACAAAATCATAAAACACAAGTTACTCTTATCCTATTCTATACAAACAAGGCTTATTTGTTTGTGTTTTATCTTAATATTTTTAACTGAGGATGATTAGGATTGAGATTATGATGTCATATTAAAATATTTTTACTCTTTGTTAGCTTATGAATATGCAATAATAGATTGCACGTAAAAAATTACATTTATAAACGTATGCAATTATTTTGATTTTAGGCATGTGCTTGAAAAATTCTTAGCACTAAATGATCTAGGTTGCATTTTTTATGTATATAAGTGTATGAATATGTTAGGTTTTAGATACATAGTTGAGAATATGCATAGTTTATAATGATATAAGGTTTGCTTAATATTCTAGTGTGTATGATTCTCACTAAATTAGCTATTCAGATATCAAAGATGAAAGTATGTTAATTGATATAGTACTAAATATGAAAATAAGGTTAATAAATTCATCAAATTTGCAATTATTTGGGGGAAAGAAGAATTTAGTGATGACCACAAGTTCAAGGTATAAATGTCCTCATTTTTACTATTAAGCTTATATACATATTTATTTACTTGTTAGTTTATGTTTTATTACTAAGAAATATTTAGTTAATGTAGGTTTCATGTGTAAGATGTACATCAATAATGACTCAAATATATTTAGACAAAAAAATATACATGACAAATTAGAAAGTAATTTTTCTTTCACCAATAAATTTTTTCTTTGTGATTGCTATAATTATCAAATTGTCATATACTTATTTTTTTTCTTTATAGTTTCTAATGGTCTGGCTATGTACTAACATCCATTAGTATAAATCTTAAGGTATTATTTAATCTCATATCCAAATTATATAGAATTAACATAATGAGAAATGTGAATTCTATCTCAATTAAGTTATTATGTATTATATTTATTGAATATAAAATTGTTTACTATACTACAACATTGTACATTGCTTTTTATTTCATTTACGATGTGCATATATTTTAAAATTGGAGCATTGTGTTTTATTTAGGGATTCTATATGTATTTCAAATTAGGAATAATGTAGCAGGAAGTGTTCTGAGAAGCTATAAAAGTAAAGATGGTGTATAAAAGGAAATAAAATAGGTGCATAAAGGAATATGGGTTTTATTGGAGGAAGGAAGTTACACAATATTAGTTATTTAATATAAACAATATTGTATATAAGTTATTCCATATCAAGTGTTAAAAGAAATTGACATTGAATGTTGCTTTTCAATGATGGTTCCTTAATAACAACCAATGTAATACCTGATTGAATTATATGTCTCATGAAGAAATAAAAAATATTTAATTGATAGAGGAACCAATGTTATTTTATTGTTTCATGTCAATTATATAATTGATACCATAACATATTTATAATGACATTCAATAAGATGTCAACTGAAAACCAACATGTGAACCTCTAAACATCTAATGTTTATTAACGATTTTACAATAGTGATTTTTTTTGTCCAAATAAAAAATTAAAGATTGCTAACCTTTATGTAAGGATGTGGAAGTTAGTAATCCTATATATATCAAGAAAGACTGAGTGAGACTAAGAAAGAGATAGAAAAAGTTTATAAAGAAGAAGATTTAACAAAGTTAAGGAGTGTGAGAGTTATTAGTTTAAGTGACATATGATATTTCTTAAAAAGTTTTACTTTTTTTACTTCATTTTACGCAATAAATAAATTAGTTTATAATTTATTAATCTGATTAATAATTTATAAGCTATCCTTTAGAAATGTTTCCCATACTAGCTTATTAGAAAAAATAAGTTTTAATTTAATAAGTTATCTAAAATACCTTATGACTTATAATTTATTATTTCTTCAAATTCTTTTCAAATCTATTCTTATTACTTTTATTAATTTACAACGCATGCCCTTTGCAATATAAATCTAAATATTTTTCATAAAATATAATTAATTTAATTTTAATATAATTATATCCTAATTTTAAATTATAAATATATAAAAAATATATATGTACATAAATAATATCATAAATTATAATTAATTATATTTTAAATAATTATAATTTTATTATAAATAATAAAAAAAAATTATGTAAGTAAATAAATATACAAGTTTATAAAATATAATTTATTAAATATTAAATATTATATTTTTATTTTAATATTCTTAATTATTTTAATATAATTTAATTTTTAAATAAATATAAATTATTTTAATTATATATCTATTTCTATTAATATGCCCTTTTAAGTCATTTTATAATTTCAGTTAGTTCAACAACTAATTTATAAAATACTTCAGTTAGTTTATTGCTATCATTTATCTATTATAAGCTATTAGCTATCAGTTAACTTATCAACTATTAATTAACTTATTAACTTTTTTTACAAAATAGAATTTTTATATTCTGGGTTAATCTCATAACTTTATATATATATATATATATGTTTAATGATTTAATTGTTCTCATAAAAAGTTATAAATTTTATGAAAAAATTCATTAAATTGCATAATTTTTCTAGAGTTTTATAAAATTAGACCTATGTTTCCATATCATTTTTACATGTTTTCCATTATATGGTCTTATTCTTTTTGGCTATTTACTTCTTAAATGCTAGTTATGTTTGAACAAAGATTCTTTCTTTTTCTTAAAAAAATGAGATACAGTTTGGAAAGCCATGGATATATAATTTTTTTAATTTGAAATTGTGTGTCTAAATTTAAAAAAGCAATGGGCTTCAAAATAAAAAATATATATTTATCTCTCTAAAGATGACAAAAAAAGGAGGAAAGGATTCAAATCCATTATGTTTATAGAGAGGTAACCAAAAATACTGGAAAAAGAATCAACCACATCCAAAAATTAGTTTTATTAATATACATTCTTATATCCATACTTAACTTACTTCCATTTGCAAGGTAGGTGAGACTTAGTTATGAGTTTTATTTTTGCATGGAGGCAAATATATTAACCTCACTTAAATGTCAATGGAATTATACGAGCATCCCCAATTCTTTCAAAACCTATATAGACCTCCCTCGAAATATAAAATAATACTTTGCTTAAACCTAAATTTGAACTTCTTTCCAATAAAATTATGAGAAAAGATAATTACATATTGAAATTAAACAATGTATAATAATTTAAGTATTTTATCATTAAAGTATACTTTGGTTACACTGAAACGGCTAAAAATCTATGACACTTACATTGAAATTTGACTTTTTTATGAATCATATTTTAACTATTTAAGCTTAATCAAAGTTTTTTTTATCACAAAATACTTAAAATATCTAAATTTGGTATATACTATTTGTTTTGAATTTATAATCATCTATTTTTCATCAGTTTATTGAAAAAAGTTTAAATTTAGGTCTAAATGTATTATTATTTTATGTTTTAGGGAGGTTTATATAGATTTTAAAATTAAGAAAAAGTTATTTCTAATTTCACTAAAATTCAAGGAGGTTAATGTATTTTTCTCTTTTTGTATATGAAAGTGGGTTAAAAGTAAATCTAAAATTGTGGATTTAGATTTTTCTTGTTCAAAAATTAATCTCACAATTAAGAAAATTATACTAGTTCATGGACAACACACTATGACAAAATTGTTAATAGACATTAGTGTATGAATGTTGATTTTCATTCTCATCAATATCTATTTTGACATAATAATATTTTTAAAATTGTATGAAAACTTAAGAAGATGAATATTAATTATAATGGCATCTATTTTTACATTATGACATCTTTTAAATTAGTGGCAAACTTATAACATTAATTTTAAACTTAACTGACATTTAAAGTTAAATTGCAAAAACTTAAAGCTTAGGGTTTCTACATAATTGGCATCCAAAAAACATTTGAAGTATCTCTTTGAAAGATATTAAATGTCTACATATTAGTCTCAAATAACACCATGTTTAAAGGTATGGCAATAACTACAATACTTTGAAAATTATAATACACAGGACATTAATTTTGCATTAATAATTGAAGTTTATTATTTTTCATATTGGCTTTCTCAATCATTTTTGTGTTTAGATGGCATAAAAAGACAATAAACCCATTTGTGCTACATAATTAGAATTATTTTGAATCTTTTTATCCTATCCAAGAATAGATATATTTTGCTCTCAATTATCGATGATTGGATGGGATGCTCCAATAAGATTTAAAGCATTTCTAACTATATAACAAGGATAAGTGGGTTATCTTTATAATCCACCTTGTACTTTAGAGCAAGGAATAGATAACTAATATTTATAGAATCTTGTGGAGCACTTTAATATGAGGAAAATAGATGAACACATGAGAACTTGCAATAAGAATTTTAACTTAGGGTTATATAATGATTATGCTATAAATGTCTATTGATAATCCAATGTATGCTATTTTATAGAAAACATATAGATGTAATACTTTATAAAGAAATAAAACATCAAAATAAATTTGCATAATTATTTATTTTTTTTCATATCCAATTGTACTTTCATAATAAATTATTCAATGATAATTAAATTTTACCATAAATTTGTATATTTAGCATTTAGTTTACAATTTGTACTAAATAAAAAATATCAAAATATAAATTTTTTTTATATGAATTTGCAATTTGATTACAGATTAAGATACAATCGATATTTAAAGGTATTCTAGAAACCTAAGATTTTTCTTTTATAAATATTTGATATTTAATGGTATTCCAAAAGTTTAAAGGCATTTCAAGAGATTTAATGTAGAATATGATGTCAATTTTTTTTTCAAATGAACAACGTTTAAAAAGCTTATAATATCAATTGTTACAAATAGACATCTAAAAATATTTCAAATGTCTATGTTGAAGAAATGGTGAACTTAAAGATGTTAATTTTGGCTTAACCAATGTTTCAATTGATGATATTTATAAAGTGATAAGTAAACTGCAAAAATTTAAAATATCAATTTTGGACTTAGCTAACATTTAAATGGATAGCATTTATGAGCTTATGGAAAACTATAAAAAATTAAGACATTAATTTTATAAATAATCATCATTCAAAACTATTTTAATCATCATGATAATTCATCTTAAAATTTTAGACATTGGTTAAGTATTTTACTGATGTATTAAGGCATGCCAACCACCACTTTCTTAAGATATGATCGAACCTAAGATGTCAGGTTTCTATTAATAATTAATGTATAATATTTTATATATGGCTTATAAATTTTACTTTATCTACTAATTTATCTAATCCTAGAGTTTAGGTTAAATATGAAGATAACTCATTTTCCATCTTAAAAGGTACACTTAGAGATGTTATGATTCTTATCAAAAAACTTACCTCCTCTAATACCTTAGATTTTGCATATTAGTAAATATTTCAAAAAGAATCCTTATAAATACAAGACTTCCTAAATCTTTCTATTCTTAAAGAATGACTATTTTATCCTTTACATTCAAATAGAAATTATATGTATTATTGTACCAAAAATACTTTATAGAATTCTTGTATTCATGGCTAAAGTGAGTATAAATTCCTAGAAGGAGAAATGATAACCCATCCTTACATTCTTCACATGGACTTTTGATGGATTCTACAATCTTCTCAATAACTGGTAAAGTTGAATGTGACAATTTATACTTTTCAACTCAAAATCTCTTAAGTAATATGGACAAAATATACCTTCTAACTCAAAATACCTTAAGAAATATAAAAAAAAGTGTAATTCCTCACTAGAATCAAATTTATGTAAGAATGTCATATAAAGGAATTACAAATAGAGAATAATTGCAAATGCATATTATCCTTTTTAAGTATATGTTTATTATAAATGAAAAGTCTATTATTTATTGTAAATTATAATATTTTCAATGTATATATCAACATAATGATCTGAAAGTAAATAAAATTAAAAAAATATTTTTAAAATAAATTTTCTAATTTCTCATTTGTTTCTACATTTGTAATCAACTTATTGCTATTTGTATTTATTTAATTTTATGACAAAAAGCCATAATACAAAAAATAATTTTAGTGTTATCCATTTCATTTAAAATAAGTTGAATTAAAAAAATTAATTAGTTCAAAAAAGTGATGATGTTATTTTTATGAAGTTTATACTTAATTTTTAATATTGTTATTTCAAAGTGTATGAAGAAGTTCCCTAAACAAAAAAAATAGTTTTTTAAGGGATACACTTCTATGCACTATTTTTATAGTATACCACTAGATTTAATAACTCAGATTTATGGATTTGCGTAGCATTACACACATTGAATGAAATATAATGGTTTTAAAGTGGTGGTGTAACCTAAAGTGGTATATTAGAATCTACACCTTTTTTCAATTAACTAATATTAAAATATTATGATGTTAATTTTTATTTAATAATTAACATTAAAAATTATTTAAAAGGATGATGTCGTCTTGTTATAGAAGATGATATTTTTAAATTTAGCCGATGTCTAATATCTGATGTGGTTTACTCGATTTACCTTAACGTATCAATGTCTTTTAGTAATCAATGTACAAACTTTTAGCCCTTAGCATGACCTAAAAATAAAAAGGGTAAATCATAGCACGAGTTGAAAGTAAAAAGAGTAAAACAATGACACCATTTACAAATTTCATTTCAAAACTCTTCCAATCTTAAAATAATACCCTATCTAACAAGTTATACTCATCTTCTAACCTCAAAATGAATCCTTTTAGTTTTATGTTTATAGTTATCTACCAATCATAAAATTATTTTGTAGGATTAAAGTTTTATTAGCTCGTCATTAAGTATGTGAGGATTAACATTTTTTAGAAAAATGTAGCATATAAATATAAAAATTTATTTAATTTTTATTTTTATTTTTACAATTTACTTTCTAATTTCATAATTAACCTTATTTTATTACCTATCATGTTAATTCAACTTTTACAAGTTTGTATATGTCATTCATTTTTTTTAACATTTGATTATATTATTTACTATTTTTTATATAAAATATGCGATATCATATTAATTTTAATGAATACACATTACATTTGTAGGTATTGAATTCAAGAGTATTTTCTAAGTAATGTGAATTTCACATATTGAACAATAGGTATCAAAACAGATTTAATGAAACACTTATATCTAATTAGAGTATTAGACATAACCTTTTATTATTTTTAAACTTTTTCTATTTAATTTATTTTTTAAAATTGTTCAAATTAAGATTCTATAGTGTTATAGGAAATATTAATTTCAATTTTTGAATAGGGTGTTTTGTAAGGAGGAATACTTAGGGAATAGAGTGGATTGGAGAAAAAAGAATAGGGAAAGTAGGTTAAGGTTGAAAAGAGGTATAACATGTCATATCAGTTATTTAAAGGAATTGACATAGTATTACAAACATTACATGTCGATTATTTATTAAAAAAATTGACATGTAATGGTATTTTGTATTTCCTCACGATGATTGAAAAGAAACAATGTTGGTTGTTTTCAATATAATAACCAACATTGTCATTATTTTTTATAATAGCTATAAACTTGACATTAAAATTATTATATAACAATACCCGGTAAGATGTCGATTGGCACTTGACATGTAAGCTTCTAAATACCCGATGTCTATTTGCAATTCTATAACAATAACCTCCTTTCAGAAACTAATATGGTCAATTTAAGTAGGTTTCTATTTAATCTTAGATGAAAAAATAAATATATATTTTTATCATCCAATGTTGCATTTGATATGATAAAATGAAATGAAATGAAATGAGAATGAATAAAAAATTTTATTCAATACATATTATGCATCAAGAATGCTCACTCCTCAAAGAATGACCATTCCGTAAATTACATAATCTCTATTCTATAATAAAAATAATAATAGAATGAATCATTATGTCATTTATAGAATAACTTTATTACACTTTTATTCCTTCCATTTTTTATATATTTGAACATAATCCTCCATTAATAAATTTTAAAATAATATCAAGTTTTTAATATTTTTTACTATAAATATGTTTTAATAATTATTTTTATATTAAGTTTAAAATATGATATTTTTATTATTTATAACACATTATTTATTTTAAAAATGAAACGCCATATATCTATCAGATTTGAAAGCTAAACATGGTATATAAGATATTAATTAAGCTTAACTACTTAGACTATTCAGACTAATCTTTAAGATCAATGAATCAAGCTTCACAACCATCTTGACCCAGTTAGGCTTAGAGTATGAGAAACGGTATTAGAGCATCGTTAGTCATATACTTCCACTACTGTGATCTTAAGCTATGAGATTTAATGGGCCTAATAAGGATGTCAGGCTACTTAAGTGGGGAAAATTGTAAAGCCTCATATATATTAGATTTAAAACTCAAGTATAGCATTGCTAGCATATACTTCAACTAGTGTGATGTTTAGCTATGAGATTTAATAGACTTAATGACATTAGGCCATTTAAGTAAAGGAGATTTATTACATCCTCCTTAATGTTTCAAAATTTTTATAATTTTATATTATAATAGGAAATAATTAATTTTAGTGATAAAATTTTTGAAATAAAAAAATTTTGTGGAATGAATAAATTCTAATAAGGATAGCATGAGACAATAGGGAATAGAAAATTAATTAATTAAATGAACCTTGAACAAAAATTTTTGATAAATGAAAATAAGTTGTTGAGTGGTTTGAAATGGAGAACTTGTAAGGCTTAGTTGAGAAAAAAATGTCATGAATACAAGAATTAAAATTTATAAGTAATAAAATATGAGTATAGAGGAGATTTAAGGTGAGAATTTTGAAAATGTCCATGCCCCTTTAAATCCAAAATTCAATCCAGTCTTCCTAATTTCCTACTACAAACTTTAATTTTCACTTTCTCAATAGTCTCCCAACTTTCCTCTCCTTCCTTCTTTTTCCCCTTTAACTCTTTCTTTTAATCAAGCAATTTGTGAGATAATCTTCATCAAATTCATCACACATACAAGGTAAGTACAATAAAAATCTCAATTATTTTCTTTGAATTTGAAGGAATTTAAACAATTAACATAAAAGGGGAAAAATAAACCATAATGTGACTATTTTAGGATTTTAATTGATTAGGGCTAAAAAATAACAAATATGAACTTCCAAATTCTCCTTTAAACTAGATGAGTAAACATTCTAATCTTATGTATCAAATTAAGATGAATTTTTTAGTTTATGTTAAAGTTGGATTTTCACTTGCATGTATGTGAAAATATGATGAATTATGGTGTTTAATTGTGTTTGATATTAGAAATGAATTGATTAAGCCATCTTAAATGTGTATTTATAATTGGGCATAGATTGGTAAAGTGACAAATGCATGAAAGTGGTATTAATGGGAAAAAGAATAACATTTTGAGTTAGAAGTCTACAAAAATCTCAATAATAGTCAACTACATAGTCAACTATGGCCATAAGTATTGCTCTTTAAAAAGCTATAATTGACTACTTAAGTATAAAGTTAGCCTTTACCTGATTTAGACCTCATTTTCTAAAGGCATATAGCCAATTATGACTTGTGTGTTAAAGGTTTCATAATCCACTACATAGTCGATTACTAGCACCCAAATTTTAGTAAAGGTTCCTTATAATTGATTATATAGCTAACTATGCACCCTTTCCTAGGTTACATAGTCAAAGGTGTATAGTTGACTAATTTCAAAGAACTGTGTTATAAAAAGGGACATGAATATATGCATTGAATGGTATTGTATTTATTAATTATATGATAAATGGTGATAGAAATGAAATATGTGACCATACAAAGAGGCGAGGGATAATTGTGAAGGGGTTATATAACCTTGATGAGAAAAGAAAATGCGTTAAGATGTAAGAAATATGATAAAGCGATATGACATATGAAAATTGGATCAAGTAATTATTTGTGAGGAGATAAGGTAGACTTAAGAGGCAAAATGATATAATTATAAAGGATGAGGTTAACTAAGATTCAAAAAAAAATTACTTACTTTTTTATTTATTATTATGTTATTTTATATATTATATGATGAGATTGTGGAATGAATATGTATGTAAAATTAAGCAATGGCATTGATGAGTGCAAGCAATTATAAAGGAATGTGATAATGCTAACAAAAATTATGTTATGATATGTATGGTTAAGTGTTGAGTTCATAAAAGGGTAATGTGATCAAATCTTAATTTTATTTATATTTGATTATGTTAGAATATTTGCTTACTAAGCACCAGACTTATTCCTCCATGTGTTTTCTTTACAAATACTCAAGATGATCCTCTCCCACCACCTTAGAGTTAAGCTCTCAGGAAATTACCTAGTATGCTTAAAGAACATAAGGTATTTTGTTGTTGACATTTTTAGGGCTTTCATCTATATAAGTAAAAAAGGTATAATAGTATCCTTTGAGATTAGTTAGACTAACTTATCCTTAAGCTTGAGAGATTATTAGTAGGCCTAAATCTTTTTGAAATTTAATTATATTTTGCCAAATGAAATTCACATCCTTTCCTCTTTTTACATGAAAATTTTCCTAACTCCTTCGTATAAGCTTCACTATGTTAAGGTAAAATATAATTTAAGCTTGTGGAAACTAGTAGTAGATTCCACCCTAATTAGTTATAACTAAGGTTGGATCATAACAAGATTGCAAAACCTTATATATAACAAATTTGAAGCTAGAGTATAATATATAAGGCATCATATTTACCCACTTAAACAATTTGAACTAATATTTTATATCAATGAATTATGCTTAATAATTATTATAGGTCAGTCAAACTTCATACATGAAATAAAAAAACTTATTAAATTATAATTTCATTTTTTTACTATCTAAAATTTTGTTGATTATAATTTTTATAATATAATTTGAAATATGATAGTTTTTATTATTGATAATATTATGTATATTTATTATATCAAATTATTTAACAAATATATGCAATTTAAATTATTAAATTAAATAAATATTTATTATTTTTTATGAGAATTTTATTTTTGAAAGTGGTATTATTGGTCAATATTTATCAAATTTATCAAAAATAAAAATATTATTCTTACAAGAACTTGTATTGATAACAAGTTTGGGTCAAACACAAGAGATTGATTGATCAATCTAAAGATGAAAAAGATGTAAAAGAAAAAAGAGAGCTTTGATATCAAATTATAATACAAAAAAAGCATAAAAAAGTAAGAATTGAATGTCAAAATAGGAAATAAGTACAAAGAAAAGATAGAGAGAATGATCCAGTTTAAGAAATATCTATACCTTTGAAATTTTGATCAATTATTGATGTTTTATTAATCCATTTTTTATTTGATTATTTATCTAAGAACTACTCGAAAGCTAAACAATTTTTATATTTTTCCTATATTAATTAACTCAAGCCACACACCTAAATTAATTACTTGTTGTTAAAAATTTAGTATTTATGAAATGCCTAACCAATTTATTATTAGTATTAGAAACAACAACTTAGCAATAAGATAAAGCTGAATAATAATTTATTACAAATAAATAATCTAATTCATTCTCTATTTATTACAAACTAGGATCATAATCATTAATACCTAATTGCTACACAAGTAACAACCAATCATAACTATGAATCATCATAGATTATTTAGTTAGAGACTATAATAGATAATTAACTAATAGGCTTCATTTAAGTAATTACCCATGCGATCATGAAAAATAAGAGAGCAGAGAAATAAAAAAATAATTAAAATAAGAATGCATAAATAAAAACTTGTCTTATAACTAAAAAATTCTAATTAGAAAACCTTTAACTAAAAGGAGGAAAATAGTCACTCATGGTTTACAAAAGACAAAAATTAGATAAAAGAGAGCTAAGAATTTCATGATGGATAATGCTATGCTATGAATGCCTATATATAACATAAATAGATAAGGTTACTTCTAATCACAAGAAGGATCATAAATTAATTATAAGTTTTAGTGAGTTAGTAGATTAATTTGTTGCTCTGATTTAAAGACTGATTATGACATAATTGTAACTTGAATTAGCTATTTTTTCTTCTAGAAAGGTGTAGCCTTACTTCTTAACTTTCCAATGGTTCAAGCTTTGTAAGATCTAGAACTCTAATTATAGATTAAAAACCAAAACAAGCCCAATGTAGTCTAAACTCATAACTTAACTTCCTACCTTGTTTTCTTATTCAAAATGAATCAATTGCACTTATTTGTCTTCATGAAATTTATAGGTATGGGGTCTTAACTAACAATTGGGCTTATATTTGCTCAAATTAAGGTTTTAGCTCTAGATATACCTAAATTACTAAAACTATTTCTATATAGATAGCAACAAAGATAGAATTCTTTCCAACATTTTAGCCAATTTTAAGCTACAAAATTAGAATTAGGTCTCAATGTCTTCACAATAGTTATAAGTATTTATCTAAACTTTTCAACGATATAAAGATCATCCCAAATTGAGGTTTGGAATTTCAAATGCTACTAAAATATTAAAATAACCTTAAATTATCTAATGTGATTGAATTGGCTCTATACATTCCAAAGATCCAATCTTATCTTGAAACACTATAAATATGATTAAATAAGGCATATGAACATAATAAAAGACTAAATGTAGGAAAAGAAATAAGTATATAATAAATCATCATCATTAATTTACAAAACTATAGGAAATTAGGCCAAGAATTAATTGAAAGAAAGGTAGTTAATGATCAAAACTATTCATATAAAAATTAGCATTTAAGGATTGGAAAGAGCAATATGGTGGTGGAGGTAGTATAAATGTGAATAGATCTAATAAAGTGAAATCCTTACTTTATTTAAAGTTTACGTTACAAGCTAGAATTAAAAAAAAAATCTCACACTCCTTCAACAACCCACCACCCATCATTACCATTCATCGCAACATCCATCATTGCCATTACCATGCAATCATTAGCTCCATCACCACTACTACCTTCACTCTTTTTTGCTACCATTACAATTGAAAATTTAATTATGATTCCTTTCCTTAACTAATAAACCAATTAATAAGGAAAATAATCACAAATAGTGTAATTTCATTTCTTTTTAATCTTTAAGTGAATCAAACAATTAAAAAATAATGATTTTCTTTTCCTTGCTTTCCTTATTTAATTTTATTTTCTTTCTATTTTCAACAGTTAAATCAAATATCTCATATATTAGTCAGAAAACTAGGTTGGTATTAAATAAAGGAAATATAATGCATTAAATTTTAATGAAAATAGTAAAACTTTTATTATTAGTTTGATATTTATAGTTAAATGCATTTTGTACAATTAAGAATTTCAATATGGTTTTATAAAGATTTGTAAAAGACTTTATATATAGGGCTAAAGTTATTTATAGAGAGCTATTGAATACTCACGCCCTATTGGTCCATATCAAAACACATAGATGGTTACTCAACATATCCATAACTATTGAAAAGATCCAATCCAATGACCATTTTCTACTGACTTCCATATCCTTACAGTAACCTTTATGTTTTCCAACACCATATAACTTTTGGCAACGCATATGGCATTTCCTATCCCACCTTGTCACATAAATCATCACTATACAAAGAAAGTTACAACCCAAATCTAGGTTTTCATCCTAGAAAATGAACTAAGGTTCTAATAGAGACTAGTGTAAAGGTGAAGAAAGATGCTAGATGAAGCAAGGGAGAAAACCCAAAGAAAAATCCCTTATCAAGGTCTATAAAGGTTGGTCTCTAATTTCCTATAGGAAGGATTGGATGGTATTTGAAGAAAGAAAGATAATCTTAACATGTCGAAACTAGTGCTCCTCTATACCTGATTGTTGTTCTTAAGTACTTAGCTGTCAAGGTAACATGCTTCTTTCACTTTCATTTGTTTCCAATTTCAATTTTATGATAGCAAATCTTTTATCGATGCATTTTAAGTGAAATTCTCACCTTTTATATGCATGTTGAAATTTGTATTATAAGAACTATTTGCTTAATAGTGAAGAAAGAAATATGTGATATGATACTGCTTTTGATTCTTGCATCGAACTCAATTGTTTAAATATATGCCTAAAATTAGACAATAGGAGTTGCATTTTAGAAATTGCAATCTCATTTTCCTTGTTTTTATGTAAATGGTTCTCCTTGTAGGTTTTAATATCGATACTATTTTCTAAAAATTTAGCTTTAGTACTAGTTTTAGGAAGTGATGGGTCTTGTTTATGATTTTGACTTAGCGAGGAATTTATGTGAGTGTAGGTTTTGGAATTAGCCAAAAATGCAACTCGAGATAACAAGAAGAATAGGATAATTCCAAGGCATATTTTATTAGCAATAAGGAATGATAATGAACATGGAAAGCTACTTGCTAGTGTCATAATTGCACATAGTGGTGTTATCCCTAACATCAATCCTATTATATTACCCAAAAAAGAAAAAAACTCAAGCTACAAAAGAGCCTAGGTCTCCATCCCAAGCCACCAAGTCTCGAAAAAAGGCTTAATGTTGTTGATTTCTCTTGATTTTTATGTATATTATCAACTAGGATTATGTTGTAACAAGAGAACTTGATGTATTGTAAACATTGTCTAATTTCATTATCCTTAGGATTTTCTATTAATGAATGAAAATAACTTATTTTTAGTCATAATGGAATAAGAAGTTAAAGTTAGATATATTTATATTTTGGTTTGTATTATAAATCTATTATTTAGACATATGCAGTCACAACTTTGACATCTATGATTATATAAGTTCCTTATTAATCCCTTAAGCCCAACATTTTAGGTTTGGCTAGGAAATTTGGTATCAATTGAAACAAGCATTCTATATGTTTGATCGGCTACAATTTCCTCTTTATTAGGGATGGTTTGCAAAAAGAAGGGAGAAAGGGTTATAAATGTTTAGAGTTCTAATTTTTTAGAGGTTGAATCTTTTATTTTTAGGTTAAATTTCATTTATTCTCTCTGAGGTTGAAATGTACTTTATTGACTTTCTTTTTATTTCCTAAAAACTTTCTAAACCTCCACTCATAATTAATAACTATTAATTTTATTTGTGTTATACCAATTTTCCCTTTCTATATCATATTTAGGAATTAGGAATTCTAAAGAAACACTAAATGATAGCTAAATTTGTAGATATTGAGTAAAGGTGTTGGACCTAAGTTGAACAGTCATAAATAGTCAATTTATAAGAGGATGACATCACACCTATTATCAATTAAAATGAAATGTCACTTCTAGGAAGGTAAATTTTAGAAATGTCATCAAGTTTGATTCAAAGGAGTGACTTTGGTGTACAACTAATATAATAAAGTATCAATACACCATCAAATTGAATTATATATCAAATTTACTTTTTCTTAGAATCAAATCTTAGACATCACAATTACATATCAAGAGTTAAATTTAGTGATGCACTAATATACATTATGTTAGTGGTGTACTATACATTTTTTCTTAATATAATATAAAATATTTTTATTTTATGAATGTTAAAGTATTTATGCATTTTTAGGAATCTTATTGAATTTTTTAAAAATATTGTTATTAGCTACACAAGCTAATGGTCATTGATTAATGGTGATTTGAAGTGATAAATAGTAATTATATTAAGGCATAAATAAAATATATTTTTATGTGACTAAAAATAGTGATAATTAATGTCGGTTGACGGTGATAAGTAATATCAATATGATTTGAGGTGATAAATGATAATAATGATAATAATAATATTAAGTCATTGAAGTGAAGTTAGTTAAAATATCATTTTATATGATTAAAACAAGGGTAAAATGTGACAAATTTCATTGAACCTAGGGTTATCTACAAAAAAAATATTTTTAATTTTTAAAGAGGTGCAATTCATCACTTAAACTTTATATATGGTACAAATAAAACCTTTCAACCAAATAATATTTAAAGGTCATTTAGTTTGTAAAAGTAATGCGAGAAATACAATTTCCCAAAAATAGGAAATTTTTAAATTTTTTCACTGGCTAATAACTTACAAGGTGGAAGAACTAGAACTTTTTTAAAAAATTATTTTTCACAAATCATGAAAAGTTGTTTATTCGCATGAACTTTTTATATCATTTATAAATAGAAGTACAAAACTATTCCTACTAAATTTAGCTAATTATTACTTCAACATTTTATTTTTACATTAAAAATATAATAAATATGATTTATTAAATATATAATAAATAGAATAAATATTATATAAAATCATATAACACATATATTAAATATTATATCATAAATATAATTATAATATAAATATAATTCTAAATAGAATTAAATTTAGTATATATATCTATTGTACTATATTATTTATTATTTTAATATTTAGTTATAAAAATAAAAAAATTATTTCTTATCCATATTATATAAATTTGATATAATTAATTATATATTATGTTAATTATTTGACTAATATTTTTCTTTGATTTAAATTATATTAAGATAATTTAAGATATATATGTATATAAGTTTTTTATTTTTTAATAAAATTTAAAGAAGAAATTAAAAATTTTGAAAAATTATGATTGAAAGGCATATTAGAAATATAGTTTAAAAAATAACTAGAAACAATTAAAAGTTATCAATTTCTCTTATTTTTGTATTATAATTTGAAAGATATATTGGTAATTTTAATAACACATCATAAAAAATTTAAAGTTAAATTAAATAAAATATACAAAATTAATTCATAAAAAGTGTTAATTTCTTAGTATCAATCAAATAACTTTAAATATTTTTAAAAATGTTTACTAAAAAATTTACTTCCTTAAAAATTCAACTTCTCATAAAAATTTATTTTTTATATGAACTAAACAATCCCTTAAACCTGTTAGACACTCCATCAAATATGAAAGAAGAAGAAAAAAAAAAAAGTCTCCTTACCTTCGTTTACCACAACCAATTCAAATTCTCTTATTGAAATAATTCATGCTGTCCCAACACTCTTCTAAAATTAATTTCAACCAAAAAATTTTGATAGTACATATAAGTCATTTTTTATATTTTAAACTTAATGTATTTATGATTTATTATTTTAATCTATTTGATATCATCACAAAAAGTTGATCAATGGTAAAAATGTGAATTTATAGAAAAGATGGTTTCAAATCTTCCTGAAATTTAATGCATTCTTATTAGGTGTTGAATTAATGGTGAAAGATTTGAATAATTTATCGGAAGTTATAAGTTTGAATCTCATTATTATCAATGCATTAAAAAATATTAAATATATTTAATTTCCATCATGACGCTGATTTATTTCCCAGCTGGTCTTTATGCTTTTGGCGGTGTTCACGATGATTCTGGAAATGGAGAAGGCCATTAGGGTAAGTGTGCGGGGGAAGGCCTTCGTTTTCGAATAGGACACCGACAAAGCAAAAGGAAATTAAATTGAGTGATAAAAGAGTAAATTAATTGATTATTATTAATAAAGGTAAATTTATTTTCTTATTTATTTTATAAATTTTATAATTTATTATAGTAAAAATTTTATATAATTTAAACTATCATTTAATTAAATGACATAAGAATTGGGGCTTATGAATATTAAATTTTGTTTTATTCTTCTTAAAAATAAATATGTTTTAAATTATTTTATAATATTTAATGTGACTTACTTTATTATTAATATTACATTAATTAAAATAAATCCAATAAATTATAAAAATTATGAAGGTAAAAAATTAAATTAAGTCGATTAAAATAGAGAACAAGCTAACAAATTAAAGAAAACATATAACAGAAATTTTGATAAAATTATTTTTCAAATATAATGAAATAATAAAGAACTGTTATGAATTTGTGAATACCACACTATTATCTATGACAGCTCGGACTCATTGATTACATGTTAATGCACAAACCACACACAGACACAAACAAATTATTAAATTCTTAAATATATAAATTACGAAAATACGCAATCTGAAATGCAGTTTAAAAAATAGAATTCACACTGATGGCTAATGTATCATTGCATGATGTGAGTTTTGAATTTATTTTCTCTATTTTTTCTAATTAATGTGGATTGGTAATTTAGTTATTTGTTATTGATAATAAAGAAAAAATTATTTCCACAACTCTTTTACCAATGCTATAATTTATTAAATATTAAACTTTTATATAAATTAAGCCCTCATTTAGTTAAATAAGTTGATAATTAAAATTTATAAACATTATTTTTTATTTATTTTTTAAATAAATATGTCTATGATTTTTCTACAATATTAAATGTGACCTACTTTATTATTAATATTATGTAAATTAACCAAGATCATATTAATTAAAATAAATCCAATGAATTAAAAAAAGAATAGCGTAAAATAAATAAAAGTAAATTGATTAATTTAAAGCACAAGCTAAACAAATTAAAGAAATTATTCAATATAAATTTTAATAAAAAAAGCATTTTTCAAATATATTAAACAATAATAATTTTTATGGATCTGTGGATACCACAACTATAATAAAGGATAACTCATATATGCTAATTAAATGTTAATTTGTTGTTTATGCTAAAAAAAATAAAGTTTTATAAGACAATAATCATGATTGAATTATTTGAAAAGATAATATTAAACATAAATAATCATGAATGAGGAATCTGAATTTGTTGTAAATCATAAACTATTTATAATCGGCCTTGATCATAGATTATAATAAAGGTTTATTACTCTTATCAACCCTAAATAAGGAATTAATCGGGGAAATTTTTTAATACCTATAAAAAGTGTTCAAAATTAGCAACAAGCCTTATTTATATTATAATATTAGTACGTTGACTCATCATTAAGAACCACTCATTACTAAACTATCAGATAAGATACTAGTAGGTCTAAACCATACAATTCTTTTAATATTGAGTTATACTTTTTTACATCTTATTTTATTATTAAAATAATATATCTACAGTAAAAAATCTAACAATTTACACATATGAATAATTAAATTTTTAGATATACAATTTATCCTAAAAAATTATATATATATAAGATGCATTTGTATATAGAGTTGAAATATTAAACAAAAATAAATAATAAATTGTAAAAGCATTCATACAAATATGTTATTGTTGATCTTCGAAAGAATCAATTGCAAATATTTTGGTCATTTTCCTTTGACAATCTCATTTACTTTTAATTTAATAGATTTAATTTGTAGCTTAAATTGTACAATTATCTTCTTCTTTTAATCCGAAAAGATCATGTGTGTGATTTCTGTTTTAAATCTCACGGTAGCTTAAAATATACTTTCTATTTTGTTCTTCGTGACCTTTACTGTGTTCATAGAGTCAAGGTTTGTATTTAATAAACAATTGAAATTATACTTAATAGTTTAGAACATTTTTTAGAAAAATAATGACTTCCCTTTTTATTTATTATAACACAAGATATGCAATTGTTACGGACTAAAAACTTAAATCATGGATTATTAAAAAAAATAAAATTTAAATCATGGGTTGAGTTTCTCTAAAGTATAAGATGTATACTTTAGAAGGTAAAATATTATATTATAATTTTTAATGAAAAAATTGTGGTGAATAAATAGTTACAAAATTAGAAATTATTTTTTAAACTTATTTTTATTTGTTAAATTTTTTTTTGCACATAGGAAAGATTTTTTAAATAGAGAGGGCGTAAATTTGGGGGGTTGAACGCCCGCTCAATGCCGCCAAACTTTGGCAAGTCAAGGCAAGGGCAGCTGTACTAACTCTCAGCAGGCTTATTTGTTAAATTTTGAATTCTTAATATTTTTTATTATAATAATGCATTTTATCCTAATTACATCTTATGCTTTAAAAAAGTTCAATCTTTTAAATTATTATAATTATAAATTAATAAATATATTTTTTTAAATTTAAATGACTAAATAATTGTTTATTTAATACTTATTTTAATATCAAATTTTATTTTCTATTCCCGTGCATAACATAGGGTAAAACTAGTGACTCTAATGTTACGTCTGTTATGATGGAATAGAATTAGAATAAAAATAAAAAAGGAAATATAAATAAAATAAAATAAAATACAATGATCATTTTATAATTATATTTAATATAATAAAAAATTGAATATATGTTTCATTTTATTTTTTAAGCTTGGTACAACAAAATAATATAAAAATAAAATGAAAAAAGTGTAGTTGATAATAATAATAATAATAATTTATTACAATAAATACAAATATCTTATTAAATAATTTAATATTATTAAAATATATGATATAATCAATAATAAAAATTATAAAATTTTAAATTTTATAATCAACAAAAAAAATTTATAGTAAAAACACAAAAATTTAATTTATTAAATTTTTGTAAATAATACAAAAATATCTTATTTGAAATTTTACTATTAAAATTATAATTATTAAAATATTTTAATAGAGAAATATTCAAAAATTAATATTTTTAATTATATATTAATAAAAATAATATTAAAATATATAAAAAAATATACAAAGCATATGTGTAAAAAGATCATTCCATCATTCTTGAAATGATCTATTCAATCACTTTTATTATGAAATGAAAATTCCATCACTTGATGGAATGATCATTTCCTAAAAAATAGACATTCCAATTATATAGTGCAAACAAAACAAACTTTTTGACTATTCTTTTTTTCATTTTTATCCCATTCAATCTTACTAGAATTTTTTATGTGGGCTACTATTAAGCATTTTGTTTTCAATGAAACTAATTGAATAATAATCCAAAAGCTTTTTATTTTTTATAATTCAATTTGTTAAAGTAACATATTGCTTATACTTATAAATAATTAATTATGAATTAATGTATTTGACAGTTAAAACATGAGGCTATACCTCTATTATTCTATAATGAGAATATTTTATAAAATTTTATTTATATTGACTAAATCCTATTGAAAGTCACACACTCTAAAAAAAGTAAGGAAGGATCTATACTTATATTATCATTTGAATAGTATTATATATAAAAAAATTAAATTCAGGATAAAGATATGCTTCCGCTTAATTTTCTGCGGCATCAAGTTCATATATGATTTCTAAATTTTCCCACATGTGATATCAAAGCTATCTTATGTGAATTTAGAACCCACATTTATAAATTTCATTGCAACTTTGGATCACAAAAATTATTCCTTATGCCTGTATAATTATATAGCTTTCTATTATCTTCTTAAAACCTGTTCCAACTGTGATTAGTATATATTTTTCTTTTTCTTGTTTCCTTTCTTGTATATAAAATTAAAAGAATTCCGATGCGGTTCATCAAAGAGTTCTCAGTAATTTGTGAGTTTATATTTATCTACTGTTGGCATGTTTTGCAGTTACCCGCGGTTCAATTTGAATGTTTTACCTTATGTCTCTTAAATGTCAAATGATATGAAATAAATAAATTTATGATGTTATGAATATAATTAATTAATTTATTATTTACATAAAATAATTTCTCTCATAAATGCTGTAATGCCTATCCTAATATTAATATAAAATAAAATTAAGAGAAATTATTTACATACTTATGTTTATTTCCAAATAATCCGTGGTTCATCAAACTTTGCGGTGAGATAATAACTTCTCTCTTAAGTGTCTAGCATGGAATGTTAGTTTTATGTACATTCATGGGAGTCGTGACCTTCAGATATGGTTCAAAATATTGTTACCATCAATCACTATGAAATATTAATTATTTAACTGAATTGTTTCATTAATCTTAGTGGATGCTAATAAATGCGAAATGTGACAAAATCAAATATATATTATGATAAGTCTATTTAGCATCAATAATACCCACTCTCCTTAAATGTACTTATGAGATATATTAGGAATAAATAATAATACAAAAGAGGTTTAAAAATATTTTTATACACTTTATAAAGCTTGAAATTCTGGATTTTAATGTAATATGAAGTTCTTGTGCTATAATCAATATAAATGCATATTTTATGGTATCTTATCACGGACTGATCGTATATTACAAATAATTAATTAGAAAATTATTTGAATTATAGTTATGGGTAATTTTTAATATCTCAATTTTTTGAATTATTTTTTATATAATTTTATACAATTATTATCAAAGTAAAATTATTCATATTAATTTATAAGATCTTTAAGCTATGAATAGAAGATTAATTTTTAATTATTTTATATAATTACCTGCCCAAATAATGTGATTATCTATTTCAATTAGAAATTGACTCATTGAAATATTTTCTTTTGTTTGGATATATTTTAATTATTGAGGATTTATCAGCCCAAAGGGAATAAATTTCTAATATTAAAGTATTGTCATTGTTGGCTTCAATGTTATATTTTTTTAACAAAAGAAAGAATGTAGTGATATATTTTTTACATACTTCTAAATATTTTTATCATCTATGTGCTCACAAATTGACATATTGCATTTCTACATGATATTATGTATAATCTCTTTTACTTCATTATTTTATTTTTATCTCATCATACAATCATTTTGGATAAGTATTATCTTAAAGAGGTTTCAATATTATCTTATCTATTAAACGAAAAAAAAATTATTTATCACTTTTGGGATTTAATACAACAATAACTATTATATGCCTCATGTATCTTGATTGTCAATTATTTGCTGTTAATTTGATAAAGTATTGATTTCTATTTCATTCTTAATGTGACAACATAATGACATTTTATAAAAATTCTTATTTGAAATAATCTTAGTGATGTTATATTCGAAATCAAGCAATATTTTCTTTTATTTAATTCTTAAAATTATGTTATGATATAATATAGTTTTGATAATCGATATTGGTGTATATTATTTAATACCTTTTGATAAACTAATCATATTGTTATTTTTAATAATTTAACTTATAATTATAACCTTAATTTTAATATCTCAATTCTTTTGAGAGACTTATGAATTAATTTGGATAATTATCACCATTCATAAGTCTCCAAGCTATTAATAAATGCTTACAAGATTAATTTTTAATTATTTTACATATTTACCTATCCAAAGGGAGTAACTATGTGTGTTATAATTAATAATGAGTTTAATAAAATGATTTGTAATTATAATTATTTCATACAATGACCCATCCAAAGGACATTATTATATATTGTAATTGGAAATTGATTTAATGAAGTAATTTTATTTCAAGATTTATTATATTATAGTATATTTTATCTAATCAAAGGGGATGAATTTATAATAATAATGTATTATCCTACTTGACTTTAATTTTAGGAGGGTTTTATGTACTATATTCTCTACCCAAAAAAGAGAAAATAGTGATATTTATATACCCCTAAATACGGTATTAATATTTTAAATACCCAGAATTAATATATTATATTTTTAATTATTTTTACATAATCTAATTTATAAATGAATTTTATTAAATATATGGTATTTGTATTTTTTTATACCATTCTCATAAATGGTGTTTACATTTATAAACATTTTATTTTACCATAAGCTTCACATGGACCAAGTAAGATGCATTCTTGAACTATACTAATATTGTTTTGGATATCTTTATTTTCAATTTTTTTAAATTAATTTATGTCTCAAAAAAGAAACATGTTAAAGAAATCTAGTTAAAATTATAAATTTATCTCCATATTAATCTTCATTTAATGGTAGCCTTAATTTTCAAAGTAAATTTTTATTTTGAGCCTTATTATATTTTTAAATCATACAAATTTAAGATGTATTTATATGCAAAAGTATTAAAATTAAGACAATTTGGATGTAATAATTTTTTAATTTTATGATCATTTGATATATTATTTAATATTAGAATGCTTAGAAATTTTTTGGATAGTTTTTTTATCTTAAGTCTTTTGAGAAATTTATGAATGATTATAGATAATTATCATTAAAGTAAAATTATTCACATTGATTCATCAAGTTTTTTAGTTATATCATATGAGATTGATTTATGATTATTATATGTAGTTGCCTACTCAAAAAGGGTCATATGTGTTAATCAAGTATTTTTATAAAGCATTCGAGATTCTAGATTTTCTTTAGTTTTAAAAATATGTTTGCCTAAATGAGACATTTTTTCAATGCTAAAGTATTCTCCCAATTAATTTCATGATTAAGAAGTTCTTTTACTTGTTATATTTTGTACCCAAAGGTAAAATTATAGTGATATACATTGCTCCTATATCCATAAATTAAAAGTTATATTCTTATTTTTAATGTTATTTCTCTTGCTTGTATAGTAAAAGTGTTATCTCTGTAATTAAACATTTTCTTTCAAGATCCAATCAAAACATGCTTGCTTATTTTGGTTATAAGGGTAGATCAACCTATAGGGTCTATCTGCCAAAGGGGATAATCTCTTGAATATTGTGTTATCCTTTATGTAATTGAGAAAAAATTTAATACATACTATATATTTTTTCCAAAGGGAGATTTATTGTTATGTATTGGCAACTCTTGTATAAAACTTGTTAATGTATAAGAAATTTTCTTTTTATTTTTTATATACTATTAGATAATTTATGCAATTAAATTTAACTTTTTCATAGTTTTATTAAATGAATCAATTTTGAAAATGTTATATACTATCTTATAACTTTAGTTGTATGTTGATAAATTAATTTTTTTTATATTGTTATATAGCATTATGGCACAATAATATTCAAATGTAATTTTTTCTCTTCCTTCTTTGGGATAGAATTATATATAGCTTTAATTAATTAGTACAAATAAATTTATAATTGTTTAATTATCAAGAATGTTATTACTATTATAATTTTTTGAAATATGATGAATTACTTGATAATGTTTAATCTATATTTTGAAATGGTGCATAGATTTTGATTATTGTATCAATCTTTACATCAGCAAAAATTTAATTTAATGTTATGAATTTTTGCTTATATTGTAATATGTGATACCTAAATTCAATAACTTATTTTAGTTAAAAATCAACTAATGATCTTTAAAATTACTTTTACTTTATAAAAATGCATCACAAATATCAAAATTTACTTATATAGTTTAACTTGTAATAAGTTATATATTATTATGTATATCTGCTTGTTAGAAAATATGCACGATAAGAAGGTAAAAATTTTATTAAGTCTTCTTATATATATTATTTTTATTTTGAAATACTTTTTTTAATTAAACATATTTTCTCCTAACAATAATGCATTTGATATTAGCTTGTTTGTTCTTGGGCATAATATAAAACAACTTATAAGCTCTATTTAGCAATTAGTTAATTATATTAGCAGTTAGTTAATTGAATTAGCTATTAACTAATAATTAATTATATTAACTAATTTGACCGACTGGTAATATTAATTATTTATATAAAAAAATTTATAAAATTAACTATTTATTATTAACTGTTTATATCTAAAATTACATATAAAGGATATATGTATATTTTATGATTTATTTGAGTTTTTTTACATTATTAATATTTTTATAATAATATATTACTTATTATATTAAATATTTTTTAAAAACCATATCATTATAATTTATTATCCATATTTTTTTAAAAAAATGAAAAATTATAATTTTCTAGTTAAGAAATACTTGTAATATTTTGATAAATGCAATAACTATTAAAGTTTATTCTATAACTATTTTTAATATCAAATTTAAAATTCATATGTTTATTATTAAAAATATTAATGAATTACATATTTTAAGTATAAAATATATCTATCACAAGTAATATCATCCCATTGTTTCTTTGTTTTCCCTTAATATGTATTGTTCTTCAATTCAAGAAATATCATTCGACAAAAAATTAACAATTTTTCAATATATCTTTATTATTTACTATAAAATAAAATATATATTCTCTCCCTTTTATGCAATTTGATTGAAAAGATAATTTTTATGTAAATATTTTAATATAATTTATTATACTTATTTAATTTTATTTAAAAAATAAATAAATATAATTTAGTATTTTTTATTAATGATGGAAATGTCAAAAATTTATAACTATGGACAAAAATATATTTTTATACTAAATATAAATTAGATGTTTTAAAAAGTTACTATTTTTAATTTTTTTCAAAATAACTATTTAAAGACAAATAAACTAACTAAAATAATTATTTTTTAAACACTCAAATCAATTAAAAGTTGATTAAAAAATTATTTGTCAAACATTCTCATAATATTCTTGACATATGTGTTATGAATCTATTTTTTTTTATTTTTTTATGAGATGCCTTTTTATTAAGTAGTACAAACAAGTGTATATTACTACCTTGAAAGTTTTTCAAATTGTTATAAGTCAACTTTAATACCCTTATTTAGATTTTGTTCAAATGATCTCTACAAATATATTTTGAAAAAGTCTTTTCTTAAATTAATTTGGTATAAATCTTAGTATTAATTTTCTTAAATTATGTAAATTGTTTGTCTGAGACATTAAAGTTAATTATATAGTTAATTTCTCTTAACTTGTTGATTTGTCTTATTTAGATTACATTGCTAATTTTAAATGATTTGAAAAATCATAAATTTACATACCATTGAGATATGTATGTAAAATTTAAATGATGATTTTTCTCAAACCAAGGTTTTTATAAGATATTTTAAAAGTCTATCACAATATGGGTATTCAATTTTATTTTTTTATAATATGCTTAGTTAGTACTAGTTTTATATTATATATTATACATATTGTCTTAATCGATAATTATAATATGCTTATTAATATACAAAGTGCATATGTTATACGTATTATTACACAATTTGATAATTTTTATTTTATGTATCATTATCATATTTACTCTTGAATATATCGGTATATTATTATGTATTTAAATATGCAATTTATGATTTTTTTATGTATCTTCATATTATGAAATGCAACAATTATTGCAATTATGAGGATCAAAGCTTGTTGCTAGTCATTAACTCTTAAGTTTGTATATGTGGTCTCTTATGGGCACTATATTGCAATAATGAAATTTGCCTTGGTAAAAGTTAGATATTGGGCTTAGTATGTTTTTTGTATAATATATTATCAAGACTAAAACTTAATATTTATTATTAATTCTTGATATACATGTTTGTTTATTAATTGATATTTTTTTTAAATTTTGAGACATTCTGATAATAGATTTATGGAGACTAAAATTTAGTATCAATCATTAATTTTTAAGTCATATATTTGTCTCTTAATTAATATTGTTTTGAATTTTAGAAAAGTTTTAGTAAATAGATTTATAAATAATAGGACTAAGTATTAGAAATTAGCTCCAATATTTGTTATTTGTCTCTTAATTAATACTATTTTACATTTCTAACCTAATTGTAAGATCAAATTAGTATACACCCAAACAAATAAAACATCTGGATTTTGGTATAAGATTGTAGTAATTTAAAAATCATAAAGTCAAATATTAAATAAAAAATTGCATAATCATCACGCTTGGTACATTGAAATAGAGTGCAGGACTATTGATTTTTGTAAGAGAATAAGATAATGTAATGATGTATTGATATATCATCAGATCTAATTACTTTTTTTAAAAAAGTAAAATTTAATATATTATATAATAATATATCAATAATTATATCTAATAATATATTGATACACTATTAAATTGTTTCCTTGATTTTTCGGGCAATAATTGAAAGTGCAAACCCAAATTAAGGAACTTTGTGAATTTGGCAAGTTAGGAATTGCATATTAAACTCCAAATCAAAAGTAGAAATCCAAATTAGGGAACTTTGTGAAGTGGCTAAGTTGGGAATGGCTTAATAAACTCGTCTGGGAATAATTGGTTGAAACTTCTATCTTTCAAATCATAATACCCAATATCATGACTACCATAATTGTTACTATATAAGCTATCCAAACTATTGTGTGTGAAATAAATCCATTTCCTTTTACCATTTAGGAAAGTATCGGATGATGCCCCCAATGTGGAAATTATGCCCCAAAAGTATTATTCGCTCTATTCCTTTATATTTATCATTTTTTTAGGGAGATTTTTGTTTCTTTTTATCCATTACTTTAAAATTCTAATAAAGTATTAAATATTCTTTTTCAAATCTATCCTTTTCTTTCATTAATAAATATTTTATTATTCTATATTATTAATCAATTTATATTTATTTTTTTATATTTTTCTCTCTATTTTAACTATCTTAAATTTTATGTATAAAAGATAATTTTGTGAATTTTATTATAAATAAATAAATTTAATTATTTTCTTAATATGTATAAAATTGATTAACAGCTATAAATAAATAAGAACAAGGAAATGCATGATTTTTCAAACTATTCACTATTAACCACCTGTTTTCAATTTATATATATCAAATCCACAGTTCAATTCAAGTCGAACAAGTCTCTCACCATTATGAAAGACATACTTGACTTTCGAGGTCTTACAATTATCAAGAACGAATTGGGAATTACAACCAGGGATTTTCAGTAAAGTTGTTATGGATGGATAATAATAATATAATTACCTCCATGATTCGATATTTTTAATTATTTAAATGTGAGTTGTATTTGAGGTAGCATCTCTTAAATAGTAGGTTTTTAAAATTATAACCATATATTTTGAATTTTATATTTAGTGTGAGAGTCATTTTTATATAAAATATTTTAAAATAAAACTTTTACTATTAATATTACCTAAGTGAGAGAATATTAAAATTTTGTATGTGTACTACTATTAATCATAGATATTTTATTTTTGATAAAATTAATTAAAGAATGAATTAAAAGCCTTTTATTTTTTAAAATCCAATTTATTAAAATAATTTATTACTTAAGTTTATAGAGATCAGATTATGAGTTAATATATTTAGTAATTAAAATATAGATTTATACCTTTATACTCATAATGGAAGGTCTTGATAGGATTTAATATATATTAGTTAAATCCCCTCTTTACTTTTGATATAATTCAATTATTAGCTTGTCTCGTTAAAAGACATACAGTCTATGAAAAGGAGAAGAAAATCTGAACATATAGTATTCATTTGAATACTATTATGTGCAGGAGAATTAAATCTACAATAAAAATATTATTTTGCTTAATTTTCTATGTCCTAAAGTTCATATATGATTTTTAAATTTTCTTCACATCCAAGCAATAAAATCATGGGGTTGGTTGTATTTTATCCTTAGAACAGTGTAATGTTAAGACATTTGAGAAATTGAGAGATGATTTAAAAGGTTAGTTAGATGCTAAAATATAAGAAAAATGGAAATATGATGAATAATTTAAAAGAATGCTATATATTTTTGAAAATGTATATATTTTTATGTAAAATTTTACATCAATTGAATATTAGTCTTTATTAATGTTTTACATTGATTTATTAATTTTTTAAAATTTCACTGCAATTTAATACTATTTTTTTATTAGATTTCACATGAAGTTACCATTTTTCCTAAAAAATTTATCGATGCTTTATTTGAGTTTGAATATAATCTCACCATTGTTTTATTTGAGTTTGAATATATCATCCCACTAGGCCATAATTTCGTGAAGGAGATATATTGCAATTTGTGTCTCTTGAGTAATGTGCTAATGTTCAACGATGGGTATGGATTTACTTCCTTCAACTATGCGGTGTTTTAACTAGAAAATGAGTTGGATGTACAAAGTTTCAGGAGGAGGTCTTGGAATTATGTCATATAAAAATTTAAAACATAACACAACAACATATAAACACTGTCACCCTTTCCGTCAAGACCAATGAAACATCTTTTGAATAAAAAATGTCATTAAATAATGTTAATTACACTCAATTTATTGTCACATAATTTCATACCGTAGTCAACTATTCGAGGTCATATTAAATGTACATTTAAACTTTAAATGTACATTTAAACTAATTTTATTTATTCCACTCAATTTATTGTCATATTAAATAAATAATGTCATTAAATAATGTTAATTACACTCAATTATTGTCACATAATTTCATACCGTAGTCGACTATTTGAGGTCATATTAAATGTACATTTAAACTAATTTTATTTATTCCCTAATCTCACATATCTAGAATTCACTAAGTGTGCAGTGATAGTTTGAATGTAAAATGCCTTATTACTATTCATATAATTATTCCTTGAAAAGGTTCCATTCATTTACTAACCTCATATTCAAATTTTACTGAGTGTGGAGTGAATAAAATTAAATGAAAGAAAAAGAGTGCAATAAATATTACTCCATATTGAAATAACTGAAGGAGTTAAGGAGAAAAGAAAAGCTTAAAGTGAAGCTGTTAAGCTCTGTGGTCGAACAATAAACATTGCCTTTATATTATTGTTTCCTTGCTCCAAATTAATGAGTTGCAATTTTCAGCAGCTAGGGTTTTATATTGGTAAGTCAAGAGGCTATGAATTGTGAAATAAATAATCAGATGATTCATTTAAATTGAAATATCTACATTATATATGCAAGTTCAAATTAATACTTTATGTTGTGTCTGTTGAAAGTAGTTAAATTGATTTTAAAATTAAAAATCATATATATAATAGAAGGTGGCGAAGCTTTAACAATGAAGCATTCAAATGCTTAACCTTGAAAGAGCCATCCTAACCACAATAGTTCACAACTCGGAAGCAGAAGGAATGCAAGTGGATATTAAAATGTGTGAAGAATAAAATATGAAACAAGTAGGATGTCCGGACAATAAAATCACAAAAGAAGACTATTATATTATTCTAATATTTACTGACTCACCTTTTGCCTATAAATAGGATCCATTGCTTTGAAAAATTCAATTCAATAGAGTGACTATTGCTATTAGATGGGATGCATTGTTTTGAAGAATTTAATTTAATAGAGTTTGTCCTTGAGATAGCAATATTTGCTCCATAAGGCAAGTCGTGTGGGGATGCCTTTGTAATGTAATAAAGCAAAGGATTTTTAATGTAGTGTTTTAGTGAGTGAGATAAAAGAGGGTTTCATCCTATGTATGGAAAAACATTAAGTATTATGTAATAATATGTAAAAAAAAAATTATATTGTATTTATATTTTATAAGAATTATTGTGATTATAAAACAAGAAAATTTTCACCTATTATTTTCATATTATTAGCAAATATACTGGCTCCAATAATGTCTTCATGATCCTATTCTGTTACGGGACAGCAAAAATCTCCGTGTCCATTTTACACGCAAAGAGTATGAGACAACCAGGCACATACTTTTGAAGTCACACGATAAATATATTGATCGGTAACCAATCCATATTATCGTAAAAACTTAAAGTAATGAAGCTACAACACACAAATAACGAATGGCAATAGTAAATTTGGATCGAAGAAGAGAGCTCCAAGGCTCCTTTTTCCTTTCTTTGTATTTTAATTCATGGTAAATTCCATGATACAATTTGCTGTGGCTTATAGCCCTTCCTGATAATCCACTAGAAAAGAGCTGAGCCCTGAAAATAAAACACACGAATTGCCTAATTAAAATAACTTACAATAAAAGGAGTAAATAACCTTTACTGAATGACTTATATCAGAAGAATTGACTACAGAGGTAACCACGAGACTTTAGTTTATCCTATCTTTAGTCTTGATGGTGGATTCAGGTGGTGAGACACATTCTGCTCATCTCTAATAATGTTTTTAGTTCTTCCCACATAAAACCACAGTTAAAATAGAGGTAATACTAAATTCAATTCTGAAAAGAATGGTTCAAGAATGTTACAGAACCAGTGTCTCATTAATCATGTGAGATATACGCTAGTCAAGTACATAGACCTCAAATGTAAAATAAAACCAAATATCCATGATTTTAGATTCAATTAGATAAAATTGACTACAAGCGTAAATAAATTCAAATATTCACAAAATGGTTTAAACAAAATATCCAAAATATCCTAAATATCAAGGGGTACTCTCCTCTCCAGGTCGCTTAGCCGTTGCAGGTTCAACAAAAATCAGCCTTCCATCAACTATCTGTACCATGCAATAAAAAACATTGATATATTCAAGGTCGCTTGGGAATGAATTTTGCAGTGGAACCAGATAAGATATGGTGAAAGAATGCTGGAGCAGAGAATGGTCCCTACCAATTCTTTGCCTTCTCATGAATCATACAGCCTGCATGATGGGATGCATGACAAGATGTGCAAGCTTGATGTATATATAAGTTCCACGATGATATATAAGTAATGGTCTACCATAAATCATGTCACATCTTTACAGAACATCAATATGGATGATAAACTTAATTAAATTCTAGAATTTGGAGAGGAATTGAGATAAGAAGCCGACTGATAGTGCCAGGCTTGAGCCAATTGTTTTACAAATTGGCTTAGCCATGCTCTTTATACAAGGAGTAAATAACATAAGTAGCTGAGGGGAAGCAACCCAGTTCAGGGCAAACCCAAGATTTATTGGGATATATATAGGAATTTACAGATTATCCATTGATGAAGCTAGTAGCAAGATTCCAAACTCAAACCTTTCAAGTAAAGGTATTAAGTCCCACCCACTTAAGTCAACCTCTATTGACAACTATTTGGCTTGTGTCTCGTGTATTAAACAAATATATCTCCACACAATCTCACAAAATTTAATTCAGGAAAATTCTGGAATATATGGTGCTATCCTGATGTATATAAATTCTAATATGAACTATAAACAATGTTCTACCAACAATCATGTCATATATTCACAAAACATCTGCATGGATTATAACCTTAATTAAAGGGTAGTATATTTCATTCAAAAGCAAAAATGGAGAGAAAATCACAAATGTTCATTAAAATCAGTATAAAAATCTCACTAGGGACATCTTCTTCCACATTCCTACCATGATACATGGTAAGATACATGACATTTTAGCAATACAACCAAGCTCTCACAAATTTTGATGAAAAACTGGTCAATTACTGATATGCTCTAAATTTTCCAGCATCTTTCACTACCAGAACCATCCTATTTCCTAGAAACAAGTATAGCATAAGTTAATTTAGTCTCCTAAAAATTTTAACTGTAGCAACCTTCTTTCTACGCACTTGTGCATGCATTAAGCAGTCTTAAAAGTAGGATTCCAATGAAGTCAAAGTGATTTGCTAATATATGAAGTAGCATGAGTTTTCATTTTCAGCGATCGTAAAACCTTATGTATGCATCATCAAACTAAGCCAACAAATTACACCAACAATCTGGATTAGTTGCTACGGATTTCTTTACTAACACAGGTCACCATATAGGCATTTAAGCAAACACCCTCTATGCAAAACCACATGTATCAAACATCAGACGGAGCTAACAACGACTGCACCAGCATGAGCAATAAAACAAATGAATTTCCCTGCTATCGTGATTGTAAACAGACATACAATTGAACTTATACTTAACAAACAAATAGATCAACGATATTACCCTGCCATTCATGGCTTTCAAAGCCTTCTCTGCTTCAACTTCTGACTTGTATGATACAAAACCAAAGCCTTTGGGTCTTCGAGTTTGTCGGTCCTTCACCAGACTGGCTACAGACCCGAAATTGAACCAGAAGGTCAGCAAGAAGTTGGAAAAAGACAATATTTGAGAACACAAATTATAAAAATAAAAAATAAAAAAAGTACCTTCTGCAACTATTCCGAATGGAGAAAACAACTCCTTTAGACGGTCATTTGTGGTGTACGATGATAATCCTGGGAAATGAAGCAGATATCAAGGTTAGGGCATTCGAGATTGTTATACTAGCGAAAGAGGAAGGAGAGAGAGAAAGAACCAAACTGCTGACGAAGAGTCGGGTGCCGATTCTTTGGGCCATCTCTCAACCGTCGTTTAGGGCCTTTCTGTTCTGTTCTTCAAGATTGGAAGTCGAAACATAACTGGCGCGCTGAAACAAAGGACCGAACTTATTTTCAGCTTATGCTCCTATATATATATATATATATATTATCACTGCATGCTTTTGCAATTTTAATAATTTGTTTGCATATTTTATAAAAAAGGTAAAAATTACTCATAAAAAACTAAAAGTTTTAGAATATTTGAATTTAGTTTCAATTTAGGAAATTATAATTTTTTGTATACCTATTGCACATAAATTTTGAACAAAATTATAATTTTAAATACAAAAATATTACATACTCCAGAAATGAGATTCAAAATTAAATTTGGATATTTTATATCAATTGATTAAATTTTATAAATTTATCTTATTATCCTATATTAATTGACATTCAAAAATTAATTTTAAATTTTATTTTCAATGCATATAATATTACTCTTTGAATACGTAACAAAATGTTATTCATATTTTTATAGCTTAAATGAAAATATCTCGCTTAACTTTTAAGAAAGTCATAGAATGTATTTTTTTATAACTTTATTTTATTTTAAAAAAATCTAATTTGTACGAAATTATGTGTCAAATATGCAAAATTTTACAACGCTATTGTAAAAGTTCCCATACAGAATTTTAGGTCATGTTTAAAAAATATATCTTTCCTGCACTGTGTGAAACATTTCCTAAATTGTAATAATATTATTTTGGATATGTTTTGGGAAGAAATCTTTCTTAAAAACGAGAGATAGGTTTTTCCACATAAGCTGGGCACTCAGGTATCTATAAATCCACCTCTTCTCAGGTTATAATGGGATTAAACTTTTACAATCCACTGCAAAATGAAGGGTTGTGAATGAAATGTGAGTTCAGAGATGTGCAAAGCCTACCTTCCTATACTCGATGGGATTAACTAATTTATGAGAAGTCCTCTGTGTAAAACATTACAAAAGGACAATAGGCCAAAGTTGAGCAGTCAACTCATTTTTCTACTTAAGAAATAATTTCAAAGAATTATTATTTATCAGAGATCCCATTCCAAAGGGATCTAAATGTATAATCTCATACTCGATTCTCAGTATTATGATACTGAGGTAGACGAGGTTAAGGGTCTGTTTGAATACTGTTTTTAAAAATAATTTTTTATTTTTTTATTTTAAAAAATAGAAGAACATGTTTGGCAATCTATTTTCAGTATCTGTTTTTAAAAATTGTTCTAACTTAAAAATAAGAAATTAAAATAATTTTTAATTATTTTTTAAATTTATTTTCTTATTTTAAATATCAATTTTATAATTAAATAAAATATTTTCTTATTTGCAACATTAATTACCCTCTAATCTTAATTTTTCTTTAATTCAAAAATAATTTTTAAAAATGATTTTTGAAAACTGTTTTTAAAAACACAAAAACAAAACATATCCAAATATATCCTAAGTTCCCACAAACACATTTAGCACTATTAAAATCCACCTTCAAGGCTTCCAACCCACATTTTAAAGAGAAATTTTATCTAGGTGCAAGTCTAACCCCATGCAGCTATACTATTTATCAAAATCGGGCTCCCTGATCAATGAAAAATCATGGTCCTCCAACCACAAAAATTCTTGATATTCTTTTTCTTGAAAGACAATGAAAAAATTGTTAGTTGAAAGTAAGAGTGTAAACAAATTGAACTATTTATAAATAATTTAAAATTAATTTATAAAAAATTTAATTCGAACTTGAATTTTAATAAGTTAAATCTAAACAAATCGATCTCTTTTATTAAACAAGTCCAACTTAAACTTTTTATTACTTAATTTAAATTATTCATGAACCTAAATTAATTTAATATAAAATGTATTTTTATTTTTTTATATTATACATAATATAAATAAATAAAAACTCACTAAACTAGTATAAACTTGTATAAAATCATTTAGGTTTGTTTAAATTTATTTAAGATCAAATATAACTTAAGTTCAAGTTCAAGTTCAAATATTTAGACTTAATTAAAAATTTTAAAATAAAAAATTTAAAGCTTATCTAACTTTAAATAAATCCGATTGAGCTCATATTCAAATCAAATTCTAACTCGACTTTTTAAGAATCACTAAACTCAAATTCATTTAATATTATCAAACTTGAACTCAAACATATAAATGTTCCACTCAACTTGTTCACTACTCTAATTCCAAAGTCTTTTCAGCCTCAAAAAGGATAGAGTCTGGAAAGCCTCGTTCAGGCACCTACACAGAAATAGGCGATTCCTTCTGCTTCTTATCTATTACAATCGAAGCATATTCCACTACTGCATCTCCCTCCATCCTTGCTTCAATTTTTTAGAACTACATTGTAGTTTGTCTGCTTCATACAAGGTTGACCATTCTCTTCCCTAGAACCCTTGTTCACCATTCAGTTCTTTCCAAGTCCATGTGATTTTTTTTTTCTTCTTTTATTTTACATTTGAGGGTCATGTATTTGACTACGAACATTTCTCACATATATAATGATACAATGATTGTTTAACAATTCAGAAGCCGTTTAATCACTTGAATCCAACATCAAGACAGGTTTGACATTAATAAATAAAGGATAGACCGAAGTTTCTTGGCTATCTCTAATAATTCAAGTTTTTTCTCCATTTTTCACATGAGCGTAAGAGAACAAACAACAAATTGCAGACCTTCAGTACTCTTCCAAAGTTGTTTCCATAAAGATGGAATCCTTTTAGATCTTGACAGATTAACTCACCATTACATTGCTGAAAACTGAATGCAAATTCAGCTTTAACACTACTCTGATTTTCTTCCATGCATCTACTGAAACCCCAAATAATATAATATCTGTCACCCATTGTGTGCGTAATTGACACGAATGTTTCTGCCATCCAATAACTGTGTAAGATCACAGAATGTCAAGTATTATTTTGTACTCACAAATGAAAAGTAGACAGCTCGTTTGATAAGGCCAATGTTACACACATGAATTCATATCAGAATACATTACCTGACCATTCATTTCTTTTAGAGCTCTTTCGGCTGCAATTTCAGAAGTGAAACGGATGAATCCATAGCCTTTTGATTTACCACTCACATGATCACATATGACATTAACTGCAGAAAATTGTATAACACATTCATTAACTTGGAGCAAGGAAACGATAATACACAACTAATCTTTTAGTAAGAGAACAAGAGATTCATTACCATCAATAATTTCACCATGAGGGCGAAAAGCATCCATTAGAACAGTTTCGTTAGTATCATAGGAAAGCCCTGTATTTTTAGAGCAACATAAACAGTATATTTACATTCTTCAGTTTGGCCACGAAATGAGAAGAAATGCAATTATTTTATGACAAAAGAAAAAGTGGAAATCAGACCTCCGACAAACAATCTGGTGGAGGAATTGCGTGCACAAAGTAGCCGGGCAAGCGGAGACCTCTTGAGAAGGCGTGCACTGCCACTCATTGTTGCACTGCTGTAGCGACCTCCACAGCAAACAATCACACGCATATTAATTCCATTAAGACATAGGAATCCTTCCGCATATTGCACGAATAATTGACAAGCCGTTTAATATCCTCCCATTTTAAGTCATACCTTTTATGACCAAGGAGCCTTTATTGTTGCCAATCACCCAATGGTCTAATTTTATACATTTCCAAACGTAATTTGATGCTGATAGGGATTGAGTTCCTTCTATTCACTTTTCTAAACAGGGCTCTATATTTTTTCTAATTATTTTTTTAATTGAAAAAAAAAGGGGGCCTTACCTCAACAAGCTTGTAGAAGTTCGAGCAAATTGACACCTAACTCTTCCTTTTCTCCTCTTCTTACTGCTCAACTTCAACCTCTTACCTTAACTCCTTTAGCTATGCTAGAAACAAGTATAGCGCAAGTTAAAATTTTAATCTCCTCAAAGTAGCAACCTTCTTTCTACGCACTTGTGTATGTATTGAGCAGCCTTAACAGTAGCATTCCATTCGCTTGCAGTAGAACAACAATCAAATCAAAGTGATTTGCTAATAACACCAAGTAGAATGAGTTCTCAATTTCCAAGAACATAGAGCCTTATTGTATGCGTTATCAGGCTTAGCAGCCAAATTACACCAAGAATCCGTAGCAAGTATTATGAATTTCTTTAGCATCAACAATCACCATATAGGCATTTAAGCAAACACCCTAAATGCACAACCACAAGTATCAACATGGTCAACAAAACAACTGAACATCCTTCCTAACGAGTATCAAAACAGATACACAATCAAAGTTATATTCAATGAACAAATAGATCAACGTAATTAGTTACCATTCATGGCTTTTACAGTCCTTCCTAACGAGGATCAAAACAGATACACAATCAAAGTTATATTCAATGAACAAATAGATCAACGTAATTACTTACCATTCGTGGCTTTCACAGTCCTCTCTGCTTCAATTTCTGACTTGTACGAGACAAAGCCAAACCTTTTGGGGCTGAGTTTGTTGGTCCTTCACTAGATTAGCTGCAATCGCGAAATTGAACTAAAAATCAGCATGAAGCTGGAAAAACATTTTTTGAGAACACACAAATGGGAAAAACAATACCTTCTATATGTAGCTAGTCCGAATGTTGAAAACAACTCCTACAGATGCTCAATTCTGCTTGATCATTGGAGATGAACCAGATTTCATGGTTAGGACTCACGAAATGTCTATACTAGAGAAAGAATGAAATATTTATAATAACGTTGGAAATTCTTTGTAAACTCTGTTAAATTCATGTTATAATACTTTTGTCCAAAATCAAATATTTTAATACTTGTAATAACTGATAAGATCAATAAATTATTTTTTTATTTGTTAAAATACAAAATAACAAATAACACCATATAAATTAAATTTTCAATAATAAATTAGTACCAACGAAAAACTTTTCTACGTTAAATTCAACTATATTACCCAAGCATACGATCCAGGCCAAAAAGCACGAATTATAAAACCCATTTGCAGGCCTGCAAATTTGACACTCGACTGCATCATTTACGCCCTGAACATTCCTCAACATTTTGATGTATCTCCCTCGACAGAGAAAAAAAAAAAAACCGAGCCGACAACACAGCCAACCAAACAGTCAAACCTTATTAGAATATAAATAAATCAAAACAATACATGGTTTAATCTTTTTTTGCAACTATAAACATACTCTAATGTATATCTTATAAATATCTGAGGACTCACAAAAAAACCTTTGATGTAGATAATCGAACCACACATAATAAATAACAAATGAACATTAAACAACAATATGCGATTTCATATTAATTTCAATTCTTCATACACAGAAAGATGGAATAGATCCAAATTCTTCCATTACAAACCAAAAGACAAAATAAAACTACTAAACCATCCCTAAATATAACATAATTCTTCAAGAGCTAACCGACGCCTATACTAGACTTTAAATCACGCCATTAAGTGGACATCAGTAATTCTTCATGAGCTGGTGAACTTGGTCACAGCCTTAGTGCCCTCAGAAACAGCATGCTTAGCCAGTTCTCCAGGAAGAACAAGTCTCACAGCAGTTTGGATCTCCCTAGAAGTGATTGTTGGTTTCTTGTTGTAGCGAGCCAACCTTGAGGCTTCCTGAGCAAGCTTCTCGAAAATATCGTTGATGAAACTGTTCATAATCCCCATAGCTTTGCTGGAGATACCAATGTCTGGGTGTACTTGCTTCAGCACCTTGAAGATATAGATTTTATAGGTCTCTACATTCTTCTTGCTTCTCTTCTTCTTCTTATCGCCGGCGGCGGCACCACCCTCCTTCGGAAGCTTCTTTCCAGCCTTCGGCTTCTTCTCTGCCGGTGGAGCCTTTTCCGCCACCGTTGATTTCTTCTCTTCAGCGGGCTTCTTCTCAGCGGGCTTCTTTTCAGCCTTGGGTGCCATCAGAAACTTCGAAGTAATAGATCGGAAAGCTAGGTTTTGGGAGAAGACGAACTGAACAATAGAGACGAAGATACAATGAAATTGTTGATTTTCGGCTAAGACTTGAAATGTTTATATATGAGAGGAGACTGGTAATATATTCGTTTTTGAGGTTTCAGGCGGATCGTTGGCGTGGACTAATATCCTTTCGTTGAATTGTTTACTAGATTGAAGGATTAATCAACGGTCGTGATATGGTATTGACGCTTAGGGAGACGCCGATTGCTGACATGGAAATTTTGCTGTCCGTCGATGCGCATTCAACGGGGCCTTTGTATGGACGCTTCGGATGGATTTTTGGTTCCCAACACTCTGAAGTTGATAGTTTAGTTGGCAGAGGGCGCCAATTATAAATTAGATTTGCGCGGTTAGTTTAGCATCAAAATCAGAATGAAGCAAAGGCGCGCGCTTTTTCGACAAAATCTCTTATTTTTATTTATTAATCAAATCAAATTTTAATTAAAAGTAGATAAATTTATGCCCACGACAACGAGTGAATCTTATACAAATAAAATTCAGATCAATTACCAATTATGCATTTTAAGTTAAATTACTGTAAAATTTCTTATTTTTTACTCAATTTGTTATTAAATTTTTAAAATTTAATTCGTTTTATCTAATTTTTCTTTTTTATTAAATACATTCCGATGCTTCTCTATTAAATTATGATAGTATCCATTGTATATGAATAATGCTTTGCACATACTGCTTAACAATTGTTAATCTAGAGTTTGATGAATCATAATTGAAAATAAAAAATTTTATAATAAATCAAATAGCTTAATATCATAATTACAAAACCTTTACATAAAAATTTAGCCCTAAATTCCTTATAATAATTATAGTCCTCATATCCAACAACATAAAAGTTTCGCAATAAAATTCATCAAATTCAATATTAAGTCAAAATAATATTTTAAGATCTAGTGTCAACTAAGCTGAGAATTGGATGAAATATGCCATACCTCAAATTTTGGCTTCGATGAAATTCACCTGTCGTTTGAAGGAGCTAAACTAGAATTAAAATAATTTGAAATAATGGGGTGGAGGATAAACTAACTGTGGAGAGGATTATTTGTAACTTTTGTAAGAATTTGTTGCCAATGCCATGGATTTTACAATCTTCTTGATAGTTAATAATGTTGAATATGATGATTTATATCCTTTAACTTAAAATCCCTTAAATAATATAAAAAAATGTAATTCTTTACTATAATCAAATTTATGTAAGGATGTCACATAAAAGAATTACAAGCAGAAATAATTCTAAATACATATTGTCCTTTTTTAATGAATATTTATTATAAATAAAAAGTTTATTATTCATTATTAATTATAATATTTTTGGTGTATATCTCGATGTAATAATACAGAAATAAATAAAATTAAAAAATATATTTTCATAATACATTGTCTCCTTTCTTATTTACTTCCATATTTATAATTAACCTATGCTTGTTTGTATTTGTTTGATTGTATAAAAAATTCTATAATGCAAAAACTAATTTCAATATTATTGATTTTATTTAGAGTAAGTTGAATAAAAAATCTGATCAGTTCAAAAATGAATCCAATATTTTTATGAAGTTTATACTTAATTTTTAAAATTATTACTTCAAAGTGTATGGAAAAAAGTTTCTTAAACAAATAAATAGTTTTTTTAATTAATTGATATTAAATTATTATGATGTTAATTTTTTAATAAGTAATATTAAAAACAATTTTAATATTTAACATGATTTACCTAAACTACCTTAACACATTGGTGTTTTTAAGTAATCAATATGGAAACTTTTACCCTCTAGTACAACTTAAAAATAAAAATATGAAAACCATAACAAGAGTTGAATATAAAAAAAACAAAGCATTGATGCCTTTTGCAAATTTCATTCTAAAGCTCTTTAAACCCTAAAATAATTCTGTATATAATGAGGTATACTCACCTTCTAACCTTAAAATGATTCTCTTTGACTTTGTATTTATGCCCACTTTCCAACCTAAAATTATTTTGTAGCATTAAAGCTCTGATAGCCCATTGTTAAATGTCTGAGAATTAACACTTCTTGAAAAAATACAAAATATAAATGAAAAGATTTGTTTATTTTTTATATTTATTCTTATATTTTAGTTTTTAGTTTTATTATCAATCATATTTTATTAACTATCATTTTGATGTAACTTTTATAGAATTTCACAAATAATATATTTAATATCATTCATCTTTATAGATATTTGGTGATATTATTTACTATTTATTTATATGAATGTGTAATATCATACTAATTTTAATGAATACATATTATATTTATAAGTATTGGATTCACGAGTATTTTATAGGGAATGTGAACTTCATATATTGAGTAACAAGTATCAAAACAGATTTAATAAAGCACCTATATCTAATTAGGGGTATTGGATATAATCTTTCACCATTTTTAAATTTTTTTATTCAATTTATTCTTTAAAATTATTCAAATTGGGATTTTGTAGTATCATAAAAAATGTTAATTTATATTTTTAGTTAAGTTATTTTATAAGGAGGAATATATAAGGAATAGGGAGGATCAAGGAAAAAGGAATATGGAAAATAGATTAGGATTGAAAGGGGTGACATATCACATCGATTATTTAAAGAAATCAAAATAATATTATGGATATTACATGCCAATTATTTATAAAAAAAAAACCTATGCTAATGATATTTCTCAACAATAGTTGAAGAGAAATGATGTTAGTTATTTTTTATATAATAAATGACATTGTTATTATTTTTTACAATAGTTATAAACCTAACATTAAAAACTAGTATATAATAATGCTTAATAAGATCTTAATCAAAACTTAACATGTAAGCCTCTAAATACCCAATATCTATTTGCAATTTTATAATAGGAACCTCCTTTCAAAAACTAACAAGGTCAATTTCAATGAGTTTATATTTGATTATGGATGAAAAAAATGCATATTTGTATAATCTAATGTTTCATTTGATATGATGAAATGGAATAAAATGAGAATTAAAAAAATTAATATGTATTATGGAATAAAAATATCCATTCCCTAAAGAATGACCATTCCATTAATAACAAAATCTCCATTCTATAGTAAAAATGTTACTGACCTATTCCATCATTTATGAACTAACCTTTTTACACCCTTATTCCTTCCATTTTTTATATATTTAAATATAATCCTCCATTAATAAATGTTAAAATAATATCAAGTTTTTAATATTTTTACTATAAATATATTTTGAAAAATTTTTTTAATCATAAGTTTAAAATATGGCATTTTTATTATTTATAAAAAAAATAATTATTTTAAAAATATAAAGCCCTATATCTATTAAATTTGAGATTGGAGTATTGTATCTAAGGTATCAAATTTAACTACTTAAATAATTTAAAGTAATCTTTTAGGCCAATGAATTAGGCTTAGCAGTTATCTTAAGTCATTCAAGCTTGTAGTGTGACAAATAATATCAAAGCATTGTTAGCAATATACATCTGCTAATATGATCTTTGGCCATCATATTTGATGGACTTGAGGAGTATGATAGGCCATTTAAGTAGGGAAGATTTTAAAGTCCCACATCCATTAGATTTAAAACTTGAGTATGGCATTGTTAGCTATATACTTTAGCTAGTGCAGTTTTAAGCTATGAGATTTAATAGTCTTAATGAAGATATCAGGCCATTTGAGTGGAAGAGATTTGTTATATCTTTTTTAGTGTTTTATTCTCATAAGCAATATTCTAACTATTAATTAGAGACACTTAATAAAAAAATTTAGCAAATCATTTTGTGTATAAACATGAACAATAGGATTTTTAATTGTTATTTTAATCAACATACAATAATCATTGAAGGCTTTAAATATAAATTTGTTAGCATTATCAAAATATATTGTCTTAATTGAATAATTAGGAAACTATGCTTAAAGTTTAATTAATTAAGTAAATAATCTTGTAAATGCTAAGTTATGAATTGATAATAAACATACATGTGACCATCTTATAAATATATCAATTAAAACTTTAAAATGTTTAAATGATCCACGTGGCTGATGAATAAGTCCACATATTTCAACTTATATTCATTTCGAAAACTCAAGGGATTCAATCCTAACTTTTGTTAGTGGTAGCCTTAAAATTATTTTTCCTTTAGAATAGACAGCATATGAAAATTAATTAGATTGAAGATTCTTCTAATTCTTTAATGGATGATTATTTGAATTTTTAATGATCTTTTATATCATTACTGATCCAAGATGGCCTAACTAATCATAACAAATATTGAAAATATTTTAGCTAGTGAACTTCTAGTTCACTATAGTATTTACTTCAATTAAATATATGTGTGCGGTATAAACCAGAGGAAAATGATGATAATATTTTGAAACATTTTTCTTACCTGAACAATCATTTTAATATAAAATATTCAATGTCATTTTTATTTACCATCTTAATATAATATTCATTTTGTTGTATACCTTTTAAACTTAATAAGTTTCTTTAAGACTTGGTAGATAGCAACACATCATTTATAATTACTTAGATTTCTTTTAATAAAATTATATTAGCTTTTTTAGAACTTTTAATCAGTTTTATACTATAAAATATTGTATGAGCATATTTTTCACCCATCATTAATTAGAAAAAATACTTTTGATTTTTAAGAATTGTATGCGTTGTTGCATTATCCACTAGATATAAATCATCCATATTTTCTTCAAAAATAAAAATAAGAATAAATGAATAATAATAAGACAAAATAAACTATATAATAACAAATAATATTATAATTGAAAATGTCGTACTTAATGCTATAATTATCTCCAAATGGACAAAGGAAATAAAAAACATAGTTAGAAAAGTAAGCAATTCTTCATAAAATGAAAAAATTAACTAAGGAAAAAAATATAACTAGAATTTTTTTTTAATTTTTGTACATTCCTATCAATTATCAAATTTTCCATTTGAGTGTTCAAAGAAATATGCCATATCTAAATGAGTTATATCAATAGGGTCATGGTTGAAGGCATCATCAACAAAATTGATTTCAATATTCTTCTCACTGACAAAATTGGCTTCAATATTCTTCTTTTTCTCTTTAAACGAGGCTTAATACAATTCCACAAGATGTATAGGTGTACAATAAGTACGTCACCAATGACCATGCATACCATTTCGATAAAATATATTCTTTGAACTTTTAAGCCTCTTATAATAACATTTCTCATGATCATTCTCCCACTTTTAGTGCCAAGAATTAATTTTGTGATTATTTATATTTTCTTATAACCACCTCGATTATGATAATTAATTTAACATCTCCCACATCCATGGTTATGATTGTGGGCCTATCTACATCCAAACCTTTTGGTTATTAATGCATTCAATTCAGAGAATGGAGCAAAACTGGTTGAATGGTCTTCATGATTCCTCATCAAAAAGCTCATTATTTTGTTCGACTACACGAAACCAATTTAGAATACTCTTAAATCCTTTTTTCCTATATTATTGTTGCAAAAGCACATTTGATGCATGAAAAGTATAGAGTGTTTTTTCCTACACTTCTTCATCAATAATCTTTTCTTCACATAATTTCATTTGGAAGCTAATTTTAAATAACATAGAATTATATTCACTTATTGATTTAAAATCTTGAAACCATAAATACATTCAATCATAGCAAGCATTTGGAAGAATCAATATTTTTGAATGGTCATATCTGTAATAACTTTTTTAAAAAAATGCAAATTATACTTTCTTTCTCATTCAATTTTTAATGAAAATTGCCGTGTAGCTTCCTTATGTGAAAGCAATTCTCGCATATTTCCCTTTCACAAGACATCAAGCGAAAAGTTTTATTTTTTATTTTTAATTTTGTAATAATGATATAAGAAGTATGCATTGTGAGTTTTAATTTTTTTATTCTTTAATAATTAATATGTGTAAATTATTTAATATTTAATTAATTAATTTTTATTAATAAAGGAAAAATTATTTCCCTAGTTATTTTATAATTTATTAATAATAAAATTTTTATATAATTTAAACCATAATTTAATTAAATGAGATGAGAATTGGGCTTATGAATATTAGGTTTTGTTTTATTCTTCTTAATAATAAACATTTTTAAAATTATTTTGTAATATTTATTGTGACATAATTTAATATTAATATTATATTAATTAAATTAAATCCAATAAATTATAAAAAAGTATAAAAATAAAAAATTAAATTAAATTGATTAAATCAAAGCATAAGCTAAAAAACTTAAAGAAGTTCTTAAACATAAATTTTGATAAGAGATATTTTTTAAAAATTAATGAAATAATAAAAATTTGTTATGAATCTGTGAATACATATCCATTATCCATAACAACTCATTCTCGTTGATTGCATCTTAATGCACCAACTCCCATATATATATTATCCAAATATGCCATCTAAATATAGTTAAAAAAAAAAGCATTTATGAGAGAAGTTTACTTTGTATCTTCCATTACAATCAAAGTTTGACTCCTAATTTTATGTGTGTATTCAATGATTTAACTATTCCTATTATTAAAAAATAAAAAGTATCTTCCTATTATTCCTATTATTCACTTCTTAATTTAAAATCTTGAAACCATAAATATATTCACTTATATATTTATATTAAAAAAATACAAATTATACTTTCTTTCTCATTCAATTTTTAAATGAAAATTACCATGTAGCTTCCTTATGTGAAAGCAATTCCCGCATAATCCCTTTCACATGACATTAGGCGAAAAGTTTTATTTTTTATTTTTAATTTTGTAGTAATTGATATAAAAAGTATGCATTGTGAGTCCTAATTTTTTTATTCTTTAATAATTAATATGTGTAAATTATTTAATATTTAATTAATTAATTTTTATTAATAAAGGAAAAATTATTTCCCTAGTTATTTTATAATTTATTAATAATAAAAATTTTATATAATTTAAACCATAATTTAATTAAATGAGATGAGAATTGGGCTAATGAATATTATGTTTTGTTTTACTCTTCTTAATAATAAACATTTTAAAATTATTTTGTAATATTTATTGTGACATACTTTAATATTAATATTATATTAATTAAATTAAATCCAATAAATTATAAAAAAGTATAAAAATAAAAAATTAAATTAAATTGATTAAATCAAAGCACAAGCTAAAAAACTTAAAGAAGATCTTAAACATAAATTTTGATAAGAGATATTTTTTTAAAAATTAATGAAATAATAAAAAATTGTTATGAATATGTGAATACATATCCATTATCCATAACAACTCATTCTCGTTGATTGTATCTTAATGCACCAACTCCCATGTATATATTACCCAAATATGCCATCTAAATATAGTTAAAAAAAAAAGCATTTATGAGAGCTTTAATTTAAGTGGCGTTAGACTTTGTATCTTCCGTTATAATCAAAGTTCGACTCCTAATTTTACGTGTGTATTCAATGATTTAACTATTCCTATTATTAAAAAATAAAAAGTATCCACATTAATGGCTAATATATCATTGTGTGATGTGAGTTTTGAATTTTTTTCTTTATTTTTTATAATTAATGTGGGTTATTAATTTAGTTATCTATTTATTCATTTATTTGTTAATTATTAATATTAAAGGTAAAATTATTTCCACAACTCTTTTAATAATGAAGTAATTTATTAAATATAAAATTTTCATATAAATTAAATCATCATTTAGTTAAATAAGTTAATAATTAAAATTTATAAATTTTTTAATTTTATTTTTTAAATAAATATGTCTATAATTTCTCAACAATATTTAATGTGACCTATTTTACTATTAATATTAATATTATGTTAATTAACTAAAATGATATAATTAAATAAATCAAAATCCAATGAATTTAAAAAAAATAAGAACAGGGTAAAATAAATAAAATTAAATTGATTAAGTTAAAGCACAAGCCAAATAAATTAAAATTTTTTTAATATAAATTATTTTTTCAAATTTAATAAAAATAATAATTTCTACGGCAAATTGCATCATGGTGCTACTTCCTAAACTTCCTTTCAAAGAGGTGTTAATACTAATCTTTATTTCAAAAAAATATTGAATTATTACTATTATATTTTTAAAATATCTTTTTTTTAATCATAAGGATGCGGTTGTGGATTAAGAATTTCATAAAGGCATAACTACTTAATTAATTAATTAATTTTTACATATAACTACTCATTTTTATTAATCTTCCTATGATCTTTCCATATAAAATAAGAAAATTTGGATTCGTTGAGGTCTACTTGACCAAAAATGCATAGATTAAACTCAAAAATTTAAACAACTATAAATTTGTACTCGATTGTTCATTTTTAGCAAATTTTTTTTTATTTTATATAATTTTTCAAGATCTATGTGCTTGCAAAAATTAAAGATATTTTGCTCGCTCTGGTTGGAAAAAAAAAAGCTTTTTTTAACAACTTTTCTTTATTTTTTTCATTTTCTTATTATTTTTTCAACTTTGATATCATTTTTTTAATTCAAATCTCACATTAAACTTTTACTCCTCAACTCTTTTAGCATCTAATAGTGTCATATAACAACTTTCTTAATAAATAAAACTACTAAATAATAATATATTACTATTTACAGACTAAATAATAATATATGATTATTTTGTTTCTAAATAATAGCATCGACCAAAAATTTAAAATAAATGAATAAATCAAGTCTCATTAATAATCAAATTGTCAAAGAAGAAGGTGTTATTATTTCATCTCCAAATAGTAACATTAAAATAATAACACTGACTAAAAATCTAAAATAAATAAATAAATTAAGTCTCGTTAACAACCAAACTGCTAAAGAAGAAGGTGTTAGTGTTTCATTTTCAAATAGTAATATGTTACTATTTAATTTCAAAATAATAATATCGACTAAAAATATAAAATAAATGGATAAATTAAATCTCATTAACGATTAAACTATCAAAAAAGTAGGTATTATTGTTTTGTATCTAAATAGTAACATAGATAAAAAATTTAAAATAAATGAATAAATTAGATCTCAATAATAATTAAACTGCAAAAGAAGAAGGTGTTACTATTTTATCTTCAAATAATAATATTAACTAACAATATAAAATAAATGGATAAATTAAGTCTCATTAACAATCAAATTGCCAAAGAAGTAGGTATTAGTGTTTTATCTCTAAATAGTAACATAGATAAAAAAAGCTTAAAATAAATGGATAAATTAAATCTCATTAATAATTAAATTACAAAAAGAGAAGGTGTTACTGTTTTATCTCTAAATAATAATATCAACTAATAACCCAAAATAAATGAATAAATCAAGTTGCATTAACAACTAAACTCCTAAATAAGAAGGTGTTATTATTTTATTTTCATACAGTAACATGTTACTATTTGATTTCAAAATAATAATATTAACTAAAAACTCAAAATAAATGAATAAATTAAGTCTCATTAATAATCAAACTACTAAAGAAGAAAGCGTTATTGTTTTATCTCCAAATAGTTTCATCGACCTAAAATTCAAAATAAATAGATAAATTAAGTTTCATTAACAATCAAACTGTCAAAGAAGATGATGTTACTATTTCATCTTCAAATAGTAACATCAACTAACAATCCAAAATCAATGGATAAATCAAATTTCATTAACAACTAAATTATCAAAGAAGAGGGTATTACTATTTTATCTCCAAATATTAACATCGATAAAAAATTTAAAATAAATAGATAAATTAAGTCTTATTAATAATCAAATTATTAAAGAAGAAGGTGTTATTATTTCATCTCCAAGCAGTAACATGTTACTATTTCGTTTTCAAATAATAACATCGACCTAAAATTCAAAATAAATAAATAAATAAATTCTTATTAATAACCAAATTATTAAAGAAGAGAGTGTCACTATTTTATCTTCAAATAGTAATATCGACTAAAAATTTAAAATAACTGAATAAATCAAGTCTCATTAACAACCAAACTACCAAGGATGAGGGTGTTACTATTTTGTTTCTAAATAGTAATATCAATCAAAAATTTAAAATAAATGAATAAATCTAGTTTAATTAACAACCAAACTGTCAAAAAAAAGGTGTTACTATTTCATCTCCAAATAACAATATGTTACTCTTTCATCTCCAATAGTAACATCAATAAAAAACTTAAAATAAATAAGTAAATCAAGTCTTATTAACAATCACAATGTGAAAGAAAAATGTGTTACTATTTTATTTCTAAACAGTAATATTGATAAAAAATTTAAAATAAATAAATAAATTAAATTTTATTAACAACTAAACTGTTAAAGAAAAGAGTGTTATTATTTCATCTCTAAATAGTAACATCGATTAAAAATTTAAAATAAATAGATAAATTAAATCTTATTAACAATCAAACTACTAAAAAAGAATGTGTTACTATTTCATCTCCAGATAGTAACATGTTGCTATTTCATTTCTAAATAATAATATCAATAAAAAAATTTAAAATAAATAGATAAATTAAATTTTATTAAAAATCAAATCGTGAAAGAAGAAGGTGTTACTGTTTGATTTTCAAACAATATTATCAATAAAAAAATTTAAAATAAATGAATAAATTAAATATCATTAATAATCAAATTGTCAAAAAAGAGTATGAAATTGTTTGGTCTCTAAACAGTAATATATTACTATTCAAATAGTAATATGTTACTATACAAATAGACATTAACTAAAAATTTAAAATAAATGGATAAATTAAATTTCATTAATAATCAAATTGTTAAAGAAGAGCATGTTACTATTTAGTTTGTAGACAGTAACATATTACTATCCAAATAGTAATATTGATTTAAAATCCAAAATAAATGAATAAATCAAATCTCATTAATAACCAAACTATAAAAAAAGAGTATGTTACTATTTGGTAATATATTATTTAGTCTCTAGATAGTAACACATTTTAACAAACAGTAACATATTACTGTTTGGGCACTAAACTATAATTCATATATGATAATTATTTTTTTTAAAAAGGGTAAAAGAAAGAAACTATTTTGTGATCCTATATAAGGTTTTTTGCCTATAAATTCTTATTTATTTTTATTTTTATATTAATTAAAAATTTATTTTAATCCTTAAAAATTAAATTTTTATTAATTTTATTTATAATTAAAATTTTATATTAATTTAATTTTTATAAAGTTAAAAATTCTTTAATTTTAATTCTTATAAGTTTTTAGTCTTTTATTTTTTATTTTTTATTTTTACAAAATTAAAAACTTTTCAATTTTAATATGTGGCAAAAGAAGTTTTTGTTTCGGTGCTTTTAATATCCCAAAACATTGTAAGTATTTCGTTTTATCTTTTGAGCATTGTGATAAATTTTTATACATGAATGTGCTTAAATAAAAGAAAGTAGGTGCGTGGTACCTTACTGCAATAAATTACAACAAATGGTACCGGCCTAACTTTTTGCCTAATTTCTATAAATTTATGGATGCCACAACTATTATAAAAAATAACTCATGTATGCTAATTGGGGCAATTCTACGGTACCCCCGGGATGATGTGGTGCATTGTGGACCATTGGATAAGATTACTAAAATTCTTAATAATCTCATCCAATGGCTTGTATTGTACCACGTTACTCCGAGTTTGAAACCTCCCGAGGTACCGTAGCAAGCACCTGCTAATTGAATGTTAATTTACAAATCATTTACACACACACATATATATATAAGATGCATATGTTGTTATGCCCCAGCAAATTAGAATTTACTTTACTCTAATTTATTAATATTTAAGCATATGTGTCGATTATTAAAATTATTGCCGATATAGCAAGCACCTGCTAATTGAATGTTAATTTACAAATCATTTACACACACACATATATATATAAGATGCATATGTTGTTATGCCCCCAGCAAATTAGAATTTACTTTACTCTAATTTATTAATATTTAAGCATGTGTGTCGATTATTAAAATTATTGCCGATATATTTTGGATAGAATTTTGTATAAAGAAAATATAATTTTATGATAAAAATAGGAAGACGAATGGAATTAAAATTTCACAATCCACTGCAACGTGAAGGGCTGTGAATGAAATGTGAGTTTTGAAATATGTAAAATCGCACTCAATGGGTCAATCAATTGATAAAAAGTTCTGTATAAAACATTAGAAAACGATAATTGGCCGTTGAGTCGTCAACTCAGATTTTTCTACTTGAGAAGAGTATTATTTATCAGAGATCCCATCCCAACGGTAATATACAAGATCTAAATGTATAACTTCACACTCAATTCTCAATGTTATGGTACTGAAGCAGAAGAGGTTAAGTTCTTCACGAACACAATTAGCACTATTAAAATTCACCTTCAAGGCTTGCATACCCACATTGTAAACAGAACTTAAGTACAAGTCTAGCCCACGGAGCTATAATATTTATCAAAATTCGGCTCCTTGATCAATGAAAAACCACGATCCTCCAACCAGAACAAATTCTTGATATTCTTTTTCTTTCTTCTTGAAACGGCAATGGAAAAATCGATAGTTTCAGGGGCTGTCAACCTCTGTTATATATTTTTAATTATAAATTAAAAATAAATTATATAAATTTTCTTTCCACACTGATTATTGTTCATGCTGACGGAAGCAAGGGCCAGATGTGCTAACAAGCAAAGCCTCCTTCTATATTGAGCATTGTATTCAAAATCCAAATGATCTTTTACATATATCTTACAATAAGACGAGATATTTCACTTTCTCTCACAAAAGATTATGATATATGCAATTTTCAACGTGATAAATTACTAATAATTGAAATGATAATGCTATGAGGAGCAGAAGCTCAATCAGACAATCTCCTTAGAGATAAGAAGTTGAGCGTAAAATTTATATTTTTAATTTTAATTTACTTATTTTTGAGACTCGAAAAAAGACAATTTAATAATCATACACTTATCTTTTAAAAGGTTGAACTCCCACAGCATCATTCTGACCGAAAAATGTCCTTTGAGTTCCAACTTTTAGCTTACAGATTAATGGAATTTATGCAGAAACAGCAGCCAAAGGTGGCTCTGTCACTATATTGGGAGTGGAGGGGCAGGAGGTGGAAAGTAATCCTTGCTTTTGATTTGATGCAAAAGACTGCCAGGTTCAACAGGGCTCATATAAGGAGGTGTTGTTTGGTTGCCCAAATTTAAGCACTTGTTCTCTGCAATCATAAGATGAAAAGCATTTCAAGTCAGCAGTCGGGAATAATGACTCACTTCCAAAATTATAACCCATTGCTGTGAGCATAAATCCCTTTTGTTTGAAAAACAATTTTTTTTTAAATTCATTTCAATACAAATGATTTCAATTCATTTATTAATAAATTTTATTGTTTAAAAATTACATTGCTGAAAATTGAATACAAATTCAGTTCTAACGCTACTCCGATTTTCTTCCAATCAACCTGTCTACTGAAAGCTCAAATGATATGTATCTGACACCCATTGTGTGCGCAATGGACACGAATATTTCTGTCATCTAATAACTGAGCATGATCAAAATAGAGTGTCAAGTATTATTTTGCAGTCGCAAATGAAAAGTAGACAGCTCGATTGACAAGGTTAATGTTACACACATGAATTCATATCAGAAGATGTCACCTAACCATTCATTTCTTTCAGAGCTCTTTTGGCTGCAATTTCGCAAGTGAAACGAACGAATCCATAGCCTTTTGATTTACCACTCACATAATCACAAACGACTCTAACCACAGAAAATTGCATCACACTCATTAACTTAGAACGAGGAAACGATAATACCCAACTTACCTTTAGTAAGAGAATTAAAGATTCATTACCAACAATAATTTCACCATGTGGGCGAAAAGCATCCATTAGTTTCATTAGTATCATAGGAAAGCCCTGAATTTTTAAAGCAACATAAATAATATATTAACCTTCAGTTTGGCCAGGAAATGAGAAGAAATGCAATTATTTTATTACGAAAGAAAAAGTGGAAATAAGTCCTTTGACATACAATCCGGTGGAGACCTCTTGAAAAGGCGTGCAATGCCACTCATTTGTTGCAATGTTGAGGTAGTTAGTTTGATTAAAATATAGGAATCCTTCCACGTATTGCGGGAATATACGACAAGTCATCTGATGTACTTCTATTTTAAACCATACTCCATGATAATACTCTATATTTTTTACCAGCCTAAACCAGCCAGCCCAGCCCAGCCGAACTCGATTGATCCAACCCAATTTCCCCTTACTTGAACACTAGCCATGAAACAAAGGGTTCAACCCCATCAGACCTGCAGGCCCAATCCTGATCAATCCATGTAACTGAATGTGTTCCACCCATGTGGACATGCACCGCGAGCACAATGCCCCACACTTCATGCAAGATGTATACCCAGCAACGGGACTCGTCTCACACTCTCATTGGACAAATTACTTTCTTATGCACGTGATTGATCGAAGGATCCATAATAGACCTTCGTCCACCACCCTTTAACAGTGTTTTTCATGTCCTTTAGGATTTGAAAACCGAGATCCATCTCTCAACAAATCGGAATTTATCACTCCATATGACCAAAAGGCCTCGATTAATTGTCGTCGACCACCCGAGGGTCTAATTTTATACATTTCCTAATTCCTATTGCAATTCGATGCTGGCAGGGATTGGATTCCCGCTATTTACTTTTCTAAACAGTGCTCTATGTTTTTAAGAATTATGAATTTGTTAAAAAAAAAAAGGAACTTGCCGGTTGACAAGCTTGTAGAATTGAAAGCACAATGACAACCACCCTCTTCTTTTTCTCTTCTTATTACTCACCGCTACTTATTGTCAATGATCATTTCTAACCACCACGTTTTCGATGAATATTATTAATCACTATTCACTATCAGTGATTATTATTCATCACCATTCATTATTAATAATTATCATTTATTGTCAATTACTATTATCAATCAAACCACCACTCATTACCAATAATTGTTATTCAACATTATCCATCATCAATTACCACTCATCCACATTCACTCATTGTTAATGACTATAGTCGGCCACCATCCATCATTAGTGACTACCACCGATCACTACTCATCATTAGTAATTATAATTAGTCATAACTCATTGTTAATAACTACCACAGGCCACTACCATTCCTAATAATCGTCCTTAGCCACCATCTCATTGGTAACTACCATCAATTATTACTTATTATCACTGACTTCCATTCGCCACCATCAGAGACTACCACCGATCATTACTCATCATTAGTAATTATTATTAGTCATAATTCATTGTTAATAATTACCATAGGTTACTACCATTTCTACTAACCACCACTGGCCACCATCTCATTGGTGACCACCGTCAGTCACTATTTACCATCAATGACTTTCATCTGCCACCAATCACTACTCATCATTAGTAATTATCATTAATCATGACTTATTGTTAATAACTATCATAGGCTACCACCATTTCTAATAACCATAACTAGCCACTATCTCATTGATGACCATCGTCAGTCACTATTTACCATCAATGACTTCCATTCGCCACCACAGTAACTACCACGACAGCCACTGACTCATCATCTACTCAGTAATTATCACTAGTCATGACTCATTATTATAACTACCACAGGCTATTATCATTCCTAATAACCACCATTAACCACCATCCCACAGGCTATTATCATTCCTAATAACCACCATTAGTCACCATCTCATTAGTGACCCTGTCAATCGCTATTTACAATCAATGACTTCTATTTATCGCCATCAACCCACATTACTACTTAATTTTTAACAGTATTTAAAATGAATAAAATATATATTATATCATTCCTTGAATACTTCTAATTGAACTAAGCATAATATTATATTCTTATAAATTAAGTTCTTAAAAATTATATTTTAAAAATATATTAAAAATTTTAAGAACATTTGATTCCATGAATCAAATACTACCTTTAGCCTTCTGGTGGATTCTACTGTGTCTAAGACAAAACTTTAGGTTCTATAACCCAATAGTGAGTTGCAATCACTGATCTTATCTAAATGTTAGAAATAATGGGCATTGATCAAAACCTACATCACAAAAAGAGGATAAGTTTTTAGTTTCATATTTTGAGGATGAAGAATTATATATTGAGTAGAAGTACAAACAAGTTAAGCTATTCATGAACAACTCACAAAAAGTTTGATTTGAGCTCAAATTTTAATGAGTCAAGCCTAAATGAGCTTGGCTCATTTAACTTGTTTATTAAACGAACTAAGCCTAAGTTTTTCATTGCTCAACTCAAATTATTCACGAGCTTAATATAAAATATATTTTTAATTTTTATATTATATATAATATAAATATAAAAATTTACTAAACTCTTTTAGACCTATTTAAACTTGTATATTACATATAATATAAATATAAAAAATTCATTAAGCTCTTTTAGGCCCATTTAAGCTCGTTTAGGATCTTTTAAGCCCAAATATAACTTAAGTTCGAATTTAAGCTTAAATACTTGGGTTCAATCAAAAATTTAGAGTAAAGAATTTAAAACTCATTTAAACTCAAATAAGTTCGATTAAACTTATGTTCGAATTGTGTTCGAACTCAAGTTCAACTTTTTCAAACTTGATGAGTTCGAGCTCGTTTAATATTGTCAAGCTTGAACATGCAGATGCTCGACTCGACTTGTTTGCAACCTAATATTAAACACTATTTGAAACCCACATTCAAGTAATGATCCTATCCTATTACTCGGTGCTGCTCATCGATCAGTTAAGGTTAGTTAAAAAGGTTAATCTTAACCGACTAAGGCAAATTGTTAATCAAAACTTTAAAATTAACATCGATCGAGACAATACAAATAATTCTTAACCATTTTGTTTGGTTTTCAGCGGATTAAACAATTTTTTGTGGTTAGTCATTCATCATTATTTGTAGTAATCAAAGGTAATATCCAATTAAAAATAAGGAAAATCATGAAACATGAATACCCAAAATTAAGAATATGAGATTATTAAAAATAGGAAATTAAAAATTTGAAGAATTAAAACAAATCAAAAGAAATATGTATCTTTATCTCAAAGCTTGTATTTGGTGGAGTAACGATGTAGGTTTGCAACAATGCATAAAAAAAGATCAAGAAATAAATAGAAAGGAAGAAAATTTATGAGGTGTATAAACTACAAAGAAGAAACTGATAGATAAACCAAAAAGAAGAGAGCGAGTGAGTGAGAGAGAAAGGAAAAGCACATAGGCTTTGTTATGGTGAAACTTACTTCCATCTCTCGGATTCATAACACAACTAAGAAAGAAAGAAGAAGCTCTCCAATATCATAGATTTCCTGTAAGAACTTTTGGTTTTGTCCCTATGAAGCCTATATAAGTTGCACAAGACCTGAAAGGAAATGCCCAAGGCCGAGGTCAAGGGCTTAATAAAATATAATAAATTGTTGGCAATTGGGCTTGAGATTTCACTAGTAGGTTCATGGCCTGTTTCCCTTTAAATAGTCTCAATTGGTTTTGATTTGTTTCAATTTGCAATGTACAAAACTAAATTCGGCCAAAATTCAAATATCCTTCAATTTTTTCATCCCTATAAAATTGCTAACATAATAAATCCAATTTTAACCGATCAAATTCGAATAAATTCATTCGGTTTTGATCGAATTCTAAATCGATGCTCACCCATTACCAATAAACAAATATATTAACAACTTGAAAGGTCAATGATGTTGCATTTTAACATTCCATGTTATCACAATTAAAAGCTAGCCTTGATTTAAAATAAATTTTGTTCATTTTTATCTATATTTTTTGAATAAAAAATTAAATAATTACAATAATTAACTCTGTGTACATGTACTTTTTTTTAACCAAAATAGGCATTCATACATGTTTAGAAGCACTTCTTCAAAAAGTTTTAATCTTAATAAGTTGGGGGATTCTATGTTACCCCCATGGGTTCCAAACCCATGGGGGTGTGGCTAAATTGAAGCCATTGGATGAGTTGACCAAGTCAATGGCTTCACTCATCCAATGACTCCAATTTAGCCACATACCCATGGGTTTGAAACCCCCGTGGGTAACATAGAAAGCACCTAATAAGTTAAATTAACAAATTATCTAATCATACAAATTATAGCTTTATTTAGCATAAATGAAAAATAAGTTAAATAATAACTAATAAGTTAATTAATAATATTTAAGTGAGCTACTAAGTATTAGTTAAAAGCTAATAAGTTTGATTTAGTTAAAAATATATAATGACATAACATATATTTATAGATAAACATACGAAGTACATTTATTCATATTATTTTAAAATTTATATTAATGCAATTAAATTATTCAAAAAATATAATTATTTAAAATTTAATTAATTATATTTTATAAAATTTCATATTTATTAATTTAATTATTTACTTTATGTTTATTATTTAAAATTTAAAATAAAAATATAATTAATATATTTTATAACATCATAAATTCATTTATTTAGCTACTTATTTATTTTATTTTTATAAAATTAATAAATAAAATTATTTATTTATATAATTAGAATATAGAATATCTATTAACTAAAAAACGAGACATAAATTAAATTATAAATTATAAGTCACTCTATAAAACTTATCAAATCAAAGATTTTTCTTCAATGAATAAATATAAAATTTAATTTGTAACTTATTAATTAAATCAATTAATTTCTTTCATTGAACAAACTTTAAATTAAACACTTGCTGTGTTTATGTACTTTAATTTCAATAATATCATACCTAATATTGTTGACATTAAAATGTATTGAGTAATTTAGTAGCACAAATATGAATTGAATTCTTTTAAAATACAAAATATATTTTAGAATATAATTAAAGTACAATATCACAACCTTTGATATAATTCATATAGCATGCTTTAATATAATAAAGAACTCTTTATGTGCATATCCTATTGGTTTAGTAGAAAACATTTGATCTTAGGCAAAATTTATTTATCAATAAATAAGAATTTAAATCCTAAATATGACATTTATTATAACGAGAAAAATTTAAGAGTGTTATAATTCCTAAAATGATTATTCATCATAATTGGTGATTTACAAAAAAATATATATTACTATTAATTGTATGTATTATTTAGTCATATAAATCAAATCCACCTTAGAATACATAAAAATAGTAAATAAAACTACTCTAGAATGACACATGGATTATTCAAAAGCATCAACTTTATAAGATTTTAGCTAGGAAAGCAAGTGAAACACACTCTCCTTCTTAATACTTTAGAACTTCAACTAAGAAGGTAGTGTAGGATTATTTTTGAAAACATAATTTTCTCCGAATTTATCCTTTGACCATTTTAAATTTTAATCTAGACTTGTAAATAAGTCAAATAACCTACATGATCTAAAAAGCCCGACCCACAAAAATATAATTTGCACTTTTTTATAACTCAAATGTTTATTAAATTTTTTTCATAACTTAATTAATATTCAAACCAAGTTCAAATCATAATAATAAAAAATAAATCAACTCAACTTAATTTAATTATATAAATTTATTTTTAATAATATAATTATATATTATAAAAAATAATTATATTTATTTTTAATGCAAAATATTTTCTTTAATACAACTATATTTTATTTATTTAAATATCCAATTAGTTTTACATGTATATTTTTATACAAAAATTTATTTTTATTAAAATAAAAATAATGAAAACTTTCAAATCAAACTTTAAACCATATATAAATTTAATTAAAAATTGGACAACATTTTTTTAAAATTAAACATACTAAACACAAGTTTAAACTATTATATTCATATAATTATGCAATAGTAAAACCTAATCCAAAACTTAATGACTCCATTCATATATATCTCTACAATCAATTGAATCCCCATTAATTATTGTTATGATAATGAATATTAATAATTCTCTTTGACAAAGACTTCTTTGGTAATGTATTTACTCTAACAAGAAAAATGCATTGAATGCATGATTTATATTTTTTCAATTTAAATTCAAACTCAATTATATATACATTAATCAACATAACGTAACTCCTGATATCCAATTCACCGTGGCAAGTAATCCAAAGCTCTTTAAAGTTCTTTTGACATGTAACTTTTCTACAATTAATTTTATTTCATATTAATAAATATAACTTCAATTTATTTATAAATAAATTCTAGTATTTAAAATGCATTAAAAATACATAAAATTCAACCAAAAATAAATTTTAATGATATCAATGTAATTACAATGTTAAAATAACAATTTCCTTATATAATATATTTTTTAAGTCAAATAAAATAAATTTTCATAAAATCCATACTAAATTAAATATATTTAATAACCCAAAATTAAAATAAAATAAAATAAAATTTCATTTTACTTAAAATTAAATATCATTTTTAAAAATTATTTAAAAATAAAATAAAATATTAATCTTGACGACGCCAAACAAAGGTTTAAGATCATTTTTTTCTCATTCCTATACTGATCATTATTGCTCTAAATTATTGAGTTCTCACTCTCTTTCATCTCTAAGCATCAATATTTTATAAATTTGCAAGTTCGTATAAGTTTTAATATTAAAATTATTTCTTACATAAAATACTACCATTATTAAAAAGATTATAACCTTGAACAAAAATTGTATATAATCATAACTCCATAAACTAAGTTCACTTCTAAAAATTTTTATGTAAAATTACGATGTTAAAAAAAAAAAAAGTTGCAATAAGTAAAATATTTTTATAATAATAGGAAATATACATTAGTAAAAAAAATTTATACCTACCAAATACAATTATAATATGTGTTTGGTATATTATAGATTGGTATTATTAATGGAAATATTGCCTCTGAACATGCATAAATATGTGTAATATTTGCGTTGAGAGAACTCGCAATCTAGGCATGATTAACATTCAGTTAAGAGAGCATGTTCAACGGTTAGTTAAAATTGAAAGGAGTCACATCCTATGATTAAGAATTGTGTTGGGGCAAATATGCAAATAAAAGCATATTAGAAAATAAACTGACACTTTAAAATTGTAAACTTTTGATTTGTTGATTTAGTCAGGATTTTGGAACCCTAGATTTTTTAAAGGCACCATAGAATGCACCAGCTTTGCTATAAACAAGTATAGCATAATTTGGCAATGCATTACCAGACTAAGCAAACAAATTACACCAAAAATAGGGAGCAATTATTTTTGAATTACATTAGCATCGCTGATAACCACAAAGGCATTTAAAGCAGACACCCTAAATGCACAACCATATGTATCATCCATCAGACCTAATAACAACTCGCACCAACGTGGTCCAACAAAACAATTGAAATATCTTTCCTAAAGAGGATTCAATGACACAAGATTCACATAATTAATCCTACCATTCATGGTTTCATAGTCTTCTCTGCTTCAATTTCTGACTTGTACGACGACAACCAAATCCTTTGGCCCTGTGTTTCTCTGTCCTTCCCCAGACTAGCAGCAGATGCAAAATTGAACCACAAAATCAGCAAGAAAACAGGTAGCAAGTTATTTCAGGACAAGACAGAATAGAAAAAACATTACCTTCTGTAACTATACCGAATGTCAAAAACAACTCCTTTAGATGCTCAATTGTGGTGTATAATCATGGAAGATGAACCAGATTTCATGGTTAGGCCGCTCGAAAGGTCTACACTAGAGAAGGAATGAAATATTTCTAAAAACCTAGGAAATTCTTTGAAAACTCAGAAAATTTTATGTTATAATACTTTCGTTCAAAATTAGACATTTTAGTACTTAAACAAAATAACTGATTAACATCAATAAATTATTTATTTGTTAAAAAATATAATATGATAACGATAACATCTAAATTTTCAATGCCAAATTAGTATTACCGAAAAAACTTACATGGATTCACAAGTATTATATGACCGAAACATAGCATCCAGGACAAAAAGCACAAACCACAAAACCATTTGTCTAATTTAAAGTATAATAAACATTTGCAAACCTGCAAAATTAACACTTGACTACATCATTTACGCCACCGAACATCCTTCAACTATATGATGTATCTCCCAAGACCTAAAAAAACACAGGCGACAAGTCAGCCAACGCAAATGTTGAACCTAACTAGACACATAAATAAACAAAACAATACATAGTTTGAACCTTCCATTGCGACAATAAATATGTACTTTAATGAATACCTTCTAAATACTTGAGGGCTCACAGAAAACCTTTGATGAAGACAATTGAACCACCATCATAAATGCCTATTCAAATAACGATAATATGATTTCATATCAACTCCAGTTCTTCATACACAGAAGGATCGTAATAGATCCAAATTCTTTCATTACAAACCAAAAGACAGAATAAAACCACTAAATTCATCCCTAATCATAACACTAACTGAAGTCTATAGACTTTAAATCGCACCATCAAGCAGACACCGAAGATCCTCAAGAGCTAGTGAACTTGGTCACAGCCTTAGTACCCCTCAGACACAGCATGCTTAGCCAATTCTCCGGGAAGGACGAGTCTCACCGCTGTTTGGAATCTCCCTGGAAGTGATTGTTGGCTTCTTGTTGTAGCGAGCCAACCTTGAGGCCTCCTGAGCAGTTTCTCGAAGATATCGTTTATGAAACTGTTCATGATTCCCATGGCTTTGATGGAGATCCCAATGTCTGGATGTACTTGCTTCAGCACCTTGAAGATGTAGATCTTGTAGGTCTCTACACTCTTCTTGCTTCTCTTCTTCTTCTTGTCGCCGGCGGCAGCACCACCCTCCTTCGGAAGCTTCTTTCCGGCCTTTGGCTTCTTTTCGGCCGGCGGAGCCTTCTCCGCCACCGTTGATTTCTTCTCTTCAGCGGGCTTCTTCTCAGCGGGCTTCTTCTCGGCCTTAGGTGCCATCAGGAACTTTCAATTAACAGATCGGAAGGATAGGTTTTGAGAGAAGAGGGGTTGAACTCTAGAGGAATTGGTTGTGTTTCAGGTGGGACTTGAATTGATTTATATAGTAGAGGATATCGGCAATCTATTCGTTGCTGCATTTTCACGGCGATCGTTGACGTGGACTAATATCGTTCCGTTGCATTGTTTATTACATCAACAGGTCGATCAACGGTCGTGATATTTTATTGACGCTATAGGGATGCGGATCGATGACGTGGAATTGGATGGATATTTGGCTCCTAACTGTGTAAATTTGACGGTTTGGTTTGCCGAGCGCGCCAATTCCACGTTGGATATGGCGCCGTTTGTTTAGCACCAAAATCAGAACGAAGCAAAGGCGCTTTTTCGACAAAATCTCTCATGTTTTATTTATTAATCAAATCAAATTTTAATTAAAAAATAAAGATAGATGCATTTATACCCATGACAACGAGTGAATCTTACACATATAAAATTCAAATCAATTATGAATTTTAAGTCAGATTACTGTAAAATTTCTTTTTTTTTACTTAATTTGTTATCAAATTTTAAATATTTAATTAATTTTATTTAATTTTGCTTTTTAATTAAATACATTCCGATACTTTTCTGTTAAATTATGATAGCATCCATTACTTTGTATATACAGGTTAACGATTTTTAATCGAGAGTTTAATGAATCATAATTGAAAATAAAAGTTTTTATAATATATCATGTAACTTAATATCATAATTACAAAAGTTCTACACAAAGTTTAGCTCTAACTTTCTTATAATAATTACAATCCTCATATCTAACAATATAAAATTTCCACAATAAATTCATCAAATTCAATATGAAGTGAAAACAATATTTTAAGATCCAGTGTCAACTAAGCTCATTTAGATGGAATGAAATATGTTAGACCTCAAAATTTAGTTCCAAAATGAAATTAACCTATTATTTGATGGAGTCAAAATAGAATTAAAATACTTTAAAAAAAGATAATCTTTTGAATCGATTGCTGATGTCATGACCCTTTTGAGTCACGACTAACATAAAATCTAATAATTTAATTTCCACCCTATGCTAACCTTGTTTTAGCAAATATGCGTGTTACTATTAATTATGATATTTTATGTAATAAGGGACAAAATATGCTTATACACCTTGATCTATCTCATGTTTTCAAGTTAAGGAAGTTAAGTTTGCTTACATAATTTAGTGCATTGAAACCAAGCTAACATAAGTGACCCTAATTTATAAAAATACTACTGTTCCTTTTTTTTTTTATCTACACATTACAAAAATTAAAAAAAATACATCTATTTACATTCAAAATAACTATTTACTGCTTTACCTAGCAAGAATCCTAAAGCAACTACTTTTGTTATTGAGGTGGTGGAGGTATTGTTATAGAAGCATTTACAAAATTAAACACTAAAAAAAGGTGAGAATGAGACTCAATAAGCAACCAAGTTACTCAAAACTAGATAAAAAAAGAATAAATAATATTTTTACCATCCAAGTTACCCTTTTTTACTTAAAGTTATAATTGTATACAATATTTTGAATAACTAATAATATTCTCATCACTTTACACTAATTATAATAGTAATAATAAAAAATGGCAAAAAAATAACTAAATTTCATTTGTTTTGTCGAAAAATATTTTCTGTAGGAAAATATTATTTGTATATGAATTAATGAAAGGATGATATATCATTTACATTGATGACTAAAAAAAATATATTTAAAAATTTGAAAATGGTAGAAAGCAAATTCCTTTTTGAAATAAAGAAAGTTACTTTTCCCAAACTTTTTACATTTAACATTAAATAAGTAAAATATTTTTCTTCATGTTATCATTTTTATAACTATATTTTATAAAAAGTACTTTTTGATGAAATAAATGGAGTCCAAATCTCTTTTTGACTTTCAATTAACCTTATCATTTCATAAATTTAATCTTATTAATCCAGGATCTACCTTATTCTTTTATAAACGTTTACTAAATCTAGGCTTTATATCACAATTCTATAATTTCACCTCCTTTATCATAATTTTCAGCACAATAACACCTTATACTAGGATTTTGAAATTGATAACCAAATATAAATATATTTATATACCAAAGAAATTATCATATGAGTAATTTATGAACATAATATCATAAAATTCCATGAAATATACAAAATTGTGAAAAATAGGATAATAGTTAACTTTATAATCAATTAAAGGATCCAAAGCAAAATTTAGCATCTATAGTTGATTATATACATCCAAAAAGTAACTCTGGAGACCACATTTAATTGTATAGTCAATTATAAACTTTCAGAGAGTAAGCCTTTTAGTTATAGTCAACTATAAGCCCTCTAAAAGTAACATTCAGGGTTATAATCTACTATGACTTCAATTTTGTAATTTTTTTTGCATTTTTACTATTTATTCAACCATATATCATTAAATTATCATCATATTAAAGGTGCTTAACAAGCTTAGGAGACTAGATCGAGTCGAAGCCTGCATAAGCCTAATTCACCAAAGCCTGTACATTAAGTAGGCTCATTTTAATTGGTTTGGTAAATACTGTAAGCTCACATATTGGCCTATTTTACTTTAAAAAGGTAGTTCACTCATAGATTGACTTATAATTCATGCAGATTTGGTTCATGTAGACTCAATCTATTTAGACCCATTTTTTATGAACTTATCTTTAATAAGTCTTATTTGTAAAAAATTTGCATACCAGTCCGCCAAACCTATAAGACTAAGGCCTATTAAGCACCCCTAGATCTTATACATCCTTAAACCTAAAAAAACATTTAATAACAAACATGCACATCAATATTGAAGCTAAACTTAACAAGGAGAACACTATGTAACTAAGAAATTACAACAATTATTATGAAAAATCATTAATACATAAAACCTGGTTTCATAAACTTAAAATTAAATCATGCAAAATAAAACTAATTTAAGTAAATTATTTACTTACTAGGTATGGAAGAGATAATTGAAGGTTAGATTGATAACTACCTTGTCTGAATTATTCTAAATTCAAAAAGTTAATCCTTTTGACCTACAATCCACCTTCTTCTCGTCCCACATAAAAATTTATAAAATAGTTATCTAAAGTTTTAAATTAAAAAAATTTACCTTAGTTTGACTAAGAATCGTAAATGACTACTTGAAATTGATTGTTTGATTTTATTGAATTCAGGAAGAGAAACAAGTTAAAGAGAAAAGAGTAAAGGAGAAGTTAATGATGATCGATAACAAATGAATGAAGTTTTTTTATTTGCCTGTTTCCTTATGATTTTACCTCATATCCTATCACAATAAGCCTATTATTTCCTATGAAACTTTCACTTTAAAATAAATTATGATAATCATTTCCTATACAAAAATATTTTAATTTCTCAAAGGATGCAACAGTTAGCTAATATGATTATTTCTTATCTTCAATTTTCTAAATCTCAAATTTTAAAGCTTAGTGGTTTTATTACCTATAAGGAAGCAAAGAATGCTATGTTTTCTATTGGTGGAATAAAGGCCTCAGGTGATGATGGTTTTTCAATAATTTTCTATCATAAAAATTAACATATTATTGGTGAAGAACTTTTCAAATTTGGATAAGCTTGAGTTCTAAAATTTCTACTTCCGCAATTAGTCTCTCCTTTCCAAGCTAGTTTTATGCTAGATAAATGTATCCAAAACAATATTATTATAGCCTAGGGAATAATTTATTCAATGTGAAAGATGAGGAAGAGAAATAACTTTTTTGCAATCAAAGTTGAACTTGAAAAATCATGTGATCAATTGAATTAAAATTTTATTAATATATTTTGAATTAAATATGTATGGATGATAATATTTCAAATTTCATTATAAGATGCCTTACTTCTACCTCTTCTGATATTTTATGGAATGGCTTAAAAATGAAGGATTTTGATTTAACAAAAAGTTCAAGATAGGGCAATCCCTTATCCTTTTACTTTTTGATCTTGTATATTGATAAATTATCTTATATTATTTGTAATATTGTCAATTGTAATTAATGGAGCCCTATGATAGCAGGTCCAAATATTTCCTATATAATGTTTACTAATGTTCTGTTATTATTTGGTGAAAGTTGAGGCTAATTTTCACCAAATTAAAGTAATTTTGTCTTATTGGGAAACTTTTGCTAGAAAATTAATTAGGCCAAAATATCTATATTTTTTTTCTAGAAATATAAAGTGAGAGGTATACGATGTCTTTGTCAACAAATGTGGTTTCTCTATTTCTTCTAACTTAGAAATGTATCTTAAGGTTTCTTTCTTATACAAGCATGTTACATGTAATACATACTCACATTTAGTGAAAAAGCTTTATGATAAGTCTATTGGCTGGAAAACAAAATATCCATTAATACCTAAAAGAGTTATTTTAGCTCAATTTATTTTATAAGTTATTCATACTTATTCAATGTAAACTATATCTATTGCTAATGTCACTCAAAATGATATAGAATGACTTAAGCAAGCTTTTATATGAAACATGATTTCATTAAAAGAAAATCGCATACTGTATCTTGAAAAGTTTTGCATAAGCTGAAGTTATAGAAGGATTTTCAAAACCTTAAAATAATGAATAATGCATGTTTAGTAAAAATGGCATGGAAACTAGTAAAAGGAATTCAAAGTTATAGGCTAATGTTTTAAAGGGAAAGATTAAAGAGAGTAATAATTAGGTTGTAGTAAAACAATCCAACTTTTATTTATAGAAAAGTTTAGGTAAAGTCCGGTCATCTATCCTAGAAAAGTGTATGGAACTTTTACAAAATAGGAGTTTAACATTTTTCTTAAATGACTAGAAGATAGTTTGTTATTGTTTATATGATAAGATCATTAACCCAATACCATATTCTTTGATAAATGTAAAGGTGAATGAGTTTATTACAAGATATGGTAATGGAAGCTTTGAAAGCTGCATCAGTGATTACCAAGAGAAATCTTTTTAAAATTGGCTATAATTTTGGTACCTAACCAAATTATAAGGGAAAATATTTTGGTACGGAAAACTAATGCTAATAGATATTACCCTATCAAATCGATGTATTTTACCTAGTGTGATGCAAATGATGTCAATCCAAAAGCTATATAAAGGAAGATTTGGTCATCGGCAAGGTTTGATCGAATTTGCATGTTCTTTTGTAATGTTGTCAAAATGGGTTAGTGTTTAGGCAAGAAGAAGGATGTGTAATGAGTTGTGTAGTCTGTGTTATACATATAAAAAGGACTTAATGGATGTAGTTTGGGACTATATTTATACAAGAAACATTAAACAGTTTTTCTTTCTTCCTAAATGTCATTCTTTACTTTTTAAATTAAAGGGAAAATAATGGTTTTTTCACAAACTTTAATGGTAAATTAGGCAAGCAACAGGATATGGGTAGTCTATCTTATAAGGTGTTATGGCTTGGTGGATTTAGCATAAAGAAACTAAAACATTTTTGTTGATAACCTCTAACATCTAAGGGATCCAATTCAATCCATTCTAGTTTATGCTAAGCAAATATTAGTTAATTAGGTTTTAGGAAAAATGCTATCAAGCAGCCTATGAAAGCCAACATACAAATTAAATGGTATCCTTATACTAAAAGGTAGATTAAAATTAATGTAGATAGTGCATTTAAACTTAAACCTAGGATTAGCAAGATATCAAGGTCTTCTTAGGGATAATAGTAATAAATGGGTTAATTATTTTATAGGAACTTAAGAATCTACTCCTTTTTTGCAACTGAATTGCAAGAAATTCTTCATGGATTAAATTTGGCTTAGTAGATAGGTTATAAATAAATTATGTTATAGTTTAATTCTAAACAACTGGTTAATATTCTCATGGAGATTAGATGTTTAGAAAGTCTCAATGAAATATAGTTATCTCATATATAAGTGCAAATATCTTATAAATTTGGAATGGAAGGTTTTGATCACTTACATTTATAAGGAAGGGAATAGATGTGATGACAGGTTTTACATTTTTAATTTGTAATATGAGCTAGGATTGTAGATTTTATAAAAGCCTCTTACAAGATTGAATACTTTATTGCTTGGTGATACTCTTATGGTTTCTACCCTGCTGGTAGTTAATTTGTAATTTTTTTTCTCTAAGTTTTGACTCTATTTATTTACTAAAACAAATGAAATTAATCTCTTAAATTTTTAACACTTTATATTTAACCCTACTAAAGTTTTAATTAAAATAGAAGATTTATCTTTAATTTTAGTCTAAATAGGAATTTATTTATTTTAAATTATTTTGTTAATTTTATTTATACTTTTAACTTGACACTTCCAGTTAGAACATATAATTAACCATCTCAAATTATAAAAAAAAACTTGTTAAAATTTTTTTAAAATATAAATTAAAAATTATAAAAGTTGTATTCAATAATTTATAACTAACTTTCAAGTTTTATTAAATTTTTCACATACAAAAAGGTAAAGCCTTCATTACAATAAGAATCTTAATAGTTTTTTTTTTAATTCAAAGGAAGTTGAGCTATTAACATGGAAGGAATGAACCCTAATGTGAAAACTTTAGAATTTTAGTTAATTAAAGTCAAGAGACAAAAAATCAGACCTTCAAAAGGGGTGTTTGACAAATAGCTTCTTGGATAATTTTTAGCTGGTTTAATCAAATTAACTAGTTGACCGGCTAAAAACTATCAATAAGCTATTTCAAACAGTTGTTTCTTCTCAAATAGCTAATTTTAAAAGCATTAGAGTAAGCAACATTTTCAATTAGTTGCTGAATAAATTATATACAAAAATATTGAATTACCCTCAACTAATTTTAGTATTTCCCTGTCTACCTTTAACTACTTTCTATACATCCACTGTCTATAATTGTTCCTTTACTTCTTTATCTCTGTACCAATCTTCAAACCCAAGTCTGCAGTGGTTAAGAAGTTAGCCACTTAGACAGAGTGAAGACTGGCAATTCCTATGCTTTGACTATAAAAGAAGTCGAAAGGCATTACTTTTTTTTTAAAAAAATCTTCCTTTTTTTTTAAAAATGGGACATGCAATTTAAGAAAATATAAAATGTTAAAATTATAATATTTATTTTTATATAAAAATTAAATAAATATAAATATTAATTTCTTATTAGTAAATTTATTAATTATAAAATTTATATTAATTTAATTTTAAAGAAGTATTTAATTTATAATAAATTATAATAATATATTATATATAAAAATTTAATTTACTAAATAATATATTAAATTAAAATAATTAAAATATCATTAAAATAAAAAAATATTTAAATAATTTATAAAATATATTCATACCTTTATATGTCATTTTACACATAAATAGTTAATTATAAATAGCTAATTTTACTAAATATTCTTATTTAAGTAGTTAATACAATCAACTAGTTAAATCAGCTGATATAATCAATTATCAGTTAACAGCTAATTGAATCAATTAATTGCTATAGTTATCAGCTAATTGTCAAATAAGGCTAAAATCCTTTTCCATATTAGACGAGTAAACATTATAACCTTATTTATAAGATTAAGATGAATTTATTTAGTTTAGGTTAAAGTTAGGTTTTCACTTGAGTGCATGTAAAAATATGATAAATTATGGTGTTTGATGTTGGAAATAGCTTAAAGAAGGTATCTTAAATGTGTATTCTTGATTTAGCATGGATTGCTAGAGTAATGAATACATAAAAGTGGTATTAATAGCAATATAATGGTGTTTTGAGTTAGAAATCTACAAAAATCAAATGTGTTGTTAACTATAGTTATAAAATCACTTTATGAAAAGCCATAGTTGACTACATAGGTACAAAGTTAGCCTTGGGAAGCCTATAGTCAACTACTTGATTTGAACCTTATTCTTTTGATGTCCTATGTCCTAAAAGTTTATAATCCATTACATAATTGACTACCAACACCTAGATCCTAGTAAAGGCTCTTTATAGTCGACTATATAATCAATTATATACTTTTCATTAGGTTAGATACTTAACTATATTATTTATTACTCCTGGTAAATTTCAAAGAATTATGTTATAAAATGAAACTTGAATATATGCACTGAATGGTATTGTGTTTATTAAATATATAATGAATAATGATAGAAATGAAATATATGGCCATGTAAAGAGGTATAAGACAATTGTGAATAAGTTATGTGACCTTGATGAGAAAAGAAAATGTGTCAAGATATAAGAAATATGATAGGAGTGATATGGCATGTGAAAATTGAATTTGATAATCATTTATGAGGGGATAAAGCACACTTAAGAGGCATAAAGATATGATTATGAGGAATAAAATTAATTGATAGTCACAAATTTTTTTTTTTGCTTTTCTTATGTATTATTATATTATATTATGTATTATATGATGAAATTGTGGCATGAATGAGTATGTATAATTGAATAATGGTATTAATGAACGTGAGTGATTATAAGTGAATGTGATAACGTTAACAAAAATTATGTTAAAATATTTACTTACTAAGCACTAGACTTACCCACTGTATGTTTTCTTTATAGACTTTCAGGATAATCCTTCAATGCTACCTCAAAGTTAAGCTCTTAAAAAATTACCTAGTATAACTTAAGCAACATAAGATATTTTGTTGTAAACATTTTTAAGGGCTTTCATCTCTATAGGGTAAAAATGGTAGAAGAATAGTAACTTGTATCTTTTGAGGTTAGTTAACCTAGTTTATTCTCAAGCCTAATGGATTATCATTAAACCTAATGCTTTTTGAAATTTAATTTATGGCTACATAATAGAGATATGGAAATTATTGCTTTATAACATCATCATGATTAGATTGGAAATATACTGTTTAAATGAATTATAAATTGTAATGTCTTATGATAATTAATGTCATGGGCATGCCTAAAATGATGAGATAAGGGTGGATATGATTATATTTGTAGTATTGGATTTGAAAAATTATTTATAAGGGGATAAAAAAGACTTTGAAAGAACAAAAATGTGTTTATAAAGGAATAAGATTAACTAAAAGTCATAAGGGGATTCATTTACTTTCCTATAATTACTAGTTGAATGAATTGCATAAGATGATATGAATGTGAATTAGCTTGTGATGTTAAACTAAAGATTATTCTATTTAGGTGATTTGTATGTGTTTTTGGTTTAGAAGGCTTAATAATGTTATGAGTACTCTACTTATTTCATATATGAATGTTGATAGGAAGTTGATTATTAAATAGTGGAGTAAAGTGCACATTACAAGCAATATAACCCTTTTTTCATAGAAATTTTATAATAATTGTGAGCAGAAAAATATGGTAGTTAAGAATTACTTGTGAACTAAAGAGATTAAGTATGAAACTTGATGATTTATTTAAATATTAGTTTGTCTACTTATTTTAAATTATTCTTAAATTAAATTTAATATTTATTTCTAATAGATGTACATTTATGATTTTTTACAACTCATTCCTAGTTTATTCTTAACATTTTAAAAACTAAGAAGAATTATCAAACTATAATACTTTCATAAAGGTTTTATGCAAAATTTTGAGAGAATTTGATAGTTAGGATTCAAATTGGTTATAACTATATCGAGAAGGTTATTATGTTTTTTCTTCTAATTAGTTTCATGTATGTTGTTTGGTATCTATATATCTAGTCACTTTGCATTTTAGGAAGAATAACCTTCTTAAGAATTTGAAATTAAAGAAAATTCTATCACTTTATTTATTTATTCTTTTTTAAAATTTATGTTGCATACTAGTGTTTACAAAAAATAAAAGTATTTCCATGAAGTCAAAGCCTACATAGTTTGTTAATAAGCCTAGAGGAAATTGGTTAATAGGCTTTATGTCGATCATGATTAAGTTAGGTTATGACAATAATGCTATACTATGAATATCTACTTATAATATAAATAAATGAGGTTATTCCTAATCACAACAAGGATCATAAATTGATTACAAGTATTATTGAATCTATAGATTAATCTATTGCTTTGATTTCAAAACTGATTATGATGTTATTATAACTTGAATTAGGTTTTCTCTCCCCTAGAAAGTTATAACCTTACTTATTAACTTTCCAATGGCTTAAGCTTCATGCAATTTAGAGGTTAATAACTCAAATTATGGCTTAAAAACCAAAATGGGTTTAATGCAATCTAGACTTACAACTTTTTAAGTTTGTTTTCTCATTCAAAATAACATAGTTGCACTTATTTTTTTTCATGAAATTTTTAAGTTTGGGCTTAACTAATAATTGGGCTTGTATTTGCATAAATTAGCTCTAGATTGACCTAAACCCTAAACTATTTTTGTACAAGCAATAATGAAGACATAATTCTTTCCAACATCTTAGCCAATTTTGAGCTATGAAATATCAGAATTAGGTTTTAGTATATTTAAAACTATTGTAGGTATTTATCTAAACTTTTATACTATATAAAGATCATCCCAAATTGAGATTTAGAATTCCAAATGCCGTTAAAATATTAAAACAACCTTAAATTGTATAATTTAATTGAATTAGTTCTTTACATTCCAAAAATCTGATCTTATCTTCAAACAATATAAATATGATTAAATAAGACATATGAATATAGTAAAAGATTAAATGTAGGAAAAAAATAAGTAAATAATAAATCATCATTATTGATCTAAGGAGTTATGGAAAATCAGGTTTATAAAAAATTAAAGGGAGGGTAGTTAATGTTTAAACCTATTCATATAAGAATAAGTTTTAAGGATTGGAAAAAGAAATCATGGTGCAAAAGCAACAATAAATAATATGAATGAATCTAATATAGTGAAACCCTTACTCTTTTTAAGGTTCTAAATTATGTTACCAACCATAATTTTTTTAAAAAAAATACCTACATCCCTTTTATAACCTATCATTTACTATTATCATCTATTACAATATTTATCATTACCATTATCATGCTATCATTAAATCTGTAATCACCGCCACCTTCACCCTTTCATTACTATTAGAATCGAAAATTTTATAACGATATCTATCCTTAACTAATAAATCAAATAATAAGAAAGAGAATTATAAATAGCGTAATTTCATTCCTTTTTTATCTTTGGGCGAATCAAACAATTAAAAATAATAAGTTTCCTTTCTTTACATACTTTATTTAATTTTATTCTTTTTCTGTTTTCACAAATTAAACCAAATATCTTCTTAATTAATTAAGAAAGTATGTTAGTATTAAGTAAAGGAAATATAAATTATATAATACATAAAAGTTTAAGAATATAGTCATTTTTTATTAATTTAATATTTATAGTTAAATACATTTGATGCAATTAAGAATTATAGTATAATTTTAAAGGGATTTGTAAGAGACTATATAGATGGGGTTAAAGTTTTTTTTGTAGAGAACTATGCCTTATCAGTCCATATCAAAGCACACATATGGTTACTTAATGCATCCATAATTGTTTATAAGATTCAATCCAATAGCTAACTTTTACTAATTTCGATATCCTTATAGTGACCTTTATGTTGTCCAAAACTTGATAAATATTGCTAATACAATAGCATTTCCTATCCTACCTTGTCATAGAGGTTGTCACTATCCAAAGAAAGTCAGACGTTAAATCTAGTTTTTTCCCTGACAAATAAACTAGAATTCCAATAGAAATGGTGGAAAAGTGAAGAAAAATGCCACAGGAAGAAAAAGAGGAAGCTTAAAGAAAAGGGCCATTTGAATATTTGTGAATCCAATTCCTTGTAGGAAGGATTAGATAATATTTAAAGAAAGGAAAATACTCTCTGTATGTTGGAACTAGTGCTTTTATATTGTTGGTTATTATTCTCAAGGACTTAGCTATTGAGGTAACATGCTTCTTTCACTTTCATTTGTTTTTTATTTCAATTATATGATAACTTATCTTTGATTAGTGCATTTTAAGTGAAATTATCATCTTTTATATGCCATATTAGAATTTATGTTGCAAGAAACTATTCTGCTTAGCAATGAACATAAAAATGTATTATATGATACTATTCTTAATTTTTGTATTGAATTCAATCGTTTAAATTTGTATTTAAACTTAAGACATTAGGAGTTGAGCTTTTTAAATTGTAACCCTATTTTCCTTTTTTTTGGTGTAAATGATTGTTCTTGTAGGTTTAAATACTAGTACTATTCACTAAAAATTTAGCTTTGTTACTAATTTCAAGAAATGATGGATTATGTTTTGTTTATGGTTTTGGCTTGGTGAGGTTTTTATATAGATGTAAGTTTTGAAATTGGCTGGCTATGCATATCAGAATAATGAAAAAAAGGATAATCCTAAGGCATGTTTTGTTGGCAATAAGCAAAAATAAGGAATTTGGGAAGTCGTTTGCTAGTGTCATAATTACACGTGGTGGTATTTTCTCTAACATCAATCTTGTTTTATTACCAAAGAAGACTTAGGCTACTAAAGAGCCTAAGCCTTTATCTAAGTCCATGAAGTTTCCAAAAATGGTTTGATGTTATTGATTTCTTTTATTTTTATATATATTATCAGTTAGGCTTATGTTGTAATAAGAGAACTTGATGCATTTTAAACACTATATGATCCTATTGTCCTTAGGATTTTACATTAATGAATGAAAACAACTTGCTTTTAGTCATTATGAGATGAGAAGTTAAAGTTGGACACTTTCTTTTTGGTTTGTATTGCGAATCAATTATTTAGACATATGCAATCTCAACATTGATATCTATGATTCCTTGAGCACAATGTTTTAGGTTTGGCTTAAAAATTTATTATTAGTGATATCAAGTAATTCTATTTGCTTGATCAGCTACAATTTCCTCTTTATTGTAAAAGTTTTGCCCAAAAAAAAAAGGAGGGAATGGTAAGTTTTTAGAGTTACTATTTTCTTAAAGGTTGAGTCTTTTATTTTTAAGTTAAATTTCATTTACTCTTTTTGAGGTTGAGATGTAATTTATTAATTTTCCTTTTATTTTCAAAAACTTTCTAAATCTGCTCTTATAAATAACTATAGTTAATTTTAAATATTAATTTTCCCTTTAAATTTTGTAATGTCATATTTGAGAATTAGGAATTCTAAAGAAACATTAAATAATAGCTAAATTGGCAAATATTGAATGAAGATGATGGACTTAGATTGAAAAGTAAAAAATTGTCAATTTACATATGGATGACATCATACTTATTACCAATTAAAATATCATTTTTAGGATAATAATTTTTTGGAATGTCATTAAGTTTAAATTAATTTAAAAGATATTTATTTTATGAATGTTAAAGTATTTATGCATTTTTAGGAATCTCATTAAATTTTTAAAAAATTGTTATTAGTTACATGGGCTAATATTTGTTGACTAATAGTGATATGTGATAGTGATTTGATGCGATAAATGATGATAATATTAAAGCATAAATAAAATATCTTTTTGTATGATTGAAAATGGTGACCGATTACAATATATTTAGTTAAATAAAATGATAATGAAAATAAGAATAAAATGAAATGACCATTCTATAATTATATTTGATATAATAATGATATAATGGGTACTTTATTCTATTTTTATGTTTGGTAAAATAAAATTTTATTGGAATAGAATGGAAAAAAGCTATTAATGATTATAATACTCCAAAATTAAAAGTAAAAGAGTATAAAAAGTAGTACATTTTTATATGAAAAATGATAATGTTAATTTTATTTATTTATAATTTTTTATGTTTAAATATATAAATAATTGGTATTAAATTGATTAATTTATATATTAAATTATTAAAATGATTTTAATTTAATATTATATTACATTAAATTGAATTAAAAATATTAATAGATATGTTATATTATTTATATTATAATTGTAATATTATTAAAAATATTATACATTATTAGAAGAAAATATGAATGGCTTGATGTTTATTTTATATTGATTAATATTGTATGTAGTTTAAAAAAATAAATATAACATCTTTAACAAGAAGTTTGAAATATTTGTTCAATTTAAAATAATTCAGCTCTCAAAATAAAAGTAATAAAATTTTTTAAAAAATGTGCAAAGCTCCATCTACATTATCATATATAAGAAAAGATAATTTTAAAAATCTAATAAGGATAATATTGTTAATAGTTCAATTTAAAAATGAGGAAATGCATAATTTCATCACTTTTGTTATGGAATTTATATTCCATCATTTGATCCAATGCCCATTCCCTACGGAATGAGAATTTTCATTCGATAATATTTACTAAACATACTTTAAGCTAATTTTGTTCCTTTTTATTTCATTTCATCCAATCAAATGTATTCTTAATGTAGGCTGAAAGTGATATGTGATATGTGATATTGATATGATTTAAGATGATAAAAGATACCGATAATATTAAGTCATTAAAATGAAGTTAGTTAAAATATCATTTTATTTGATTAAAACAAGCATCAACAAACAAATGATTAAAAGAAGGGTAAAATGCAACAAATTTTCTTGAACTTAAGATCATGTATAAAAAAATCCACTAAATTTAAAAAAGGTATAATTTGTCCCCTAAATTTTATCTCTTGTGCAAATAAAATCTTCCAACCAAGTAATATTTAGAAATTGTTTGATTCACAGAAGTAATATAAGAAATATAACATCTCAGAAAGTAGAAAATTCTTAAATTTTTTGGTTAACTTTAATTAGTAAGATGAAGGAATTAGAACTTTCCATAAATCATTTGAAATTGCTTATCTATGTCCTCTTGATAAGAAAAACTTCCTGATAAATAGAAATACAAACTATTCTTACTTAATTTAGCAAATGATTATATTAATATTTTATTCTCACATTTTAAAAATTATAATAAATATAATTTATTAAATATATAAAATATAATTATTTTATTATTATTAATAAATAGAACATAAATATTAAATATTAAATGTTAAAATTATAAATATTATATCATAAATAAAATTATAATATAAATTTAATTCAAAATTGAATTATATTTATTAATATATTATATTATTTACTATTTAAATATTCAATTGTAAAAATAAAAAAATTTGCATTTCTTATCCATTTTATATATATTTAATATAATTAGTTATGTATTATGTTAATTATTTAACTAATATCTTTTATTCATTTGAAATATATATTTTTATTTATTTCAATTATATTTCATTATAATTATATTAAGATAAATTAAGATATATATATATATATATATTATATATATATATATATATATATATATATAAATATATATATATATATATTATATATATATATATATATAAGGAATTGTTAACCTCCACATCTATACGTGGAAGTTAGCAATTTTCACTTGTCCATTTGGACGAAAAAACTATGCAACTAATTTAAAAATAATAAGGGATATTATAATTAATTTGTTGCCATCATTACTACTTCCATTAATAAATACATTTATTATAGAAATAAGAATGAATGAGTAAAGTTAACTTAAATGCACTTATTGAAAGTTGTCGGTATTAATGGTAAATTAAATATAACATTTATTATTATTAAATTAGTAGCATAATTTTTTTATCAAAATAAAAGAACAAAGATTGCTAATTTTCACCATGGACATGGAGGTTAACAATCCTCATATATATATGTATATATAAAACAACTTGATTTTTTTTACAAGTCTATTTTACTTTTTTATATTAAATTAAAAAAGAAATTACAAATTCTAAAAAATTATGATTGAAAGAGATTAGAAATATAGTTTTAAAATAATTAGAAATAATTAAAATTAATCAATTTTTCTTATTTTTACACTGTAAATTGAAAAGTATATTAGCCATTTTAAGCCTATTTCATAAGAAGTTTAGAGATA